>KQ061693.1:627457-662627 GCA_001008035.1 Atkinsonella texensis
TTTTTTTGTAAAAAAAAAAAAAAAAAAAAAAAAAAAAGAATATGTAGTCGGCTCGTCTGCTGTAAGAGTAACGAAATCGAAAGTAGAAGGACAGACCAAGGGAAAAGAAGGAAAGCACCGTTGCGGGTATACTTCTACTGCGATGAAACTTGTCCGCTCTTTTGGAAGGAGAAAAAAAAACAATGATAATAAAAAATCACATCGTTATAATAAGACCCCCCCGTTGCCCCTTGCTTTGCGATGAGAAGAAGAAACAGAAACCAGAAAAGAAAGAGCACTGGCTATGCCTGCTTCGCGGCAAAAGCAAAGCGCAGTAGTTGCCCGTGCCCAACTTTAAAGCTCAATTCTTCTCCATCGGTCGCGCTCGGTGTGCCACCACAGCTCCCTTTCCCGCTTGTCGGCAACGGAGCCCTCTCGCCGGTTCCAGGATCCCGTGCAGCCTTGTTTCCCGAGATCAAGACTCTCGCCTGCATCAGCCCTCAGATCAGGCACATCCACGAGACCACCCTGCTTGTCGCTCGAGCCGTCATCAGGCAGGAGGTAGTAGTCTATCTCGCTGCCGACGGTGCCGACATACCCTCCCAGGCCGAATTCCTCGACAAGCTCTCCCTGCTCATCAGTCACGCTGACCTGGAACAGGCGCGATTCGCGGGAGCGGTCCAGGCGAGCTTGGGCTGCGAGACGGGACGTGACGAGATTGGTATGCGGGCTGGCGGATGAGATGGACGGCAGGGAGCTTGTCGTAGGGGACTTGGTGAGCCGTTTGATCGGCGACGAGGGGGCGCTTCCGGCATCAGACACGACTGGGTTCCGGAATCGATCACTCGGCAGATCGACTCTCGCGACAGGGCGACACAGCTGCTGGAACACGCCCTCTGGGTCATTTGGCGTCCGCAGAGTCTTGAGGCCAGGAAAGCCACCGGCAGCAATGCTGCGCGCGAGGATGTCGTCGGCTGTGTTGATGCTGGCAGGGTGGCTTGTGATGTCCCAGTGTAGCTTGCAGATGCTGGCCGATGCCAAGTAGGGCATCATCCATAGCATGAACGAGTCCGACTCGGGCATCAGCGGCGGGAAGGATTGCACCAGGGCAAAGTTGGAAAGCGACCGCAGATTGCAAAAGAGGCGTGCCAAGGCTGGCAACGAGGTAAGCGGCGTGTGTCGGAGTACAAGTTTGCGGAGAGGCTGACTGTTGACGCGGGTGGCGAATGCCGAGAGCCCGGCAGACGATATGCCTTGGATGTTGGACAATGTTAGACTTTGTAGCGGAGGCAGAGAAAGCAGGTTCGAGTCGTTGAATGCGTTGGCTGGGAGGTTGTGTAAGTGGAGATGCTGGAGGGACGAGAGGACGGTCAGTGTCCTCGCGAGCAGAGTATCCGGGGCGAGGATCGCATCAGGAAGGCATTGGATTGACAAGCTCGCCAACTTGGCCCACCCTCTATGATGCTCCAAGAAGGCAATCTCCTGATGGCTCTGCAGCTCCGTGTTGTTCGAGGGGGTGTCGTTGTGCTTGAGAGAACTCGACCCGGCTTGCTGCTGTTGCGCTAGCAGCAACCCCGAGGACTCAATCAGCCAATCCATGCTCTTGAGATTCGACCTCGTTGACATGGCGTGGAATATTCTCTTGAAAGAGTGGTTATAACCAAACATTGGCCCTGAAAGCCGCTCTAAATTGGGGCACGCCATGACCAGAGAGGCAACAAGGTTTTCGTACTGTTCCAGCATGGCTGTGCCCTTGGCGCCTGGTAGACCTGTAGTTTCGGGAACCGGAAGCTTGAGCGAGCGAACAGTTGATGCGATTTCGGGATTTGCCCGGAGAGTTCGGCGCAGAAGTGTCATGCGACAGCCTTGAGCCCTCTTGAATCTTTTCTTGTGGGTTACCGAATCAGGTCCTATCAACTGGATATCCTGATATCTGTATTCAAACTCCCAAGTCAGTCTTCCGTATGCTATTACAACCACAAAATGAGGGAAGAAAAAACCCCCCCGAGTTTCCAGTGAGGTGGAAGGGTGATGATTGATTTGGTATTTGTCTTACAGCGCTAACCGCGCAGCCTTGTACCACTTGCGTGAACAAACGGCCACATTTGATGCATCCCGCATCCAGCACGTCGCGCAGCTTTCACTTTCTCTCGCGAGGTGAATCTGCTTCAGCATTTCCAGAATGACCTCCAGAACCTCTGCCGGTAACGCGGCACATATTTCGCCAAGCCTCGCCCAACTACCCTGCTTCTCTATCGTGCGAGACATGTGAATGGACATACGGCTCGGTGTCCAGGCAGTCAAATCAACTTGGTCATAGCTCCAGCTGTTTCCGACTGAAAGCCTTCGAACCCGTAGACCCATGAAGCCTTGCGCACGACTGTCCGCAGGGGCAAATTCGGATTTGGTGCCAGACAGTGTCCGGGACCGATTCAGCGTTAGCGTTGACGGAAGAGAGTCTCTGGACCGAGTGCGATCCAAGTGTGGCATTCGAAGGCCTGGATACATGGGATACATCGAAGTCTCTCGGCCTGCGGCCAAAGGCCGAGTAGCAGATCGGGGGTTCCTCTCAACGATGCCATCTTCAGGGACGGAATACAGATCTGGCCTTGCTTCGAAACTGGTGGCGGGTGACGGTCGCATTGTCAAGGTTGAACTCATTGCGCTCGGGTAGAATAGAGATGAGAGATTGTTGGAAACATGGGCTGTGAGGTGGGAACTTCACTCTCGGAAGCGTTGCATAGCGGCTGACAATTGATTGTTGGTGGGTTCGACTTTGAAGCAAATGCGGAATAAGATTTTTTCAAAAAGCCAAAGCCTATGTGAAGGGGGCGGCGGTCACGGCGTTCAATAGTAGGAAGACAAGTTCCAGCTAACAAAGTCCGGGGCTGTACGTCTAAAGGAAGCGCGCAGCCCGAATGAGCAAGCAAAACCCACCTGGCACCTGGCACCATGTTACCCCTGGTCCAGGTGATGAGCGATGAGCGATGAGCGATGAGCTGGCACTTGGCTGGGTTAACGAGATGTAGCTAGCCAGCTTGGCCTTCTCCACGATGGTTGGGGAGCCAGGCACGGAGTAGTGCCGGCCGAACAATCGACAGTCCCCGCCCGCCTGGATCGCCGTTCAAGGGACTTCATGGTGGATCGAACTTGAACAGAGGATGTTGGTCAAACCCGCCGAGAGACTCGAGGCATGAAATGGTGCCGTCATTGTGCTGTGGCGCCGAGACAGAGGGTGGATTCAGGGGGGCCGAGTCGAGCAAGTCGAGCACGCCAGCCCGAGCTAGCCAGGAAACTGGCCGTACGTACGTAGCACGTTAATCTATGTTGTCCGCCTGTCGCATGTCCCGTGTCGCATGTTTCCTATCTTTGCGGTGCTAGCGGTGTCAGCGGTGCTTGACCCTGCCGCGGAATCCCATTCCCATCCGTCCGCGTGTCTGAGACAGGGCCAAGGGGCAACAACCCAACGCAAGGCCTGCATCCACTGCGCTGTTTGATCGCATCGCATTGCCTCGCATTGCATCGCTTCGCGTCGTATCATGTTGTATCGTGTTGTGCTAAACCATATCGTGCTGCTGCGGGCGCAATCCGGCTGCTGAGAAACCGGAGCCTGCTTGCTTGTCCAGATTGCCGGACGGCGCTGCTGGCCCTGCCGGTCGTCGAAGATGGACATTTGCTATTCTGTTGAATTGCAAGGCCATCATCCATCATCCATCATCCATCATCCATCGCCACCCATGCAAAGTTGCCCAACGACAGCCCCAAAAGGTATCCGATAGCCTAGCTGCCCTGGCGCCGGCCCAACCAAGCAGACCTCCCCGTCAAGAGCATGTCAGCTGCTGCTTTCTCCAACCAAGCATGACCGATGAAATGCACTGCTGCCCCTTCCCCCCTCTGACCAACATTGCATCCTGAGTGGCGTTCGTCGGCGAGGGGGGGGTGGTGGGCCAGATTTCTGAAAACCTTTTGTGCTTCAGCCATTACACCTGTTCCAGCCTGTGCTTGGTTGAAAAGGTCGTAACGCCAACCCTTGACAACCGCCTCGACGACAATCATTTCATCGCTGCACCAGTTTCATCCAGCCTTGCAGCTATTCGTGTTCAATGCTATCGGCGCTCTTGCTCAGGATACCCAGGATACTCCTCGAGTCGGCGTCTCCGACCGCATCAGACAAAGGGTTTGGTCTTCACCTCGACGCAGCGAGGGAGGCCGTCGCCCGTACAAGGAATGGCATGCATTCATTGTTGACGTAGAAACGCTTTCGCCTCCCACAAATTGTACGCGTCTAATCCCTTGGCCTGTTTCGGTCTCCCTCGTTTTCGATAATCTGGACTGGCATGACGGCGTCTGTATGTAAACTTCATATCGCCTGATGTATCGAGCTTCCTGGCCTTGCTACGATGGATTTTACCGTCGACTCAAGACCTGCACAGACCATCTCTCGGTGTCCAGGTTTCGGCATCTGGAGGGCGACTGATCAGTTGTCCACATTGGCGCCGGTAAGGGAGTGGGATAAATTTCACTCACATCAGACCCAAATTCTCCACGACTGCAAGTTGTAAATTATTGCCGACGTCACCTTTGGCCGAGCGTAACCCGTGAACTAAATCAATGACCTAGGATGTCATGCTTCACCAACATCACAGTGTCTGCGCTTTATTACTCTGCCAGCCTACTTCGCGAACGGCATCTAGCTTCCACTACACTCATTCTATCTTCAGACCGTAATCGACATTGTCGGCAAGGGACAGAGACCCAACTGAGTAGCCTCCGTTGCCAAGGACCGGCACTTCATGTCTTGGTGCAGGCTACATTCAATCAATGGTGTTTGGCGACGGGCTAAGTGAGGCTGCATGCAGGTCGCTGTGAGGTCAAGTTGAGACTTGGAGTAGAGCGATTGTTAAGCTCCGTGACTCTTCATAGTCGTGCGGTTATTCTTGATACCAGCCTATCTTTCTTACAGAATAGGCTTTCCTTAGTCGGTCGCTATAAACGTGCAAGTCTACAAGCACCAGGAACGATGCCTCGGAGGGTTAAAGCTGCCTAATTCTGCATTGAAATGACTGCATCATTCAACACCACATGCTATAGTTATGCTAGAAATTAGTGTTAATTAATTTGAAAGCTCATAGCAGTCCTCTTGGTTTAACAATATGGGTTGAGCAAATAGCCAGGAGTTCCACAGTGAAATTAGACGAGCACTGAAAGCAGAAATAGTCCAGATCAAGTGCTTGTGATGCGTCTCTGAAATCGATTAGATCGCTCAATGAAGCCATGCAGGTGGGCACTGAGCATCGCACCAACTCAATCACCTTGACTGGAATCTACGGCGAATCGAAGCCTTCTGGCTGGACGGATTTCACAATCTTCCGGAACCCCTTCAGGTGTAGATGGTGTAGATAGAGGGATGCGGGGCCGTTTTTTTGGAACTACCGACGGGTGACTTTGCACGATCAACATCCTTTCTGGCTTTATTGCGGTAGGTGAATCTGATGAGACAAGTCCATCGTCAAGATCTCGTTCTCTTCCAAATCCTCTGCCGAAGACGGGCGTCGGTGTCTGCAGATCCGTCATGTGGGAAGCGGCCCCTGAATCTGTGAGTGGTAAGTCGATTATTTTCGAGTTTTTAATCCAGTTGTAAATCGGCCTGACGTCAAGTATTGATTTGACCTGGCGGTGCTCAGTCTGTGTCATATGCTTTTTGCGTTCCAATATCACCTCGTCGATGCTGTCCTTTAGCACCAATGTCTCAACGGAGACGGGTTTTTGTTGGCTTATCCGGCGTACACAGCCTATTGCCTGAGCTTCGACTTGGGGGTTGAGCACCGGATTAATGAAGTAGATCTGCGAGGCCACACGCATGTCTAGTCCGAAAGCAGCTTGCGAAAGATCCATGAGGAGAACCCTACCAAGATATTAGAACAAGGCTGCGTGTATGATCAGTGTTTCAACCCACCTAAAGACGTGGTTATCATGGAACGTGTTGACATATTGCGCTTTCCGTTCGCTCGTTAACGTCTTCGCATAAATGAGGTGTTGCACTTGAAGCTATTCGACCGTTAAAATAAATCCTGGAGAATTGGCCAAAAAAAAAAAAAAAAAAAAAAAAAAGGGCTAGCATACCATATCCAGCATGCTCGCAAGGTACCACGCGACGTTCTCATTTTCATAAAATATAATTATCTTCTCGTTTTGTTGATATTGAAGAATACCGTCTATCAGGTACGACAGCTTTGAAGAGACTGTAGAAACAAGATTCGTTTGGCGGAGACTGATAGGCAAACTATCTATCGGTATCGCCTCTGTCGGCTTGACGCTCGTGGAATGGACATGAGATTTTGAACGTCGGGTGTCCTCACCGAGCTTCGTATTTCCTGCTAGCACCATGGGTTTCTTCTCTTTCTTATTATTCTGACTTTTCTGATTAGAAACCTTCTTGGATTTTTGGGCTGCCATCATCTTGTATCTCTCTGCTAGGCCCTCTTTGACGAGGCCGCCATTAAGTAATGAGTTAAGAGATGCTGGGTCATGAGCTGCGTTGCTAAGCAATCTTTGCAGAGACAGAACCAAGCTAGCTGAAGTACATATCGTATCACCGCCCTCACCGTCCAGTGACCACGCAGAGCTGGCGTTTCCTAGAGGACCGTGCACTAGAACTGGCATTTCGTGATAGCTGTTGCTAAGTCCACGGAGCTTGTCGTTGATGGCAACTCGCCCTAAATCGATGGCCTGTAGCAAAATTTGTCGATCGTATTCATCAATAGGAACTTTACCTTCCTTCAAAAAGTTCTCTGCGGTTTCAACCGACCTGGCGATTTCTTCGGATGTGAAGAAAGACCCTCCAAAGAAGCTTGACTGTTTGAGGTTGTGGACAACTTCCAACAAATTTCTGCGTTGTTTTGGATGGAAAAAGTAGTCCATGTCAGTTCGCTGTGACTGAACCGAGTTCAATATAATCATCATGGAGAAGAGATTCAATGATAGCTTGTCTTGGTAGGATCCATCAAGGATAGTTATCCGTTCATTAACAGACGGTAGTAGGTCTCCAACCTCCGATAGTCGATGGCGGATAATGAGGGAGTTGAGAGTTGCCTTCAGACATTGCCAGTTGCCGTGGCCTTTCTTGTTGTGCTGTGGAAGCAGCAAGTATGTGTCCCAATCAGCAGAGCTGTCCTCATTTTCTGTAGCTGTGTTTGCCCAAGGTCTTGTCTCCAAATACAGTGCTGTTATCGAGCCCAGGCGCTCCAAGTCTTTCTTCTCCATCTCCGCAGACATCTCATGAGGTCTTCACTCAGATGAGTTGCGGAGTCCTCCACTTCCCGCCGAATCTTGTGCTTCTCGATTGTCGACTCCAAACAGCCCATGTGAGGGCGTTCCAGTTACGATCCATTTCGACGAAAAACTCACTTCACCAATGCAACGAAGCAAGTCGCTCCTTCGGCCAACCTTGGAGTTTCCAAGTTTGTGTCCTTCGTCAACGATGCATCTCTTGAAGTGAATAGTTGCTAGCGGAGAACATCGGACGCCACCCTCATGCCTCGCGATTCTCTCAAATCGAGATTGGGAGAATAAGAGAATATCAAGCTCTAGCAACTCTTTCTGAGGAGGTAAATCGTCCCTCGAAAAGAGTACGCGAACAGCAAGACCAATTGTATGCTTTTCCATCTCCTGTTTCCATTGAGACACCAGATTATTTGGCACTATAATGACGGTGGCTTTGCTGAGAAACATTTGCGTGGATGGTTGTGACTGAAACAGATTACGTCTTGTACGACGAACTTTGGGCGCCGGTCGGAAATAATAGCCAGGGTTACGCTGTAGCACGCGCTCACATCCGTCAAACTCGTAACCAAGCTGCTGCTTGCAAGATTCGAAATAGGCCTTCCATGGAGCGCCGTTTCGAGTAGCGCAAGAGGCAGCCATGTCAGAGAGGGAAGCGATCTTGGGTCTAATCGGCCTGCCCACGCTCTGGAAAACTTCGGGTGGGCGAGTCGGAAGTGTCCTTGTAGCTAGAATCAATGTGAGACAAATAATAGTCTTGCCAGATCCCATCTCTTCTGCGAGGATACCACCAGCGACATCTTTGTAGCGACGTGGCGCCTTGAGCACAGTTCCAACCACTGGATCAGCATACCATTTTGAGCCGTCCTGGGCCATAACAGCCACTAATCTCGGGTCAAGTATCGTGCCTGGCTCTACTTCTTTCTGCATCATAAGAGCTGCCGATCTCCTTTGGTATGGGTAAAGGTCCGTCACCAGCCCTGGAACAGCACCAACCATTATTTCGGTAAGTGCATTTCGGTGATGCGAATCACGAATTAGGTTCTGGTCGGGGTTAGGCGAGGGAATAGTGTTGAAAACCTGCAAAAGACTTGTACTGTCAACCTCAGCACTACTGTGACGTGCAAAAGGACATAGAAAGCCAGGAGAGGCGGCAGAGACACCATGCCAAGCAGCTTTTGAATAGTCTATGGACTGAATCAGACGGCTTCGGGCTCTTTGTAGGGAGAGACAGGTCTTGTCAATGACGCCACGATAAGCATCATCCGGCAGCAAGTATACTCGCAAAGTGCCTGATAGATCATCTGGTGAGACCCGAAACTCCAAATTCAGCCAGTGAGAGTTGAAGAGCTTTTTGACTGAGCCAAAAGCTGCAGAGTTGATAATTCGCTCTTGAATGTCGGCTGGCAAATCTTCTTCTTCAACGTTGGTTTCCCGGCTATCATTTAACGGCTGGCTGTGGCTAATTGTCCTCCACTTTTTAAGGATAGAAGAGCTCCAAGTCTCTTGATCTAGGCCAGATTCTATCAAGGAAATTCCGAGGCATCCAGCGGGTATGTAATCTTGTCTCCAACGATGCATGTTGTACGATCTCAGATTTGAGACGGCGGCTCACAATTGATTTGAATCACATATCGGGAAATAGGTGAGGACTAAAAAATGGAGCTCTGCAACGATGGATAAAATCCGAAACGACAAGAAGGATGGAAAATGAATTCGAGCTTCTATACAGGAGCCCTTGTATCTCGTCGCGGATTGTGAGAAGAACAAGGCTGTGTGCAGTATTGATAAGCCAAGCCGGGCTGGATATTCAAGGTTGCGTGCCACTGTGTGCGAATCGTTAGAACACTGTACCAACCTGGAACTTCAGCGGCTGTACAGTTTTTTGTACACTGTACATTAATCTGCTTGATGCAACTCAGTATCTCGTGTCTTTCAATCAAATGAATGTATTCAAATTTTATTTCAGAACAGAACTAGATCACTTCTATCAAGAAAATTCTTTATACTTCTATTTACCACCTATTTAAAAGACCTACTTGCCATTCCTTGAAAGACCTCTCTGTCTTTGGCAGAAGCTGGCCATTCAACACAAGTGTTTCTTTTGCTGATTCTATGGTTACAATTGGAAGATACAGATCTTGGATGTCCGCAGAGTCTGAAAGCTTGTTTCCCTCTTCCCTAGTCACTTCCCGAAAGAGAATCTTCATCGCGGTTCTCTTGCCTTGAATGGACGAGGAGGAATACACAACATTGGGATTCAACACCCATAGATAGAGCATCTTTTCAGGGCCTTTATCTTTCTCGGAATCATGCGGAATGATGAGCGACTTCGCACAGCCTGACCTGGAAATGTTTGCGATCAGGGAAGATGCTAAACATTCCGAACCGCTCGGAGCCCGGCTGGTGGGTCTGGCCGTAGTGCAAAGGACTTCCCACTTGAACAGTGTGACGGAGATGTCTCTCATGCCGAACAGTCCAACCTCAGTGGTGCATTTGTTGCAGTATATGTGTAGGTATTTTCCTGCGTCTGAGTTTGCGACTGCTCCAGCGCTGCTATCTGATGCCCTTGCAACTCCCGAAACAGAAAACTGGTGTTCAAGTAAGCACATGTGACGGTTTACAAGAGCTTTCGAATGGATTATCAAAGTTGATACGTGTACCTCTTGAAATCTCCCAGCCATCGTAACTCTGGATATTAGGATGAAATGGAAGAGGCTTACCATCAACCTAGCCAGAAGAAACCATTCTTCGAAGAGAAGGTTTCTCGTGTAGGGTTCGGTAAAACAGTCACTTTACGGGAATTGTATCGATAACCAGACCACAGGGCTGCTATTGAAGCCGATTTGGCACCTTCTATTTCCCGCCTTTTAATGAAACAAAAGGAGATGTTGAGGCGAAGCTTGTGGAACATGGGCTCGAAAAGACAAACTTACCAAAAGATTCTGGCAATCATGTTCGTCAAACATGAAGGAAGTAATGTCAACAAATCCTACACTAGGTTGAGCAATAATGACATTATTGGCTCCATATCCCTTATTCGCGAGGTTTGTGTTATCCTGTTGGTCATGGTCATGCGGTTTATGGCAATGCCAGAACTCCATCATCTCGGCCCAGTTTTCACTTGGCAAGTCTTTCCAGACCTTGATCGTACCTCGAGGCAGGATCTCGTTGCTACATGTCCGACAGCTGACTGCGGATTCGTCCTCAAGATCCACTGCTGACCAAGGAACGGCTTGGTTCTCTGGAGAGAATGGAGGAAGCATTGCTTGGCCAGCTGTTAGGGGCAGCCGCCATGTCAGATGGCGAGATGAACCTTGCGCAGGCCGCAGTAATGTCTTGGCTACTGTGCCCGGGAGGATCAGAGTTTCTGTGCAACCGTCGTGCTCAAGATAAAGTTGCCGACCATCTTCAGTGATTTTTGCCACTGTATCTGGCGTGGGCGGTGATGGCAAGGTAGCTGCAACAGAAACTTGCCTGATGTTTGACAGCAGCTCAGCATATAGAGTGCTGCGTTTCATTTTGCTGGGGAGGGCCATTGCGACGGTTCTGTGCGTATTTGAAGACGAGGCCAGCGCGCCGGGACGTGAACCACGCATAGGAATATGGCGCAAGAGCTGCTTTCCAGAATAGTGTCACCAGCAGGTGAGTTTTAGTACGGAGTAGGAGGGTCTGTTTGAGCCAGCAAATAAACGCGCAGTACTCGAGAAAATTGGGTGCGCATCAGGAGCTAAGCCTAAATGAGGAAGACAAGGGCCCCTTTACAATGGGGTCACAGTGGACGGGTTCTGACAACTGAGGTTCCGAAGATATCAACAGGTCTTGATTACAAATGTCTTGGTTGATCAAGGTGCGAACTAATGAAGGTTTTATTTACTGCTAACTAATAAAGCTTCTGACCGTAAAGCTGGGAATTTATAGGAAGTTGTGGTTAATTAATAGTGGATGGTTCTAATACTAGGTACAAAAACAAACTCTATTGTGTACTTGTCTTGGTAAAATGTGTGGTAAAGTACTTACTTGGTACTTGGTGCTCGGTGGCTGCTATGCCCCCACCTACACTCCCAAGCGCTATTGGGCGGCACCCGTGAACAATGACGAGATCTTCGGTATCTTTCCCCCACCACCAGAAACTCAACGCTCCCAGCACATGTACTTTGGCACTTGGCTGATCGTTGGCAAATCTCCGGAGCGATAACGACTAGAGAATGTCAGGACTACTTTCATTTGTACTCGGTGGGCACCGCAAGGCTCAGGTCATCAATCTGCCCCCCGTGGAGGTACATCATATTGAAACAAATCCCGATCGCCGTGCTCGTTCCCTCAAACATTTGCTCAAAGCCAACCACGTAAATTATTCCGTCGCATATAATCAGCTTCGCTTTGACAACCACAATGCTCATATACTGAGCTCGGCCTACTTACTTGGCGCCACATCCAAACAGCTCCATGAAATCTACGAGGAGCAGGTCAAAGAGTTAGAAGCTTGGGCACCCTCGCCAGCGGAGCTCATGGACAATGACTGGGCCGACTTTTTGGGAGATGGGAGATACCAACGGGCATACATCGACTTTTTTGAAGACAAATTAGCCATGGAGTATGCCTATGAGTGGAAAAAAGTCGTTGAGCACTACCTGTTTTACTCTGAAAAGCCGTTGGTCCATGGACTTATTTGCGGACGTAAGCGAATGCCTGCAACTTTCCGCACTTTTTGGTCCAGTAGCTGATTGAATAGTAGTTGGGCATCCACTCATTCAACTGGGCTACGCGTATGAGGTAGATAGCAAAGAGGTTGCCATGGAGGCTCTTACCTTGGCATCTATACAGCACAACTTCTTGTACAGCTATATCAGTAACCCGTCTTACACCAAGCCATCTACGATTGGTTCCAACTCGGTAATCGACCTGCTAATCAAGATGTCAGAAGATGAAGACATGAACCAACTACCCAAAGTAATCGACTACGGAGATATGGAATTCATCTTCAAGGAGAACGAAGACATTGTCATGAAATACTGGAATGCATGGGAGATTCACGACCCTGTTGCGGACTTTCGAGGCTCGCAGCAAGCAGCTGTAACTTTGTTTGTCTCAGCTGTAAATCCGAGTGCTCGAGATTACAATTTCTTCATCGTTCACTTGTTGACAACGAGTTACGCACTGCGAGTCCTGTTGCCGTTTTTCCCGACGCAGTATCACGTTGGCCTCGTGAGACAGTGGTGGCTTTTGGTCATTGCTGTGTTCATCATTAAAGGACGGCCTCGGCCAAACCCGGAGGGCATTGATAAGGAGCTTGCTGGGCGTGATTGGAAGTACGTGCAAAACAAGGCTCTAAACTCACCACATTCAAATGATGCACACTACGTAAAAGGTGAGCAAAAACTCAAATTCAAATCGCCAAGACTCAAGATAAGCTGACGGGCTCTCAAAGCCATTCGAGCAATGAAAGACTTGGCAAAAACGTGGGGAGACGACGATGAATATTTTCTGCGAGCCGCTGCGACGTTTGTGGGCAACTTCCATGGATGGACATTTTGAGTTGAATTATCAATTCCCAGCGCAGGTATCTCAGTCTTTGTCTGGATTGTTGTG
The DNA here is from genome assembly GCA_001008035.1 of Atkinsonella texensis. NCBI lineage: Eukaryota > Fungi > Ascomycota > Sordariomycetes > Hypocreales > Clavicipitaceae > Atkinsonella > Atkinsonella texensis. The sequence continues at coordinate 640,310 of KQ061693.1, forward strand.
CGAAGATTTAAAAGATGCATTTGGTGGTGTATCCGATGTGTGAGATAGATATCTACCTCTGTCTGTGGACCCTGGCTCCAGGACGTATGCTGCGTTGCCATTTTCCATCTGGTGATATGACGCCGGCTTGTATTTATAGACAATGAGGGGCCGTCGTTGGTCGGTTGAGGCTGCTGCTGGACCCACACCAACACCTTAGGCGTCTTAGCAGAATGGCAAGCCACGCGAGTCAGGCAACGACGAGTGTTCGACTTTGTCTGTGACAACGACATCCCGACTATTGACACAAGGTCGATTGCAAAGTCGACAGCTCCAGCTCCAGCCCACATGGGACCCCCAATCTCCAGATGCTTTCGTCAATCCTGTCGCTTTGATGGCCCCGCCCGCCAAACGCCGTCGGCGAAACCTCCACGAGGCCTCTGACGAGGAAGATAACCAACCGCGGGCGAACACCCTTTCCAACTTCTTGCTTTCCTCGCCGACCTCGCCCTCCAAAGGCCGAAAACCAGCTGCTTCCACAAGCCCTCTCAAGGCAAAGGGCTCCACACTACAGTCCGTCAGCAATACCTCCCCTACAAAGACGAGGCGAGCGAGCTCCCAAAAGAACAGCGCGAGTCACAGTCCGAAAAGGGGAAGAGATATTAGGCGGATTGAGGAGAAGGGCAAAACAGCGAATTTAAAGACGCTGTTCTCCAGACAAGCTCAAAGAGTCACGAATACAGGCAAGGGCAATGAAAAGCTCGCCTCACCGATCGATGATCCAATTAGTGATCCCATTTCTGAGGATGACGAGATATCGGAACTGAGAGTAAGCTCGTCCAGCTTGGTCGGCCAACATGCTCGCACAAGACGGAGGAAGACCAATGATGCTGCGTCTAGTGAGCCGACGAGCACAGGTCTAAGGTTCCTCAAGCCGCCGAAACCTACGAATGATGAGTTACGGCCATGGTCAGAACGTTTCGGCCCCCGCAACCTCGACGAGTTGGCAGTGCACAAGAAGAAGGTTGCAGATGTTCGAAGATGGCTCGATGACGTTATGACGGGACGAATGCGTCAACGCGTCTTGATTCTGAAAGGCGCTGCTGGCTCTGGGAAAACTACGACAATGCGCTTGCTGGCCAAAGAAATGGGATGCGAGCTTCTCGAGTGGAAAAATCCAACTCCAAACATGGGAATTGGGTTTACCTCATTATCTTCTCAGTTTAGCGAATTTCTTGGGCGTGGCGGCAAATTTGGAACTCTCGATGTTGAGGGATCTCGGGACACCACACCAACCAGCTCAGATGGATTGGGAGTAAATCGGACAAATCGAATTATTCTCATCGAAGAATTCCCTAACACTTTTTCGCGTTCGTCTTCTGCGCTTAGTTCCTTCCGCAGTAACATTCTTCATTATTTGGCAGCTCACACGCCGTCCCTCGCCAAATTTGGCCAGATGTCACAGCAGAGGGAGCCGATAAGTCCCATTGTGTTGGTAATAACAGAAACGTTGCTGACCACAACATCGGCCTCGGCAGATAGTCTGACGGCTCATCGTCTTCTTGGACCCGAAATCCTACGCCACCCAGGTGTGGGAGTGATTGAGTTCAATGCCATCGCCCCGTCAATTCTCGCCAAAGCTCTAGAGCTTGTGGTCCTTAAAGAGGCGAGGAAATCTGGGCGCAGAAGAACGCCTGGACCTCAGGTACTTAAGAGACTGGGGGAAATTGGAGACATTCGCAGCGCCATCTCATCTCTCGAATTCCTCTGCCTCAAGGGAGATCAAGTGTCGGATTGGGGTGCCAAGGTTGCCTTCACCAAAATGAAAAGGAACACGAGAGATTCCATCAGCTTGACGCAAGGCGAAACTGAAAGCCTCGAACTGATCTCTCAACGTGAAGCCAGTCTCGGCATATTCCATGCCGTTGGCAAAGTCGTCTACAACAAGCGGGACGACAATGCTCCTGCTGACGATACTGTTGAGAATTTACCCGCATACTTGTCTCAATATGCTCGCCCGAAGAGGTCACAGGTGTCTGTCGATTCCCTGATTGACGAAACGGGCACAGACACGCACACGTTTATATCCGCACTGCACGAGAACTACATACTATCCTGTGAAAGTACTGGTCCGATGGATCTCTCGACCCCGATGGATTACGTCAACGAATGCATAGAATACCTCTCAGAAAGCGATCTCCTTTGCTCATCACGAAATGTTTTTTTCGGAGGACAAGGTAGATTCAGTGGAAGAGACTCAAGCAGTCATTTACTGCGCCAAGACGACATGACTTTTCAGGTTGCAGTCCGCGGCATGTTGTTTTCGTTACCAAACCCAGTCAGACGCAAGACCACCACCATGGCAAAGGGCAGCGATGCATTCAAAATGTTTTACCCAATGAGCTTAAAAATATGGAAGGCCAAGGAGGAGATCGAAGGTCTTGTAGATCTCTGGTCGAGCAAGATCCTAAAGGGCGAATCGCAATTAGGAATCAAGAACCTCACCGACGGTGCCACCGCATTTCTCAAGTCGCAGTCATCCGCGGATCCTCCTTCGTGGATGCAACGCCAGCAGCAGGCTCGCTCCGCCGCTACCGCTACCGCTGTGGCAAAGGCAAACAATACAAGTGATGATAGTGTCGAGCCCCTCCTCTCCCTCGGAAGCGCGGCTCAACGAGAGATGCTACTCGACCGTTTACCATACATGGCTCAAATTGCACGCAGCCGCAGGACAAGCATCCGATTGCGCGATCTCGAGAAGGTCGTTTCCTTCAACGGCGTATCCGCGACAGTAGACGATGAATCCGCGGCAGAAGACGATGCTGTGCCTGGAGAAGCATGGGCAACGGATAGACCGTCTGAAGAGGCTAGTCCGCGGAAGAAGGCTGCGGGAATCAAAGCGGGCGCTGTGTCTGGAATGCTTGCGCAGAAGCTGGTCTTGAGTGACGATGACATTGAAGATTGAAGACGATTGGCGTTTGGGGATATGCAACTTTGCACTGTATTGTACTATAATGGATGAAAAGGAGATTTTGACAAATGGCTAGTATGGCTGACCAGTTAGACTTAGATGATGGTGGTGACAAAGATGTATCTGACCTAGAAGTAGGGCTAGCGAATGAGAAAGGTAGTATTGCACGCTTCGCCCAAGGTTCTACCGCCCAGCGAGCGTCGGCGTGAGAATGGTGAGGAAACTACTTGGGTGCGATGATCTATCTCCTCGCTGGCCGTGTGGGCAACCTGGGTGACTTTGGTATGAAGGAAGGAGGATTCTAGTGGGGTTGTGAGCCCATTATCAACAGGATCGTGACCCCAAATAACATGTGGGGTAGAGGTTGCAAAGTACAGTGGGTCCCAGGTGTACATATACGGAGCAGATCACATGCTAACGTTTATTAGTGGCTCTTTAACTTTTTTCACACGCACGGAGTGGTCAAATTACATGAACGGGTTTTATGGAGAGCAATGGGTCGCGGGATCCGTCATAGAATCTGTCACCCGCGACAGCACCATAATAGTAATATTACTAGCAATATGAGACATGAGAGAAAATGGGTGAAGTCGCGTTGGTCACAGCGAATTAGCTTAAAACAGGCTATGGATATCATCGCTCCTTTTTTTTTTTTTTTTTTTTTTTTTTTTCATTACGTACGGAGCACGTGGCTCAATTAATCAATCATATTGATGACGTTACTGCCTCTCGAGCTGGCGGGGGCTGTCGGGGGCTGTCGGGGGCTGTCGAGGGCTGTCGGGCGGCTGCGCGATTGGCAACAGCACTGAATCACAAGCCAGCATTCCGAGGCTCTGTGCCGGACCACGTCGGTCCAGCCTCGCCCTCGCCTCTTGAACCTCACCGTCGTCTTGTCTTGTCTTGTCTTGGCATGCTGCCAACCCGCACGTTCTACTACTGCTCGCCCGTCCAATATTCCCGTCGTGTCCTGCTCCTCATTTCAATGCGCTGGTTCGCCCAACATATCGAAGGCTAAACTCTGGACGTGGACGTGCTCTCCCCCCCGGGTGCTTCCTGAGTCAAGCAAGTCCCCGACGTCCACGACTAACTGTCCTTACCCGCCCTTTACCGAGGCACAGAACCAGCGACATGGCGACATCGCTAGATGCCCTCAAGGTACGGACAAAGAAGCGACGGCGAACCAGGACGTACACCAGCTTCTTGACGACAGGAGACAGGTCATGCTGAAGCGCTTTGATCCCCCCCCATGGGCTAACGCCTGTTTCCTGCTAGGGCGCCCTGGAGCGCATTGTCCTCGACCCGCGCTACCACGATCTGTTGTCGCTCGTCAAGACAGCTCGCAATGGCGCCGTGTACGGAACCAAAGTACGATTCCCTCATGCGCTGGTGTAAGTTTCTGCGAGCGTGCGAGCGTGCGTCCTTATCGATGTCGGAAACGAGCGAAATCGCTAACACCGCAATTCTGCCTTAGCATGATCTTCCTTTTCCGATCTGGAACGTATGTTGACTAGCCGTCGCGAATTTCCGAAATACTGGTTTCCCTCAACTCAAGCGAGCGACAAGAAAGTAAAGGATATTTTGTTGTGTGCTGACATGCGTGGAACCCGTGCTGCAGATTCCGGCAAAAAGTTGCCCTCGTGTTGAGAACTACCAGGAAACACGCTACAAATCTCGCTCGCTTCGCGACGATATATAAACTGACGGCTTTGGCGTTGAAGTACTATGGCCCTAACCAGGGCAAGGAGGGTAAGAAAGTCTTTTTTTTTTTCCCTCTCTTGGCCTAGAAGGGGCTTGCAATTCGGGACACGGAGATTAACTGTCCATGTGATATTCCTTCCAGGGCCCTACGACAGCTTCCTTGCTGGTCTCCTCGGTGGCTACATCGTGTTCGGCCAACGCTCCAAGCGCAACGGCAAGATCTCGTCGGTCAGCCAGCAAATTGTCATTTACATCTTTGCGCGCGTCGCGCTAGCGCTCGCCCGCATCGCAGTCAAGCCAGGTCACGGCCTCCCCGTGGTTTCGAAAGAACCGCTGTCCTCGCAAATCAGCTACTACGCATGGCCGGCCTTCGCGTCTCTGTCCTGGGGCATGGTCATGCTGTTGTTCAAGACGCATCCTGAGGACCTGCAGTCCAATTTGCGCAGTAGCATGACGTACATCTACAAGGACTGCGACGATTGGGATTCGCTGCGCACACTGCTTTGGCACAATAAATAGACGGTTTGTTTCTATGCTTATGCTTATGGAGCTGGCTGGGGGTTGGACAATGTGTATCCTGTCTCGAGATAGATGACCAGAATGGATGAGATGGTAGAGAATGTTGGCCACAGAGCTGCTTGCTGGAAGTCGGCTGCTATTGCGTCTGCCACAGCCCAGATCTTGCTGGCATTTGAGGATGTTTATACAGATATATATACATGTACATATCCATTTGCCATTAATCGTAGAGCCCCCCACCCCGGAGAACATTGAGAAACTGTGTGGACGATGCCGATGAGAAATCATGGAAGTTCGTAATGTGGTTCTCGAGGCACATCACAGAATTTGAGTGTGAGATACACCCACTCACTGTCGGTTGATCACAGCCCCACTACAGCTCCCCGCCATGTCTACCCCGCAGAGATGCGTATGGTTGCCTACCCCACTGTAAAATGGGCTCTGCTCGGAATTATTCTCAACTGCGTCTTCAATGCCTCTTGAAGCAGCACCAGTCACTCGCCGATTTCTTTCTCTGCCACACCTTTTACATCCAACACGCCAGGAGCAAGAAAGGGAAGAGAACAGGGGGCCCAAGAGAGAGAGAGAGAGAGAGAGAGAGAGAGAGAGAGAGAGAGATTCCACCTCCAAACCCAGACAGCCATGGCGCCGAATGCAAAAGTCGCCGAGGCCCTAGCCCTGGCCGAGTCGGCAGCGGGCGAAAAAGGTCCCGTTTACGAAGCTCTCCTCGCCAACATCAAGAGCCTATCCTCGCCGCACACGGCCGCCGAAGATCTCAATGCCATCGTCGACTCCTTCTTCAGCCAATCCCTCGGCATCGTGTCCACGCGCGCGCTCCTCGGCATCTTCGTGTCCACGCTGCAGTCCCTCAAGAGCGAAGACATATGGATCCAGGTCGGCACGCGGACGCTCTCCGTCCTCGCCTCGCAGCCCTCGTCCTTCCTCGACGCCGCGGCCACGCTGTGCGAGCTCGTGGCCACGGCGCACGAGAGCAACGAGGACTTCCTCGACGCAGCCAAGATGCTCGCGGAAATCCCCCTCGACAGCTCGCAGCGAAAAGTGCTGGACGAGGAGAAGGCAAGGATATGGATCCGCATCGTCAGGAACTACCTCGAGGTGGATGACTCGACGACGGCGGAGATCTACATCAACAAGTTGAAGAATATCATGCACATGATTGGCGATCCGGACATGATGCTGCACTTTCGACTGTCGCAGGCTCGGATCCAGGACGCCAAGCGGGAATTCTTGTCTGCCGCGCAGCGGTACTACGACATTAGCTTTTCGCCGGCCATTGCCGAGGAGGAGCGCTTGCATACCCTTGGTATGGCTGTCAAGTGTGCCATTTTGGCGCCGGCAGGGCCTCGGAGGAGCCGTATGCTGGGCAGGCTGTACAAGGACGAGCGAGCCGCGCAGCTGGCTGAGTTTGGGATCCTGGAGAAGATGTTCCTGGACAGGTTGTTGTCTCCAGCAGAGGTGGACAAGTTTGCCGAGGGCCTGCAGCCGCACCAGCTTGCTACAACGTCGGATGGATCCACGGTATTGGCCAAGGCTGTAGTTGAGCACAACTTGCTGGGTGCGTCGAGACTCTACAGCAACATTGGATTCGAGGCTCTGGGGTCACTGTTGGGATTAGATGCAGGTAAAGCGGAGGAGACGACCGCTCGTATGATTGAGCAGGGACGACTTGTCGGTCGTATGGATCAGCTGGATGGGATTGTGTGGTTTGAGGGAGGAGAGGCATCGGGCGAAAAGGGTAGTGGGCGGGCCGAGGTTATTGCAGGCAAAGAGATGCGCAGATGGGATGCCAACGTGGAGAGTCTGGCGGAGGAAGTCGAGCGTGTGACAAACTCCTTGCAACAGGAGTTTCCGGTAAGTCGTTCACTTTCACTTTCACTTTCACTTTTTCGCCTTGCCTTGCCTTGCCTTGCCTCTCTTCATCAGGCGCTTGGCTTACGCGTCGCGGCAAGGGGAGTTGGCGAGGATGGATACTGACTTGAATCATGCAGAACTTTGTCGCAGCGAATCTCGTTGTGCGAGCGCAACAGCCTGACCTGGCGTAGCATAATGTATTCATGGTTTTCGAGCATGCCGGGCCGGCGTTATTTGGTAGTAAAACACACAAGACGGAGTATTGGGGGCGGGACATAAAATATATGCATAGTAATGGCTTCCCCAGCGACGCCAGACTCCCAGGGCTCATCATTGCAATGGCATCAATACAAATCCTTCTTTCTCACGACCACGTAACCCTCGTTTATCTTGCTTGGATTTCCTGCCTCTTCCTCGAACACGGCATCATCGGGAGTGTTCCTTGGCCGTTTCTGACTAGGGGGTGGATTCCGCACGTTACCTTTGGTCGAGAAGAGTATGGCGAGAAAGCCCACGGCAATTTGTGCGCCCATCCAATCATACCCCATTCTAGTCAGATGCAGACCGTCATCCCAATACTTTTGCTTGTCCTCTTGTGATAATGAGTGGTATGGGATCTTGGAATGAAGGTCAAACGCATAACTTGTCGTTGTTGTTAGTGTCTATTAAGAAGAAACCTCGGACGCCTGGTTTAGGTTTCCCCCGAAACTCACAAATTGGGTTCTTCGTGATTCATTATCAAGTGGTTGATTTCGGCCCTGTCATTGACAAGCCATGATGGATTGGTTTTGGCATCGGGAACTGTCAAAGCGAAGACTTTTTTGCCTTTGCAAAGAGCTATGTCCCAGTTTGACTGAAAGGCTTCGTACATTTGATCTGTCGGGACGCGGTACGCAAGGTCACTAACGTCACGTCGTTAGGTTTTTTTTTTTTTTTTTTTGGCAGATTGATGTCTAGCTTTTTCAGGAATTTAAGAAAAAGCAGAAACAAAGGAAAGAAAGAAAAAGACAGAACGGACTTTGTGCCTGCTAGTATGATGACCCAGTCATAGTGGCGTGTTGCGCCTGGATATTGCAGAACCAGAACAAGTCAGTCAATCTATTTTCACAATGCATGTATGTGTCCCATCTCATCCAGCCAGCTCATGGCTGAAGCATGGGAAAGAATTTCTTTTGCTGAGAAGAGGAAGAAGAGGAAGAAGAAGAAGAAGAAGAAGAAGAAGACGAAAATTGCTCATACACTCGTTCTTCAATCTCTCGTTAAAGGCAGGCCAGGAGCCGACATCGCCCGGTTTGCCGTTGGTGTGGACGTTGATCTTCATGTGCGGAAGGGCTGCCTGCAGCGTTGCCTTGAAGGCTATTGAGTACGGGTGGGAGCTGATGCCGAAGTCGTGGTAGCCGGATGTGAGGGAGTCGCCGAAACAGAGGATGTTCAAGGAGTTGGCCATCGGGGTTAGCTAATATAGTGTTTCCCCTTTTTTTTTTTCCTTTTTTTTTCTCTCTCTTTGGGTTGTATCCTTATTCTATGTTGGCACGGTGGATGAGAGAGCAGCGCGGGCTGGCTGCTGCTGCTGGTGTGCGACTCGATGTTGTTTGGGGGAGCTTGGCAACGTCTCGTCGCTGAAATTGGCTTGGGGGGGCGGTCGTTCTGTTGTACTGTACACAGCCACTGAGCGGGCGGCATTGTGGTGGGCGGCACGAGGGATGGTTGGTCGCGATGTCCTGATAAGTCTGACCTTTTGTTTATCTTCACGCCAGCCGGTTCATATTTATTGTCTACATCTCACCCGACCTGACCTAACCTAAGCTTCTAACCAAAATGTGGGTCCTAATGTGGACCAATTAGATAAAAGATTCTTACTCCCCCCCCCCTAACATTAATACCATCGCGCGCCAACCTGGTTCCTGGTGACAGCTCGTAAGAGTAACAGCTCTTGTATGACAGTACAGTCATAGTGACGGAACTCTACATCAGACTTACGGACTGTCATACAAGTGATGACAGGCTGGTCAGAGTCACCAGGAACCGGGTTGGCGCGCGTAGGTAGCTAATCCCTACGTTAACCCCACATTAACCTAACTACCCCTACACTACCCCTAGCCTACTATTTAATACTATTTTATTATCTTAAAAAAACTAGAAAATTAAGAAAATTAAGAAGAAAAAAAGTCCTTATTAGCTTTATTATGTTTTGTTTTATTCTTAGATTTTTCAGATATTATTATTGTTATTGTTTTCTATTTTATAGATATCTAAAGACCCTAGTTAATTTATAAGTAAAGGAACCAATAAAAAGAGCTTATTTACGCCACTAGGACCCACGGTTTGGTCAGGTCAGGTCAGGTCGGGTGTTTTGCACCAACTGTCGGACCGTTTGAGCTAGCCGTGATTGTGAATGCGAGGTTCCTGCATGATTTCGTGCATAATCTGCCTCTTCGTGCCTCAGATGTTTTCCTTCGAACTCTTGAGGAGGAGAGTAGTTGGTCGGCCCTTCACTTGGAGTCTGTAGATCCAATAATCCAAGCAGCTGTCTCGCTAAATCCCTTTGCTTCTGATGAAGGGTGCTGCTACAGTGGGTTGTACCCCTCCGATTCAAGCAGCAGCTGTCCCTTTTTCCTAGCAGCAGCTCTGTACCAAAAATGAAAATCATCATTTTTCAATCGTATTGTGAATAGTCAAATTTTATAAAAATCCTCCCCCGCTCCTTCCCGCGTTTGCCGTCTTCTCTGACTCATTGTTTCATCGCTTTCTCTGGCGCACCGCTTTCCCTACGTCTGTGCGTTATGCGGAGAAAGGAGGAAAGCGCAGCTTCCCACTTTGCCTCTTTAAGAAGAGAGAGCCCATTGTGCATGTCCCATGACATATGTAGTAACAGCAAGAACCGAACCCCTGCCCAACCTCATTGTCCAGTCTGAGCCGTATGTCCTTTGCTTTTCCCCAACTTTAAGCCAGATGATGCGTCGAAGACATTGAGTGTTCCAATCATTGTGCAGGTACTGAGAGCGTTTAAAAAATTTGTCTAGTCACTAGTTGAGATAGAATAGAAATTTGTAATTTTTATCCCAATGTCTATAAGCCCGTCCAAGTAGAGATTCAGACTCGAGTTCTACGGCGGGCGTTATGAAGCTATAGTGGAACTGGAATCAGTCTGGAAAGCATCTACCTGGCTAGATTTTCATCGTAGCCTACTCTCCCTAATCGCTTGGTGCATGTAACCCGATCAATACCATTCTCAAACCTCTTGATTCTATCGTTAAACCAATTTTTTGCCTCTGCGTCATTACACGAATCCAAGACATCATCGCTGACCATGAGCTGCCCATATGTGTATGTAATGCTCCATACCCTTAAGGTTGACGTCCACTTGCCTGGGATAGGTTCTCGCACTAGTGTTTGAACAAAACTTTGGAGAAGAATAGAGCCGTTGGGGTAGATTATATTGTCCTCGCGGCAGACTACATTGGCTTCTGAGATTGAATCCGGACATAGGTGGGCGTAAGAAGCCGGCAGTAACACAACTTTAGGAGTGTTCTGTTGTTCTCCAGAGAAGAGGAAGCGTGCAGAGTTTCGATCCAGATTACTGTACTGATGTACAATGGAGCGGTAGATGTTCTGCTTTAACTTGTCGTTGTAGAAGTCTGGGTGAAGGCTGCCATACGACCAACTACAGTCGCGGAAACCTGATGACCGCAGCTGGTGTGCGGCATGATCAAAGATGGCGTCTTCAATAACGAGCATGTAGTCCTAAGCTGGTTAATGCGGGCGGACAGTCGACTCAATGGAATACTTACGTCGCACACAATTCGAGCCCCAAGCGCGGCTATGGCTTTTTCACCCCATACAACAGCTGGTGTAGGGTGCAGAGCACGAGCGATGGATTCCATGGGATAGATAGATCGATTTGAAGGTTGCTGAACTGGAAAGTTCCATGGTGGGCGGAGTGGCTTGCTATTAGCCATTGTGGATTATGACACCGAAGTTATCGCGGTTAGTCATCTCCGTCTGAACTCAACAATAGTTGCTTCTCCCGCAAAGTCAATACAAATCAAAAGGAATCAGGCAATGCAAACGACGCGAACAGGGAACAAAGATGTCTTGCTTTACATCGGATGAGGAGGTGAAAGGGCCGCGTTCTTGGCGGAATTTGGGCAATCGCAGAGCGACAGACACGATACTACTTCACCATCTCCCATGATAAACCCTACAGCGCGAGCGGGATGCTTGTTTCAGCCATCAAGATCAGCTTACAGGACATTCATTGCAAAGACAACTGAAGTACTTGATGGTCTAGGGATCGCCGGCCGTGGCCAGAAAGATGTGGACGGGGATAGACCGGCACTTGATGTCCACCATAGCGCTGCATACCAATTTCGAAACCCGTGAAACAACAAGAGGGGTTTGCGAATTATCTGTTCTATGCACCAGATGGCGACACAAAGTACAGTTCTGCCATCGCTCGTTGGACAAATCAATGCTATGCTCTTACATGTGGTTCTTTGAGTGATTACAAAAGCCACTGGTCTCGAGAACAAGAATCGATCCGCCAAGTCATCAGCACTGATCTTTTTCTCATGAGAGTGGTCGTTGGAATAGCAGAAGGGGAAAAGCATGCTGAAGGTATCATGTACAGCGGAGATGAGAAGCAAGCGGGTAGGTAACCCATCTCTACCTGGGTATCGCGACGAGGCGCACGCCGCGAACCGCGCCAAACCTGTTACTGGTGCAGCATCGTTGGAACTTGTCCATGTTGTCTCCGCGAAGAAGAGTTCTGCAAGCACCCTTTGCCGTTGCCTCATGGCGGCGCGAGATCGAGAGCACAACAATGGATGGATATCTCGTTCCTATGTCCCCAGTAACTACAGAAACCTTTATACTAGATAACGAGTGCACTCATGGCGTGGGAGTATCCCGCGGAACGGCTTCAGCGAAGCGAGGTCCTTGTTCTGGAGGACTTGCTCCGACGACGTGTATTTTGTGGCTCTGGGGATGTCTCCAGACTTGGAAGCGGCTGCTTCAAATAAATGTTTGGCGCTGGACTGCTTGTAAATGCTACGTTTCCAGGCGAGAAGATGTATTCGGAGAAGTTACTCCAGGTTCTGGAAGATTGCAGGGTGTCGGGCAAGACATCAAGATTGATCCAAAATGGCCAGGATGAGATCCAGATAGCATCTACAGTGAGGATACTCCCTGTGATTTCAACTCGTATTGCAAAAGACACCTGGTGAACCAACCACCCATCCTAGCACCACCTCTCTCTCGGCTCCCTCCACTTGACGCCCAGAATCTCAAATATCCTCCTCTCGCATCTCCCTTCAACCAGCCTCCCCGTCATGCCACAATGCCGCTCATACAGGCCCCTCTGGTTCAGCCGCATCCCCTTCTTCGAAGCCAGAAGCCTCATGCTCCGATTAAATATGTCGTTCCCCGTGAAATAGATCAGCGCCGCACCCCTCTCCGTCTCCGGCACGAGCAGGAAATCGATCCGTCGCCAGACCGGTCTGCGGTCCTCATGCTTGGCCCCCTTGGCGGAGGGCAGGACGCAGCAGCCGTTGAATTTGCTTCCGTCGGAGCGGGAATGGAACGACGCGAGTTGGGCCGTGAGGAACTGCTGCTCCGTCAGGAGTCGGATCAGGCGCGCTAGGAAGGGCCACAGCTGGGCGGCGGCACTTGTGTCGGGCTTCGTCACGATCAAGTCGATGTCGTGCGAGGTGGGGGATCCTCGGCGGTAGCTTCCCCCGATGATCAGCTCCACGAGAGGATCGATCTGAGCTGCCGCCTCTTTGACGAACGCCCCGAGGGCTTCCACCTCGGGTCGAGGGATCCTGGTGTTCAGGTCTTCGTAGTGGTCGAGTCCGATCTGTTGGCTGGCGTTCAGCTTGGCCTTGGCCCTGAGGTCGTCTAGCGTTCTGTGTCCTTTGGATATCCACTGCTGCGCCAGCTTGTTGCCCACGCCGTATATCTGCAGAAACAGCTGCAGTGCCGCATCCGTCGGCTCGTCCTCTGCATACCTGAGCCGCTGAAGCTGGTCCGTCGTCACGATCTCCTCAATCTTCTGGGCGATTCTCTGCCCGACGTGGGGTAATCTGAAGGCTTCATCCTCCGTGCAAACTTTGACCGTCTGTCTCTTGAGCGTGGTGATGGCTTTGCGGTAGCCGGTCGTCCTCCAATGGTCGTTGATGCGGTCGTAGTAGTTGGCCATGCGTTGGAGGACCTCGATGGTCCTTGCATTCGGGTTGTCCGCGTGGGCATTTTGCGAACCTGCCTGGTTGCAGGCGAACCGGTCCTCGAACCGCGTTGTTTTCTTCCTCGACTGAGGATAGCTTTTGGCGTCCTTGGAGCTTGTCTGCTCGGCCTGTGATCCACTGCCTTCTTCATCGGAGGTTTGTTCAGCTTGGTCTGTTGTGGACCGGGAATCCTCATCTTCGTCATTGTCCAGTGGGAGATTCTGAAACTCTTGCATCATCGTGATGTACTGTGACAGCTCGTCACCGTCGCATCCTCCGTTCTGAGCAGAGGTATTCTCTGCACATGTTGCGTCCTTGCCGATATTCAGACTGACAGTTTCCAAATCTGCTGTCGGTGCATTCTTACTGCTGCTCTTCTGAGCCGCACTTCCATCGTCAGACTTCTCATTACTGCTTGGCGGCGTGCCTGACTCCGGAACATGATCCCTCCTCCGGGAATTTCTGTGCTGCGGTTTCAGTTTGAGCGAGCCAGTAGATTCATTTGGCTTTTCCTGCAGCTCGTTCATCGCCGTGTTTCCTCCGTCTCCACCTCCCTCGTCAAGCGGCTGGCCTCTGACGTGATACTTCCGCTGCCGATGGTCAAGCACCGATCGAAATCGTATGCAATCAATAGCGTATTCTTCATTGACCACTACCCTCTCCGCCAGTGCTTCCCCCAAGATCCTCTTCACGTCGCTGTACGTAATGTCCTTGTCGACAATCACATGCGTGGCTGCCAAAGTGTTCCGTGTCCACGAGGCGCCGTACTCGCGAGCCTTGTTGATCCGCAGCCTGCGTGCAGGCGCGATGTCGTTATCGGGGATATAGTAGAACTGGAGGCCCTTGAAGATCTGTTGCCTCTCAGGACGTAATTTCAGAAGATCGCGCTTTCGCTTCTTTCCCCTGTTCACGTCGACAGAGGGCGACTCCACGGACATGGGTATATCCGGCTGTTTCGGCAGTGTGAAGGGATTCCTATATTGCCGCTGCTGCACCTTGCTCACTCGCGTCGTTTCTTGTATGACGGTCTCGTCTCCTGCCACATCGAGGAGCTCGTGGACGCGAGTGCGAGGATGCATGTGCTGTGTGGCTTTGATGACAGGGGTCGTGGTTTGCGCGTCAGCATCTCGAAGGGATCGCAGACTACATCTGCTGTTTTTTTTCTCGTGCCTTATGAATGCTGAAGCTGTATCTGCTTTCTGGTCTCTGGATTCTGAAGTCGCGCTTCGTCGGTTGCGGAAGAAGCGCATACGATGCTCTCGATCCAGCTGTTCCTGCGCAGCCAGGCTATTCCCGTGTTCATAATCCTCGGAATCCCCAGTCAACGCATTCATGAGACTGAAATGGGCGATTTTCTCGCCTAGAGAAGGTTGCTCTGGAGCCATATCGAGCGTGCATTTGACGTGGACGTAAGTGATGACCGCTATTTCCCAACATGTGCGCACAGCTACATGACTAGCTTCACGGTTGTACTATGTTCGGCAGAGCACCTTCCAAGTTATGCAATTATAACACAGCGAGTATCTGTACGCATTATCACTCGGTAAAGAACAGGACAAGGCGAAGTGGTGAGTCTGTTCATGCTGTGGGCGTTCGTGGCCGTTGGACGAGTCCTTAGGTGCGTGCTAATACCAGTCGACGTGAGGGCCGGTGGATACCCTGTACGGGAATGGCAAATTAACGAAGGGTCATGTCCAGGTACCTAGGTACCTCTGTCGCACGCCAACTCAAACTTCAGTCATAGTCACAGTGTTCCAATCTTACTATCAATCCCAACACAGCTTGATGTTGTTATAGAGAGGTCTATGGCTATGTTTATCCCGCCTTCTCAAAGACTATAAGTATATGACTGTCACCAGAATCCGAGTTGGTGCGCCACGATAGGCAATGTCGCTCTCTGCTTGTCACTAACAACTTTCTCCTCCGAGCAGCCGGTCTTTTGGCATACATATTCGGCTGATTGAGCCAATATCCTCTAGAAATACACTTCTTCCTACCCATTTTCCATTCCAATAATTTACCGGTTAGATATTACAACAAATATTATGTCCCAGAATGTGTAGTAGTAATGCTAATGTGCAAATGGTCTCTCCCGGTTGAGCCCGTTCCCGCACCAATTCGCAAGCAAATTCGCCCACTATACGCCTTTGTCTTACAACTCCATATGTTTCTCGGCAGGCATCCCGGGTAGAGTATATATATGCTTCAACCTGGATGTGTAAGATAATGATACCTGGTGTCCCAGAGAGTGTGTGCTCAAGCCTTGGTAAAGGCTAGGTCCCGTTTCCGCACTCTTCAGAAACCCAACGAATTCGATCGCCAGCCAATGACAAAGCCTACCTCCATATGAATGTAGACAAAAGCACAAAAGGGAAGAAACAGAAGAAGAAAAACTCCAATCGCTAGATGCAACACATGAACCATCTTCACGCCACGTTTGATCTTCCATGCCAGCGCACTAACGGCCTGTCATGCGATATCGTGGCAAGTCTGTCTACGTCACCACGGTAACAATGGGCGTGACAGCGCTCCAACGCTTCATTGCTCCATATTAAGCCTGCCTCCCAGGGGGTATCAGCTTGGCCGCTTCAATCAGCTTCTGCAGCTTGCGAGTTTCCCGAGCGGCCATCTCCCGTTCTTCTTGAAGATTCATAACCTCGATCTGTGCCTCGTTCATCTTAGCAACGACTTGCTCGATCTCGTGTTCGGCATCCGCAAGAGCCTTCTCTAGCTCTGTGACCCGGGCTCGTAACGTCTTAATTTCAACTTCCTCTTCAAAGGTCTTGGCCGGCATGTCCTGCCCTGAACGGCCAAAAAAGGAATTGATAGATGCCGCAGCATTCAGAAGAGAACCCTTGCGTGCTGAAACGCCAACCCCGCCACCGTTGTTGATGCGACGAAGCTGATCATTTTGTGCCTCCCGCAGTTGGGATATCTCTTCCTCGTGACGACTGACACGGTCTTCAGACGAAGTTTGAGCCGCTATGAGCTGCTCCTCAAGCAAGTGCAGTCGTGCTTGCAGGTCGGTAATGCGGTTCGAGTTGATTTTTCGGTCCGAGTCTCCTCTGGCAACGGTTTCGGCAAGTCGTTTGCGTAATTCAGCATTGGTCGAAAGCTGCTGCTGGACTTGTGAAGCTAGTTGTTCAACGCGCTGTGCTGATTCGCTTAACTGGTCTGCCAGCGCGGTTTCTCTATCCACATGCCGGGACTCGGTTACCGATAATTCATCCACCTGTGACTTGATGCCATCCAGGTGGCGACGAGCCGCATCTCGCTCGGAAACTGCATTTGAAAGTGACTGCTCGAGGCGCTCAATGGCAAGCCTGGTCTTCTCATCGGATGGAGCACCGCCACTTTCAAGTTCTAATTTCTTAATGCGCTCCAAAGACTCGGTGTAGGCGCTTTGCAGATCCTGATAAGCAGCTTGCAATGAGTCTGAAGTCACGGGGGTGTTCGAGATGCCATTGACACTGCTTGACCTGGAGAAAGAAGGCGGGATAAGAATATCCTTTTCCTGTAGAAGAGAACGGAGAGAGGCAATCTCCTCTTCGGCTCTATCGAGATCCATCTTTAAACCGCTCAACCCCTTCTCAACTTGCCATTTTTGCTCGAGAGCGTCTTCGGCTCGTCGGCGCAGCACATTGATCTCAGTGCGCAAACTGGAAATCTCCTTGTCAAATCCAGCTTTGCGAGGCTCAAGCAGCAAACGCTGGCGTTCTGCTTCCAGAATCTTGATTTTCTTGTCGTTCTCCCGGTTCTGGAACTCTTGCCTCTCGAGGAGGTTTTTGAGCGCACTATGAAGGGCGTCTCGTTGTGCTTCCACGTCCTTCAACCTCTCTGCCAGCGCTTCTCTCGATTCAGACAGACCGTTCTTAACACTGGCTGATCGTGACAAGCCGCTGAATGCTGAGGGCCTTCGAGCCTTGAAGGAGTCAGCAGCTACAGAGTTTGACCTAGCCAGGGCCAGGTCCTCGGGGCCCATTGACTCGCGCAATGATGTGTTTTCCTGTTTCAGTGATTGAAGTTCATGTTGCATTTTAGTCGATTCGTAGGTTAGACTGGCGTAAGAAGCTGCTTGAGCTTCGAGGCCCTCCACTCTAGCTCGTAGCTGAGGAACAACTTCCTCGCGGAGATTGTCTCGCTCATTGCAGGCTTCTTGAAGTTCACTTTTAAGTCCAGATAACAAATCCTCAAAGTTGCTCTTGGACTCCCGTTCTTCTGCAAGACGTCGTCTGAGATCCTCGCACGATTTTTCCAGATCCCGAACGCGGTCATTGGCATCGAGGCTGTTCATATGAGCCAGGTCCATTTGTGAGGCTTTTTCGGCTAGGTCCTTGATTTGCTGATCGAGCACTTTCCGCCGCGACCTCTCATCCTGTAGTTTGTTGCTTAGTTCCAGTCGAATCGAGGCTTTCTCCTGTTCTGACCTTCTCTGGATTTTTTCGACTTCCTCACGACTCTGATCATATTCACTCAATTTAGCGGAGCTGTAGCCTGAATCAGAGAAGTAGTCGCTAGAACGCTTGTTGGGACCATGTGGATTGTTGACTTGCTCTTGAAGCCTATCAACAAGGTCCTCCAGGTCCATCTCCCGGCGAATAGACGCGGCCAGCTCAGAGCTGATGGCCTTCAATTCGTCCTCCATCTCGTCGATTTGGACAGACGACGCGGCCGTATCGGGCGGTGGTGTTGATAGGTATGATTCGCAGTATCCGAGGGGGATTGATGTAGTATTTTCTGGGGCTTGATGTGCGTCATTGGTGTGCTTCCTCGGGGAGAGAGGGGAGGGTATAGAGGAGAATTCGGTGATGGAAGGAGAAATGTTGGGCCAGCCAAACAAAGTCGCGAAGGGGGATGTCTGGCCAGGATCTTTGGGAAGGGCTTTGTTGAGCTGCGGAGATGCAGCGAGCTTGCCCGAGTCCGGACTGCCAGTTTCCTTGGTAGATCCCAGCTCACTTTCAGAAGCTGATTTTTCGATGGCGTCGAGTTTCAGATGTGGCGGCGTTGGTTTCTGGGAAAACATATGAAGAGTTGGTTTCTGGTCGGACTGTGCCGTGTAAAGAGACTCTATATGGTCCGAGCTATTATCATCCACTAGAATTCCGGGTGTGGAGCTTTGAACCACGTCCTCATCTGATCCTGACAAGTCAGATTCTCCAGAAAAGATATCGTCGTATACTGACAGAACGTCGGATAGCTCAGCAGATTGGCTATGTCGCAGCTCGCCTTCTGGAATGCTGCGTGCCTCCACCGTAGGCTGGTGGATACCCGCCGAACTGGTGGCAGGAGATCTGCCAAGTTGAATTCCAGTCAGTAAGGGTCTTGTTCAGGAACACACGTCGAAATGCCACCCAGGGCTCTGACGCGCCGTTCTAACACGTTTACATGGGCCTCAGAAAGAAGCCGCACGTATGGGCCGGATCTGGGACATTTTGTAGGAAAGGCGAAAACAAAAGTCGCAAGTAGATATCCCCCGACTTGCTGCATGTGTATGAGGAAACACACTAGAACAGTCGGAAACAAATTTTGAGGGATGCGAAAGGATAAAAGCAGGAAAAAGCCAGAGCATTTGCATTTGCACTTGACGTAATGTAATGTTGGGGGAAGGGGAGGGGGGGGGGGGGGTTCCCTCACTTGGGCATTGTGAAACTTACTTGCACGTAGGTAGAGATGTTCGAAGTGACTGCGGACAGTCGTACAAAGTCGGACTATCGATGGATGGTGGTCTGGTAAACCTTTGGTCTGGCTTGGGGAAACACTCAAGGTCCAAGGGAGAGGGTGCTGCTCCAGCCGAATGACGAAGACCGAGAGATGCGGTCAATGACGAAGCCGACGAAGACAGGGGCTTTCGTTTGATGGAACCTCTGAGGGAAGGAGGCAGAGGAGCAGTTGAGTCAGAAGTGATGACGGGCGCAACAGGAGACACGACGGCAATAGATGTCGAGGAGCTGAGACTACTGGCCAGTCTATGTCGGCTGGCAAGCGGATTGTGAAGCGTATCAGTGTCAGAGATGGGCGGATGCGGGAACTCTGCTATGCAATCTGATTCCAGGAGTGACGGTTGCTGCCGAGAATGACGGTGCTGTTGCTGTTCTTGTTTGGGTAGTTGGAGCTGGTGGCTTGTCGCGGAGACGTCTTGGTGTCGGAGGATATCAGATGAGGCAGAAGTTGTATCAGAGGTGGGCAAGGTGGACGAGTCGAGGTCAAGGGACGCTTGCCTACGACCCGAAGGTAGAGACGCCATCTTGGGCAGTCGGTTATGAGAATATGACCAATATCACCAAAGCAACAATGTCTTAACGGTCTAAACGAAGGGTCATTAGTCTGGCCATGAAAAAGGGATGCATTTCGATTTCGGCAAATAGACGAAAGGAGAAGAAAGAAAAAGCAAGGTTCCCGGTAACGGTGAGGGATGAATTGAGCCAGAGCCAGCCACGACAGAAAGCGACGGGGTAAGGAAGAGGCCAGGGGGCCAGGGAGACCAGGGGTCCTGGTCTAAGTACCTACGCTAAGTGCCTAGGGTAACTGGGCTTGACGGTCGTGGGTACTCGAAGTCGTCGTGAATGTGGGGGCCCTGGCATGCGTGGGCGCGTGGAGGTCGCAAAGCGGCTTAGCGGCTGGTCGCCACCGTAGCCAGCAGGGAGTGGGCTGTCCCCTTTTCGGCCAAGCCCCGTGGACTTGTCGACAGCAGACGTCGTAATTGGGATGGGACTAACTTGCAAGCCATGTTCTTCCGTCAAGGTTCTTCCAAGATGGATGGCCAGGTGCCGAGCCGAAGCCTGTCGTGAGCGTATCGCCCGGTTCAAAGTGATCCGGAGTAGAGAGTAGAGCAGCATTGCCGCCCTGCCTGGACTCCGATGTTCTGGTGTAACTGATGCCGCGTGCCTGCCGCCCAACTTTGCCCATCTGACGGACATGATTGATCTACACCATTGAGTTTGGCGTACGGAGGGAGTACTGCATGTTCCAAGCAATCATGCAGTTTGTACAGGCATCCATCCCTAAGCTAGACATACGTACGGATCACTCAACTCCGTATGAAGGATCCTTGTGATAGCTTTTTGGGAATGGGTAAGGGGCCTCAGGGCAACACCGTGTCCATGGGTGGCTGGCCAGCCAGCTTGAGTGGCCGAAAGGCAATCGACAAAAATACTGCACTACCCTAGGACCTAGCTAGATATGAATTCTGCGGAGGGATGTGGGTTGGAAGTGCATTCTTTTTTGTCGGCCGCGTGCCTCCCGTCTAGTTCGGGCTATCAGTCGTCGAGGAATCGAGGCTGCGCCTGGCCTGGCCGTTGGCCCCAATCTCAAGCCACACCGCCGCGCCCTGGTCCTCTCCTGGCTCCTTGGCCCCTCCCTGGCACTTTGCTGCGTCTGCACGTGTGGTGTACCTGAACTAGCTCCAGGAACGACAGGAACGATGGGAGGGATGCGAGGTATGGCAGCCTCTGATTGCCCATTGTACCCCGTACGGAGTAGAGTCACAGGAAATCCCCGCTGATCCCGACTCGCCTTGATGCCAGGGTCAAGTCCATCCTCGGCCAAGGTTGCACCGTGCACGTAACTCAGATTCTATTTTCATCTCACGTCGTGCAATACCGTAACTGGTGTACGGAATACGGAGTGCACTGGCGGAATGGCGGAGAGTTCTGCACTACCAGGAAGGTAGGTAGGTACCTGTTATGTAGCTAGGTACATGTGCCCGACAGAGTCGCGTCACGGGGAGAGCGCGTCTCCATCCCTCCCGGCAGTACCACATCAGTACCTCCTTCCCTCAATCCATCGCTCGCCAGTGACTCGCCAGAACCAGAGAGCTAGACTGCGCTGGAACGTCCGCAGCTGGTTAGTTTTCGAATTCACCCATCAGAACCAAACAAATCCTAGGGGTGCAAAACATACGGGCCGATCGACGGCGTTGACGGAGATCAAACTGTTGTAAAACGTTTCCCCCGCCGTTTCGAGCATTGACTGGAAACCCAACGTCGTTTGAGCAATACAGAATATTGTACATGTACGGGACCAAGGTTTACGTTCTTGACGAAATACATTGATGCATCGTATCGTAATTGAAGCCTTGGCACGGCCACTTTTTTCCCCATTACACAATTCGGCTACGCCGCTTTGGCCCTCGGTATTAATCCGTTATGGAAAGTATTACATACTCTGGTTGCCGGGGTACCTACCTAAGTACCTCGGTAGGGTACTCAGCAAGGCAAGATTTTGCAAGCATTTCGCTAGTAGAGGCTCCAACCTGTTTGGTTGCGGGTCGTAGGATAAGTGCTTACAGGCACTTCTTTCGTCTCCCATAGGAAAGGAAAGCATCATAAAGAACGTTGACGTCTTTCATTGGTGTGTCATCCTTGTCGGTCCCGGCTTTGCAGCATTTCGGCGTCAAAATGGCAGAATGAAATTGGCTTAGTGCGGGACAAACTAGGCATCCGCCATATCCAGATTGGTCGACGCCAAAAGATTCAAGAACCCCCCTGCCCAAAGCAATTCATCGACGGTGGAGACAGTCAACCATTTTAGTGCCAATTCGGTAGCAAAGGCGCTAACAGATATTATCCACCTGACACCTGAGCGACTTAGTCACCAGATCAGACTTGCCTCCGCCCTGGCAGCAAAGTTTACTCTTACTCTGGATTGGCTCGGCTCGACCAAAAGAGCGCGTATTGAAATTGGCTGATGAGCGTCGTCAGCCAGTCAAGGTAGCGCTGACCGCACCGGTCCAGCATTCATCCCAACCATGGAGCAAAAGAAGGAAATTCCATGAACTCGTGGCGCCTACGCAGGGCGTTCGTCGACTTCCTGGCCCAATCGCCTCTTTGCAGATGCAATGGCGTGCAACACTCTGCCCCGTTCATGCATTACACCCGCTAGCCGCTGCCGCACGTCTTTCGTTCTTTCCTTTCTTTTCCCAACGGCTTGTATCTTCAGAACCCAAGCCCTACTGAGAGGAAAGCGTCAATTGGCTGCCTGGTTCTAGGTCCCCCCTCACCCAAGCCCCCCCCCCGAAAATGAAATACAAACAAGCAATATCCATGCCATTAATTAA
>KQ061694.1:8013-25669 GCA_001008035.1 Atkinsonella texensis
AAAAAAAAAAACAAACCTTTTTTTTCCCCCCCTCCGGTTTCTGCCCCCTCTTTTTAAACCCCCCCCCCCCCCCCCCCAAAGAAAAACACCTCAAGTCCAAAGGTACCTGCCACTGCCGCCTCTGATTGGCTCGTGGGATAACGGGTCCGTCGTCTCAAGTAAACCATGCTTGCCCCACTCTTTGCCGAAGCCGAAAGCTTAAAAAAAAGCGGGCGTAGCACGGCTATGGCGGTGGTTCCTGCGTCCGCTGCCAAGCTTTAGTGTGCCCCTCCCGAACTTCACGAGGAACGTATTGCTCCGTGCTTCGTAGACCGTGGCTTCCGCGAGGCCCCCTTCGGTGGATCGCACGCCCGTGGTGTGTTGTCTGGTACCATCCTGGCATCGGATTATGAGAAAATAAACCGAGAAGCGAATAATTGATAGTACATTTTCCGTTCTTGGTGAAAAATACGTCTTGCTTCGCCTATCGCGGATCGGGTTTATGCAATGCTGGAAAAGCAGGGACTGCCAAGAACGTAGACTATGTCCAGTCTGCGAGCCTTTGATATACAGGTATGATTCAGAATTCAACTCAGCCGGCTCATTATAGACATGGCGCATTTCGTAAGAAAGTACCCTTGTGCCTCTCGTCCTTCGCCCTTGTCATCGTCCACTCTATTGCCACGGTACCATGACCAGAGCTCTCTTATGAAAGTGAAGAAGAAGGAGAACAAGTAAAGTCTGGGAAGAAGATAAAAGTTGCAGCGCACAATTTCGTAAGCTATAACTCGTAAGCATTGTCAAATGGTGCCATGAGCGGAATGATCATGAGAAGCTGCTCAAAGCAAAAAAGTGAGAAAAAAGAGCCGCGCGCGAGGGATAAGCTAGCGCCCTCAGCGGCGGCGGCAGCGCAAGAGGCGGAAGCCCCCGCGAGGTTACTATAAGGCGCACCTCAGCCTCCTCAACCGGCTCCCGAAACAAGGAAGCAAAAGGCAATCAAGGCGGGAACAGCAGCGGGTTTCTTGAGCATGCTCGCTTGATAGCGGCTGGGTACTTTCTCCCTGTTCGATACTGGTGCAGCACGGTCGTCGTTGGTTGAATTTGTTGCTTTATTAGAGGATACTGTACATACTGCGCTTTTGCATTGGTTTTCTGGTTTGAGGTTTTTTTAGACGCTGGGAGGAAACCATGTGGCTGATGCACTGATCATTGAAACAAAGTGTTTTTTGTTTTTGTACATATAAGCGAAGTGCTTGAATACTCGTCTCATCACTCTATGACCGGGCTTTTGTTTTGTGAAAATCACTCTTCTCAATGTATTGTAGGGTTTCGTTTGAAAAGAAAAAGCCGCCTGTTGCTGAAGGTGTACGTAGTTATAGGGATAAATAGTTCTCGGATTGCTGAAAAGAAGACAAGTGAGCAAAAGCACAAGAGCTTGCATTTTGTTTACTTACATGATATGGCGCGGACACTTTGAGAACTACTGATCGCGTTCGAAGTAGGCGAGCAATTTCTTCCACGTCCACCACCACAAGCTGGTCGCCCCCGACCACCATCATCCCCGATTGCTATCTTCAGTCTGGATACAATGCCGAAGCTGTCCTAACGTGGGGTAAGGTCGTCCCTCCCCGGCACTCGTTTTTATTCGTGGACGTCCACGGTTGTTAGTTTAATGTGATTTGTCTCCCTATTCAATCTCGTTGCTTGCCTAATTCCCACGACGGGCCTCGCTATGGCTGGAGAAGCCACTCGAAGCGGGCCGGGAGCAGGTTGCGGGTTTTTTTACGTGGACGTCAATAGGTTGGATCGTGATTTGTCTGCCTGTCCAACACGGGTAGAGAAAGATAACAAGAACGCCGCTATTCGGGGTCAACCCGAATTGCTCAGTAGATGGAAAATGAAGAAAATCAGCAAAATATTGACGAGAATTAATTAGCGACGGTGACTAGAGCTCTTGGTGGTCAAAGAAGAGTGGTAGTGAATCAAGGAAAAAAAAAAAAAAAAAAAACAGAAACTGCTAGAAACGCGGACGAAACTAAAGTGGGGCTATCACTCAGAAGACTACAGGCACAAAGGATTATCGAAAGGGTTGACGATTTTCTGACTTTGGTGACAGACATCGTTCATGGGCAAAACTAAAAATTTCTGCAGTAAAATCTGGATTTGAACACGTGTGCTTTTCTAGGTGGTCACAGGGGACCTCACATCTGCCGTCTCCTGCCGTGGTCGCCCGAAAAGCTGGTGAAACCAAAAATTGTGCAGTAATGTTGAGGTTTGTAAAAAAAAATGTACCTCCCCTTGTCATTTCGTCCACACATATATCCATTCCCACACGGACGGGGAGATAGCCTGAGTTAGCAGAGGAGGGGGGCTATCCCTTAAAACACTGATGCAGTCACAACGAAACAGATTAATGAAACTCGCTCCTTGTGATGAAAAACCTAGTAAAGCAAAACCCAAAGTAAAGTTAGGATTTTTAAAGGAAAAGTGGACTATCTATCGCTTTTCCCACCACACTTCATCCATTCCAGCAAAAGAGAGGTGCACGAGGAGAAAAAGCTACTAAAGACCAGACTTCTCAGTAGAGCTAAGATGAAAACAAAACTCTGCATCGAAAGCAAGTTTTAAAAGCCAAAAAATGTGTCCCACTCACGACTCCCCCTTCCGCAAGTAGCCATCGTCCCAACACTCCTTCCATTATAAGGGGTGCCTCCCCCCAATCCATCTATCACAGGGTGGTGTTATTTTGACGTGATTTGTCTGCCTTTTCAACACGTTGATTGCCTAATCAGCGCTGCGAGGGAGGAGGAGCGGAAGATAGACGAGGCGGAGAGGTGGAGAGGCGGAGGTGCTGCTGCTGTCGGTGCGGCCTTAACCTTCTCCTTATGCTCCTATTTTCCCTCCCCTACAGATGTTGTGTTAGGTAGGTAGTTAGCTAGAGTAGTTATAGATAATAGCAGATATACCCCTTTTCTCCTCCTCCTCTTCCCTCTTCCTAAATTCCTGGTCTACTACTTATTAGCATTAAACTGTTAATAGTTACTATATATATATTTAGTTGTACTTACTCGCCTTGGCGTTAGCGCGCTGGTTCGCCCTCTCAGCGAACCAGCCGTTAAACGCTCGGTCTATAAATACTAAGCCCCCAAATGGGTGAAGGCGGTGCAGACTAGGTGGTGGTAGAAAACAGGTTCAAGAGTGCCAAGGGCCAAAGGGTCAGAAAGAGGTCAGGTTCAATGACTTGTCTCAAAGTAGTATCTCCGCAATAGAAAGGTTAAGAGTGCATGAATCAGGAAAAAGGAAAAAAGAAGGCCTCCCCTGGACCAAAGCTAATATTTGCCATCCCCGCTTAGTCTTGCCATCCCCGCCTAGTCTTCACCGCCTTCACCCAGTGGTGGAGGAAGACTAGGTCACCAGATTATCCGGGGATGGAAAATGGGTTTTCCGAGTATAAGGGGAGGGGTAGATATTAGCTTTGGTCCTGTGTGGCCCTCTGGTTTTCCTTTTTCCTCCTACATACACACCTAACTACTTTTCTGGCGGAGATACCGCATTAAGACAAGTTATTGAACCTTACCTTTTCTGACTCTTTGATCCCTGGCGCTCTCGAACCTATTTTCTCCAAAGAGGGCACCAATAATTTTGAAGGTTGACTCTGCTGGTACCGACATGTTAATAGCTCGGTCCGCAAATAGCAAAGCTCTAAGGAGGGTACGATTGTTTCTCTTTTCACTCACGTAGACGTCTATAGGTGTTATTTTAACGTGATTCATCTGCCTGTTCAACACGGGTGTTATTTTAACGTGATTTGTCTCCCTATTCAACACGTTTCTCGCCCAATTAATGTCCACGACTGGCGGCGCGCGCACGAATGCGAACCTCACTGTGGCCACCGAAGCCACTTGAAGCCGGCCAGGGGCTAGGAGCCAGGCAAGGAGGGTGAGGAGAAGAGGGAGGGGGGGCGGAAGATAGACGAGGAGGGGGGGAGGCGGTAGACGGAGACTTCCATCGGAACCCAAGTTCTTCCAGGAAGCTTGAATCGACATATTCATATCTGGTTCCTCCATGTTTAACATGATCGATAAGTTGTCGCAAAGCGGCCATATTTCCGGGGATCAGCATGTTGCGATGGAGAACAACTTGACTATATGGAACACATCTTCTCCCATCTGTCATGTCGTAATACTGTCCATAACGGACATCATCACTGGCCCTGAACGATGCCCTCTGCTCCTCGTTCGTGATGGATATAAGGGTAAAAGGTCAAGGGCACTGTATCCCACAAAGAACCTCAGGGGTGCAGAGAGGGTCCCATCAGTAGAGTGAGGAGGAGGGGGCGGGGGCGCTGCCGCTTCTGCCGCTGCCTCTATCGTCGTCGTCGCCGCCGGTGCTGCGTCTTCTGCGTCGGCCGCCGCCTTCTTCCGGAGGAACTCCCACCGTTCCTCACCTGCATATATTGTGTTACTACGTAGGTAGGCAGATAGTCGGCCAGTATAATTATAAATAATAGAACTCTACCTACCGCGCTTCTCCTTCTCCTCATCTATCCAAACTTAGTAGCTCTAACATAAAACTAAGACAAGGGAATTCTACTTACCGCGCTTCTCCTCCTCCCCTCCTATTTAAAATTATTAGCTAAAGGATAAATTAAGACAAGGGAACTCTACTTACTGCGCTTATCCGACTCCTCTTTCCGCTTAGCTGTTTCCTGGCCTAATAGGTATTAGAATCCAGAATATAAATAACTAATAGGTGTATTTAAGTTTCACTCACCTGCCTTAGGAACGCCCCTCTAGTCGTTTTTATACATGGACGTCCACGGGTGTTATTTTAACGTGATTTATCTGCCTGTTCAACACGGGTGTTATTTAACGTGATTTGTCTGCCTGTTCAATACGTTAATTGCCTAATCGTCGCTGCGAGCGGGGGCCTAATAATTCTTGAATATTATAACCAAAATGCTATAAATAACTAATAGGTGTATTTCTGCTTCACTTACCTGCCTTGAGGTTGCCCCTCTAGTCTGCCTTCTAGACAAACTAGACGTTAACCACCGAGCCCACAGCCTGCACCAACCTAGCAATTGTTGCTATGGTTGTCAGAACCAGTTCAAATGTCGTTCCCGACATAGCTGTTGCTGCTGCTGCTGTTGTTGTGTCTTTTTTTTTTTTTTGTGTGTGTGTGTGTGTGTGTGTGTGTGTGTGTGTATGCTTGTGCTTGTGCTTGTGCTGGATCTGGACCTGGAGAACCAGCAGGAAAAAGGAAGAAAGTTGGGGAGCAATGATTTACAGAAGTCTAGAGTCTCTTTATCTTCTGTGCCGCGCTCCTAAGCGAGGTCACGAGACCTACCAGCTGCACCGACAGTTGTTAGCAGTTGTCAGAAAAGGTTTAGGAGTCCTAGTTTACATACTGTGCATTTCCCCTAGAGCCGCTCAAGAACAACCATTGTTCAGATTATGCACAGATTTTTAGCTTCTGAACAAGCACTGACCCAGCAAACTGGAGAAATTTGCGATACGCTCATGTTCACAGAAAATTGCCGCTGAGTTTTCAAGTTAAAGCAACCCGGCAGCTCACGCTGCTAACTTTGGCTTGAAATGTGTGCTTGGCGAAAGAGGATGGACTGGCGGCTGGGAAAATGCTACTGATGCTCAAGGGTCACGGCGCGATTCATAATAACAGGGTAGACGGAGCTTGGATAAGACAGATCAGACACGGTTAGCTTATGATGCTGTTTAATCGTCACGGCACCAGCGTGACTGTGGACGGCAGCTGTGTACAACTTGAACTGTTTGTCATGCCACTAGGTTAAAACTCACCACAAGTCGATCTTTCCTCATAGAACAACCGGCTTGGAGGCAAGGCAAGTACAACCAGGCCACTTTCGCTCGAGGCAATGAGTTTACTGGCACACGAAGCTTTCCTAATATCGGATTGACTGGTCTTCTTCATCAAATCACTTGTCGCTTCCGTGTACGCGAAATTATTTAACGACTCTTTTGTGGACACTCGCAATCATCTTGACATCTTCTCCGTTATGATTTTCCACAAAGTAGGGTGTGTTCCTGTGATCTCTGGTTGAAGATATTGGATTTCTGTTCCTCAGCCTTTCTCAGCCTTGCACAATAATTGTTCGGTGCACCGTCAAGTCGACCACTGAAAGAGGCATGTTCCAACCTCGAAACGAGACCTAGGTTACCGATTCGTTCACTTCAAGACGAGGATGAGGTTCTTCTCCAACGTGCAGGAGCCACGAAACGACCAAGAGTCGAAGAGCAACGCTCCAGGAGAGGCTGACTCTGTCACTTCTGTGGCCACCCACTATGCTCCTCCAACAGCTCGACTCACTGGTCAACAATTGTTTTATTTGCTCTGTATTGATGGCATTGGTGGCATGGTAATTTCTGCTGGGATAAATATGCTTGTAGCATATGGTGAGACAGCTCCTGCCTGAACTTGTTCACTTAAATGCGCTCTGCCTGCATATGCTACATGGGAAAAAGCGTATTACGAACTACCGCTGATGTCTTGCAGTCATGTACAAACTGGCCAACGACGGGAATCCCATCCTATTGTTCCACTTGCCCAACACCCTGGCTGGCGATGCAGCGGTAACAATTTTTGCCCAGTCCATCGTTACGTGGTTTATCAAGTACGGCATTGTGCATTCTGATCTCCTTCATCGGTTGGTGCGACCCATTGGCTTTGTTAATGAGCCGACGAGCAGAGCGTTGCGCTGGTTCTTGTTCTTGTCTCCGCAGCGAGGGACTGCAATTGAGCATATCGGCTTGAACAGGTTCAAGCTCATTGTCGAGCATATATTGAGAGGGTTCATACTCGCAGTTACATTTTTCATTCTGCTCTGGCCAGCCTCGGTTGGCGTGCTCTCTGCCATTGGATCAGACACAGGGAACGATTATGTGTATGATGAACTATGGGTGCCACAGATCTTTAAAACCATCCTGGGAGGAGTATTGGGCTTGCTGACAACTCCATTGATTTCGTTTTTTTGGTTGGTCAGAGCGGGATGGGAGGTCGATCAGGGACAATGAAAACTCGCGAAGAAATGACGACTTGCAAGAATTATCCTACTTGTTGTATTATTCCAGATCATCCATACCAATAGTAATCCTTCGTGTCATGTATTAGCGTTGAGTCCATTCCATAAACATTACCTCATGTCTCGATCTCTCTAAGGTCCGGAAGCTTCAGGACTGCCCTGTTTCAATGGCTCACTCAGTCAGCCAGATCCCCCAAGACCCAAGGGGTAGATCACCAAGCCTGCATCCTGGGCCTGGGCCTGTGACTGTGCAAGCTCTAGCTCTCAAGGCCATCAGACTCGGAGAATGATGTGCAAACGTAGCTTAGGCTTCAAAATGCAGCAGCATCCGATCCACGTGAAGGCAGAGATCGGTGCACGCAGCGACAGGGACGGGGGTCGACCCGATGATGAAGATTGTGAAGATTGTGCGGGGATGGAGACTGGGAGTGATGTGGTCACTCGATCAGTTTTGTCATTGCCATTGTCATTCTCTGCTCTCCGGATCGTCATGGGCATCCTCCAACATTAGAAGTGTCAGCATCGGATCCCAGCGCTGTCGGTTGATGAATATCGTCAATGCAGCTTGGACTCGCGGCTGGTGGCTGATGATTGATTTGCTGGGGCAGCTGTCAACCGCCATCGCAGCCAACTTTCTCCCAATCCGCAAGATAAACCCTCAAGTTTCACACACAGCACCTTCGCCTGTACATCCCCCCCACAATGGTTCGCGTGCCGATCTCTGCCCATGCTGAGCCGAACCCCCCAGCATCGCCCTTCATCGGAGGCAACGAAGGAGACAAATATCGCTTTACCGTTCTGACAGACGGCGTGCTGAGGTACGAGTGGGCTCCGGACGGCAAGTTCGAGGACCGCCCATCTGCCTTTGCCGCCCAGAGGGATCAAGACTCCGTCCCCGCGTATCGCCTGAAGGAGGCCGCGGACTCACTAGAGATCATCACGTCGCGCTTCCGCGTCACGTACAACCGGCAATCGTTCAGTGCCCACGGCCTGTTCGCTGTCGTCGTCGGCTTCACCAGCCAGACCTGGCGATACGGCGAGGAGAATGGTACCCTCGGCGGCACCTTTCGCACCCTCGACACAGTGGACGGTCGCGTCCGTGTCGAGCCTGGGGTCATCTCCCGCGATGGCTTCGCGAGCATCGACGATTCCCACACGATGCTGTTCACCGACGACGGCTTCATCGCGCCGAGACGGCCTGGTCCCGCGCGCGTAGATGGATACCTCTTCTGCTACGGCCACGATTACCGCGAGGCCGTGCGTGCCTTGTACCGCATCTCAGGATCGCAGCCGCTGCTGCCGCGTTGGACTCTCGGCAATTGGTGGAGCCGCTACTACGAGTACACGGCAGACTCGTATCTTGCGCTCATGGATAGCTTCGAGGCAAATCGGATCCCCCTTTCTGTTGGCATCATCGACATGGATTGGCATCTCGTCAGGGACCCTCGGGTGGTGGCTGCCGGCGTAACAGGGTGGACGGGATACACGTGGAATCGAGACCTTTTCCCAAACCCTCCGGCATTCATCAGAGAACTCCACCGCCGGAAGCTGAAGACGGCTCTGAACGAGCATCCCGCCGAGGGCATTGCCAACTACGAGGACATGCATCCCGCCATGGCGAACGCTCTCGGCTTCGACACGTCCAACGGGGAAACGATCCCGTTCGACTGCGCCGACTCAAAGTTTCTCAAGGCCTATTTCGACATTCTAATCACGCACCTGGAAGATGACGGGCTCGACTTCTGGTGGACCGACTGGCAGCAAGGAGCCTTCTCTCGGCTCCAGGGCGTTGATCCCTTGTGGGTGCTGAACCATTTCCACTTCCTGCACAATGCGCAGCTCCAGTCCAGGAGGAAGCCAAGCGAGGGCGGCGGCAGTCGACCCGTCATCTTCTCACGATACGCTGGTCCGGGAAGCCATCGATATCCCATTGGATTCTCCGGCGACACTGTCACAACCTGGGCTTCGCTGCAGTTCCAACCAGAGTTCACAGCTACGGCGAGCAATATTGGCTACGGGTGGTGGAGTCACGACATCGGCGGTCACATGCGCGGCATTCGAGACGATCACTTGACGACTCGCTGGGTGCAGCTGGGTGTTTTCTCTCCCATCATGCGGCTTCACTCGACCAAGAACAAATGGGTCTGCAAGGAGCCGTGGAAGCTCCCAGCTGGCTCTGGGAAAGGGCCTCGCGATGTCGTGACCAGGTTTATGCGACTGAGGCATCGTCTGATTCCGTACCTCCATACCATGAATGCCGTTGCTGCTGAGGACGGGTATCCCCTGATTCAGCCGATGTACTGGGAGTATCCGGGCCGCGACGAGGCCTACGAGGTGCCGAACCAGTACTACTTCGGCACACAAATGATAGTAGCCCCCATCACATCACCGCAGAACCCATCGACAAAGACCGGCAAGGTCAAGGCCTGGCTGCCCCCCGGTCGATATATCGACTTCTTCACGGGACTGGTGTACGACGGCGACAGGTTCATCTGGCTCAATCGCACTCTGGACAACGCGCCAGTGTTACTGAAACAAGGCGCGATCGTACCTCTCGATGCCAATCTAGAACCCGGGAACGGCGCAGACAATCCAAACGGATATGAGGTGGTGGTCGTAGTTGGCGCAGATGGCAAGTTCGACCTCTTGGAAGAACAAGAGCCAGAGGGCGACACCAGCAAGCCCGTCTCCGTCCCCTGGATCAGGTCATCCATCTCATACACCCAGTCAACAGGGCGTCTTGTAATCCTGCCTTGCGAAAACGCCAGGCCACCCCAGGAGGAGAAGGAGTGGACAGTCCGCTTCCTCGGCCACAAAGCGGCACACGCAAAAATCTGCGGCGGCACCAGGGCCGACGCAAGCTTCTCAACGACCGCCACCGGGACCGTTGTCCGGCTGGGCAAGATACCCCCCGGGGGAAGCGGGATCGTCGAGCTGGGAAGCAACCCGCAGCTAGCCGTGAATAATCCCTCGTCACTGACGGAGCCCATCGTGTTCGACGCGCTCATCGCCTACGAGACAAAAGACGCCATTGGCAAGATCATGAGCGCTCCAGATGTTCCTGGTGTGGTCAAGGCGACGCAGGTGGATGCCACGGACATGGATGCCGACTTGCGGCTTGTGCTGAAGGAGTTTTTGCTGGCGGATAGTAGAAGACACACGGAGCCAGACCCTTCAATATAGATGTTTTTTTCTCTCTCTCTAAAGAACGAGTATCTGGTTGGGCTGTGATGGCATGCTGCATCGATATTGGGAGCCAGGCGCACCACGAGTGTAGACGTGTGCTTTTGGAAATCGAAGTCGCATAGATCTTGCTGACCCGTTTGTCGCCTTTTAGCAAACATGTTCTTGAATGGCAGCTCGTGCAGAATCAAGTTGCTACTCTACTTGATGGCCATCTCGACTACAGAACCCATGAAGAAGCCCTAGAACATGCACCCTTGTGCTTTAGCTATGCCCGACCGTATACTGTTCCTACGTAGTCATCTTGGACTTGGGTCAGCAGGCGCCATCGCCACTTCGAGGCATAGACCCTACTATAGGAACATGGATCAAGCCAAGCAGACAGACACTGAATTCGACGCGAACAGACGGTGTCAAGACCATACACCCCATCAGAAGGGCAGAGAGGTCTGTCCGCCATGGACTTCCAAAGGACGCCATGTCGGCAACAGATTCTTCCAACTATAAAACCGCATGCCCGTCCATGCGCCGGCGACCAGGGAAGACAGGTCTCGGTCCAGCCAACGTGCTCATTACAACGGACACCATGTTCGAAAGTCCCGTCTCAAAGGCACGAGCAACAAAGCCCGGCCCGTTTCACCACGCAGCCATTGTCTCACCTCGGCGAACAAGACCACAGCCTCGGGATCCTGTTCTTGCGCCGCAGCTGCCCCAGACAGAACCCCGATCGGCAACTACAAAGACGGGCGTTGGGCACAGCTGGCCAAGGCCTCGATCGCCGTGTCTCAGCCCGTCATTCCTCTTGGTCCCGGCCCAATGGTTCTGGCCTTGTTACCGTGGCGCACGTGAGACCAGCTAGTCTGCGCCGAGCTCTTGGTCTGGAGACAAAACCCGCCGTGCGACTGATCACTTTGATATCACCACCCTGAGCTTTGCAAAAAAAAGAAAAAGAAAAGAAAAAAAGTCTCCCTTTAGGTGCCGCGAGGATGGGGATTTGCCAAGCCACGTAAGAGCCTAGCAACGCGGGCGACCTCTTGAAGTAGCCCCTGAATTAGGATCTCCATGCTGCTGGCTTGTAGAAGCTAGCTGGAGGTACAGTGACTAGCAGTTTTTTTATTGTTTTTTTTTTATTTAGAAGAAAACATGAACACGATGTAGCCCTCTTTCTAGGCTTGACATGGGCTTGCGTGCAACTACTTGCGGCCGATATAGCGGCTGGCGATGGGGGCAGAGAATTTGCTGCTGTGCCCCAGCTTAACAGGACATGGCTGCTAATCACTTGATGCCACGGAATTTGCGATCCTCGCCCGATAAGTTTGGATCGATCTCCCTATATAGGTCTTAGTCTCGGAGCGGTTATCTTGTATGGCCCCGACATGCCCTGTGAGCGAGGGACCCGACCTGCCCGGGCGTTCATACGATAATCTCATACTATCAACCCTCAAGGCAGTCTCACTGCAGTTTGATGATTATAGCGCCCAGATTTTCTTATGCGGCTAATGTGTGTCTGCTAGAGATGCTGAGGAGTTAAGAAGTACCTTTTCTTTTCTGGGCTTTTTGGCCTACCTAGCCTCCCACACACGTTTAGGTGACTTGCCCAGACTCACAATATACGTGCCTATAGCCTGTCTGACCAGGCATCCTTTGCGGTGGGCTCGATATAACGAGTCGTGAAGGTGTGGAGATCTGTGCCTCGCTTATAGTCCAGTTTATGTATGGCCGAGTATAAGCCCGTGTGTGCTGATGTCTACAAGTTCCTCCCATGATCATGCCAAGCACGGGACCAAAAGGTGTCAAGGCTCTTCTACCCCCGTCACAACTTCCAAGTCTCCGGTCCAAAAGCAGTGTGCATCACCACGCAGAACGTCGTTCTTCTGCACCTGCGAAAGTCTTATCTCCTCATACCTCGTCCGCGTCTCGTGGCGGTACGTTTTCAGTGCGTCAAGGACGTGACGCATTCCAGCGAGCTCATCCCACCGAGGCATCGGCAGCGCTCGCGGCATCACCGCGGCGCTCCACGCAATTTGGTATATGAACGAATGTTGCGGCGCACCAGCTCGAATCTGAGCGGGCGTCGCAGGCCCGACGCCGTCTCTGACCCCATGTTCGACCACCATGCGGCGGTAGTCGCTCAGAGCTTCTGGTGCGTCGTGATCCGCTGGCCCTATCCATACTCGGACTGTAAAGGCCTCATCATTCCAGTGGCCATGGTGCGTCACGTAATCCAAGCTGTCTTGGTAGTGCAAGTCAGAGTGATCTACCTGGGACGATGTGCTGTCCCCAGACATGGACACGGCCTCGGAGTTCAATGCCTCGTGGGCGAATTGACTTGACTGCACGCGCGAGACTTCGCTCTCCGATTCCTCGTCTCGGAAGAAACTGAAAATCCTTTTACCACTATTCATCAGCTTTTCCGCATCCAGGCTGCAAGACGCCGAGTAGTCGTCGTCGAGGTTATCATCGTAATCAAATTCTAAGCGCAGGTGTCTTAGACCTTTCAATAGCTTGGGACTACGGCGAGTTGACGCTGTTCGAGCTACAACCTGAATAGAACGTTCTTGTTCCGAAAGGCGATTCAGAAACTGTATAAGACTGGATATGATCGGGCCGGTAGAGCGACAAGGGATGCCAGTCAGCGTCAGCGAATACAGCCGTGGATTCATATCGGGAAAAAACGTCTGCGGGAACAGAGTGGCCGCGCGTTTGCCAATGATCTTCTCGGCCAAGAGATCGCAGGTCTGCGAGGACGTCTCATGTATGACGAGAGTAGGTACGTTGGTAACGACAGAATGATGGATTCTTAGAACGCGGAGATTAGGCGACATGACCGGCCGGAAGCAATGCGCTGCACCCAACATGCCACGCAGATTCATGTCAGCCGGCCATAATTTACGATGTCTCCCGGTCCGGGGGAGAAGCGTGGGTGCATCGCAAGCTAGGTCCTCAATGTGACCGTTTGAAATGTGCAACAGCTTTTGTATGCCCACCGAGGATATCGGATTACGAGAAAGGCGGATATGAGTGAGTCCTGTCGACTGCTGGTGAAGCATGTCTACATGGCGGTCATCGCTCGTGGGTATGGACGCAATCACAGCCTCGGCAGTGTCCTTGCGCACTTGCAAGCTACCATCTGCTCTTGCCACGAGATCTTCCTGCGCTGCCACCAAGCTAGGCTGGCCCGTGTATATCGGAGCGTCGACAAAGTATCTCTCAGGGTGGGAGAACGACGCGCTCGTGGCTCCGTCCTCGATGGACAAGAATTGCCCATACATGCTTGTGCCACCGTCCAAGGGGAGTAATCTTCCCTCAACATCTCTATGTGCTTCCGAATACAACAATGACTTCAACATACCCCAGTCCCTCAAGGATTGGATTGCGTGATCGGTGATGATGTTCTCACTTATATCGAGGCTGAACAGCTGAGTTCGAAAATGGCCGAGGATTTCTACAAGTTGTGAATCATGCAGCTCTCGACCTTTGGCCTTGAGAATCCGTAGAGATGGCAAGACTGTTGGTTGAGCCAGCAAGAGTGGTGAACCTGGCAGATATGAGATATCTAGATAAACCAGGTTTTGAAGGCTCGAGGCTGTGAAGAAGTGCCTTGGTATTTGGTGTCCGCAGTGGGCCACAGATAGTATGCAAAGGTTGTCGAGACGCCGGGTCTTTTGGCGATTAGTTAAAAAACTGAGATCCAAATCTGCGTGTCCGTCGAGCAAAACGGCGTTGACGTTGGGCAACAGAGTCAGGGCACGGTCACAGCTGTTGCCGGTCAGGGATCTTTCGTCTTGGTTGGACAAGAAATTGTATGCCTTCTGTCCAAAGTCCCTAGCATCAAGTACACGAATGAGAGCTCGACATTTTGGGGACAGAGTATTCAATTTTTTATACACAAAGTCAGCCCACCAACTGAGATCTAAAAGAAAACAGCAGGATTAGTGAGTCGTTTACACAGATTACACCTACTGTCAACAACGTAGGAGGCTGTACTAACCGTCTTCTTGATCTAATCCCAACCGCCTCACTGATTTGAAAAGGTCTCTCCACAGCAGCCTAGAAAATACGCCATGAAAGTGGCGGTTGACCAAGGACAGAGCACGATAATCATCGAAGTTGCAGTACGGGGCGATGAGCTGGAGCCAGTCGGTGACCGAAGTGGCTTCTTGATAAGATGGCAAAGACGTCATGCCTGCCAAGGATGCAGCTGGGCTTGCTATGGGTGCCATGATGAGCAATAGGCGTTACGGAGTTGATCCGGGGTCGGTTTAAAACGGACCTGTCAAAGAAGCAGGGATTCGTGCAAAAGTGATAACATAGCTTGTCTACAAGCGCACACTCCAGTGGGCATGACATTGCTAGTTTCACATGATGCCTAATTAGGTATCAGAGGCGATGAAGATCACGGCTCAACAGGCGCATGAACATGTAGGTTCTTGAGGGATAGATGATAGGGTGCACAACCTACCCAAGTCGGTGGCTGGTAGAGCATACCGGCAATAGCCCCGACACTATCTGCATCCAGACTATCTAAAAACAGTAATCAGTAAAGCAGGGCCAGGGGATGCAGGGGAAGGAAAAGGAATAACAAGGTACAGAAGCAGAAAGAACGTTGGCGGTAGTGAAGTGCTTTCGAGGCGCTGGAGGCCGGCGTGTGCATCGGAGAAACGATTATGGCATCTTAGCTTTCAACGGCGTCTAGAAGTGGTCAAATCTCTTCTCTGCCTAGTTTAGACTGAAAGCTGTAGGACTGATGATGAGGCAGAGAACGGACGGGACGGGGTCGGGGCTAGCGACGATGGCGAAGTCGACGGTGGGAATGCAGGGTTTAGCTTGGGCCCAAGTGGGCCGCGCAAGTTGGGCGATGGGCGATGCGTGAGCGTGATCTACTTACTAATCCAGGTCCGGCTCGGCTCGGCTCGGCTCAATATCCATGGTGTTCTCATCAACATGATCAACATATCATAGGAGTTACTAGTGCGATGAGCGAGGCGTCAAGGGCGAGTTCGTTGACGAGCGAGGCGAAGCAGAACTGGAAGAAGAAGTTCTTAGTAAAAGAAAAGTGCAAGCCCCGTTTTACCAAGGGAGGAGGCCGGAGTTTTGTGCGCATGGCCAGCATGGCGCATGCTGAGACAGGAATTTGACAACGAAATAACGGTGCCGGTCACAATATAGAATGAATGGTTGAAATGGTGTTTGCGACGGGAAAGTAACGCACACGGTCCTGCAGGGGAAGCCAAACGTGAACCGGGCTTGCCGGCGTTGCACCAACGCGAGCGTTGAAGACGCACAGCAGCATCTTGATGAGTTACATCCATGTGTCCATCATTGCACTCGGAATAGAACACCTCGTTTAGGATCGGATCTCGCACGCACGTTAGCTGGTCGCAAGGTTTTCCCCAATTGTGCTTCAAAAGACTCCTTAACTCCAGAAATCTCAGCCCACCGTCCATATCGTGCACGCCACAACGGGCAGGAGCAGCCGTCCCGGACGAGCCTTCCCTGTCGCTCCGTTAGTTCGTCTACCAGACACTCGGTAGGCAGGCCCAGATGATCAAAGCTGATCATCGTATTCTCCTGAGTAAGACGTGTCAGATTCCATCATAAAAGCCAGCCGCAGAGTGGTTACAGACGCGGACGTTGGCCAATCACGTGGGCGTGTATGCTCTGTACTCCCAAGACATGTGACAGTCTGAGAAACTCTACTATGCCCAAAGTCACCAAAGATCAACTGCAGTATCTCGCTAAACTCCGAGGTCAGCATGCCCGCAAGATCCACACGGGTATGTAGGCAGTACCCTGCGTGTACCGCAGTGCGTCTCCACGGTGCTGTCACAATCGAGGTATACATGCGCGGTACATGTGCCGCTAACTCGCCGGGACTAGGTGCCTGGTCCCTGGTGGGTCAACATGGGAAACTTTAAAAGGAAACCTGGTTCAGCTAAGCCCGTTCGCTTAAAATATGACAGGTCCGTTCCGCTCCGCGGCCAACAGGAGGCTAACATGGCTGGCTATATATCACTAGTGACCGAGAGATGCTCCACTTTTA
The DNA here is from genome assembly GCA_001008035.1 of Atkinsonella texensis. Taxonomy (NCBI): domain Eukaryota; kingdom Fungi; phylum Ascomycota; class Sordariomycetes; order Hypocreales; family Clavicipitaceae; genus Atkinsonella; species Atkinsonella texensis. Next base: position 24,279 of record KQ061694.1, read on the forward strand.
TGTTGAACCGGAGAGATGCTCACATGAAGTCACTTAGTTCTGGGAGCAATGATACCCAAATAATTAGTTATGCATAGAGTACAATTATCTTCATAACGTACATAATATGATGCAGTATAGCACTATAGAGGGTTGATTACTGCGAAGCCGCATGCAAAAAAAGAATACAACTGTTATGGAGTATAGCAGCATTATATGTAACCTTCTTTCTAGTTAACGTCTTCGCATACTTTATGGAGACAAGAGCGTTAAATTACGGAAATCACAGAGTTAGACAGGTAGCTTGGCAGCTCTCCTAAACCAAAAAAAAAAAAAAAAAAAAAAAAAGAGAGAGAGAGAAGAAGCAGAAGTGGGACAAGCCGCTGGTCACTAGTGCTCAGTCAACTTCGTAGATCCCGAGAGCCGGCTACCAGGTAATTTAGCGGCTGGAGGATCCGAAGTTGAGATGTGCCTACATTACATGTAAATTACATGTAATGGAATCCCATCAGCCGGACCCTGACTGCTGCGGAACCCCACATTGACTGAGCATCGCCTTGACGGACTTGACGGAGGACTGGACTGTGTTGCCGGATGCCAAAGCATTGCCGGCCGACATGGTGGCCGACATGGTGGCCGCTCTTGGCCGCACCTCAGGAATGCTCCAAGAGTGACGGCACCGCAGGGCTATTTCTGGGTACCTAGGCAGGTAACTGGGGACTAATTCCAAATACTCCAAGTCTTTGTACGACTGACCGGAGCAGCATTTGTTGCTGCCAAAAGCGGGCAGTGACGCCGCGAATGCGTCACTTCTGCCCACCAGGTCCAGTAAACGAGCTCCATGGGATGGCCCGGTGGCTCTTTCCCCGGCGTGCCTGGCCCACTCGCCACCACCTCGGCAGATCGGAGCCAGCAAGAAGAATATCGAGCAAGTCCAATTCACCTTATCCAAGCGGGGACTCCAGCGGGGACTCCAGCGGGGACTCGTTTCTCTCCGTGCCCATTGAGAAAACGGCCGCTCAACCTGGCATGGGGCGTGTCGAGCACCAGACTAGACTCCTCACGACTCCTCATTAATCTGATGATCTGATCCAATGGCCGCGCAGTTATGCCCTATCGACAGATCGACTGGCTCGGCTCAGCTGCATCCGTCACATTTTCTACCTCCCAGGTAGTACCCTAGGTAGGTAGCTGCCTACGTCCGATGCTGCAGGACAATCGCTACCCTCTCACCTACGATGCCAAAGCCCGCAACGCAATGCCAATCCTAAACATTCATTAGACAAAAGCAGGAAATCAGCGACAAGAACTCCACCCTCACATTCCACTTTTGCCATCGGTTGCCTCCAACAGCCAGGGGGGGGGGGGGGGGGGACCGTCTGATCATGCCCTGCCCCGAAGACCACAGCAAA
>KQ061694.1:26093-93262 GCA_001008035.1 Atkinsonella texensis
GGGGTACCGTCTGATCATGCTCTGCACCGAAGACTACAGCAAAATCCGGGTGAATAACGGACTGATCAAGGATTCTCCAGACTCGGCCAGCCACAAGTATCATTCAAGACTCGATAGAAAAAAGGCGGAGCAGTTCCCCGGCATCCTGAAAAAGGCGAGCATGAACATGGTGATTCGATTGGGTCGTGATAAGTCGCCACAGTATGTCAAAGCTTTGGAAGAAACGATCGTGGCTGGAGACAAGATGGCAGGGATACAATTCGCACCGCATATTTACGACATGCAGTGTCTGTAAATTGCCATCTCTGCGTCCTGCATGCTGTTCTCTCTCTTCTCCACGACTGTCCCAACGGGAGTTGACTCCCAGGCTACATTGGTCCTTGACGGCTTTGATGGCTTGGGTAATCAAGTGTACTTGGAAGCGGTCAGAATGTGCGAGAAGATTATTGGGAAAAGCGTGCACACTTGGTTCATCATTGGCATGTGTGGCGATGGCCGCTTGACACTAAGCCGTTCTTCTAAAGACGCCTCGTCATGCAACGAGACTTGACAAGCGCCACTACAGAAGCGACATGCATTGTTAGCTCTCGACCCATCAAGTGAAGTGAACAAGCGTCGGTGTACACAGTGACCGGGGTGGTAAGGCAAAACAAAATACCACATCATCTAGAGTGTTTTGCTATTTGGAAGCGTTGTCTGGGGCTGGCTGGTGACTAGAAACCTGATAAGGCAGAGGGGAAATAATGAAAAAATAAAAATAAAATAAAAAGCAAAAGTAGGTCAGGCAGCAGGCATCTCTCTTTTTTTCTTCCTTCTCATTTAACGTACGATTAGCCGCACCTATCATCTGCAGACCACGACCTCGTCTCCACTCTTTTGTCCAAGTGCAAGCAAGTTAAACCAGAAACAAGCAAATATATTCCGCACAAATGAAGCTCCAGCAGGCCTCCCACAATCAAAGACACGAATGCAACGCTCAAGATGCGCCAACCCAAAGCAAACCAAAGAAGACTAAAAAAAGAGAGAGAATACACACACCGTCCCATCCTCCTCACGTCTTTGAAAGAAAAACGCAACGCGGCCGGCCTGCCTACACACGCAACAGTCCATACAGCATAGGCAACGAAGCCCTCAGCCAGCTTGCTTTTGGCAGCACGGCGGAGAGGCGGGAAAGATGAAAGACTGCAGCAGAAGCTAAAAAAAAAGCACTGTGGTCTCTTCTCCCCTAATATATGTACCTTGAACGGCAGGCCGGGCCTTTCCCTCCAACCACCGCTCATTGGCCATCGAAGCACTTGGACCCTAGGACTTTTAATGATTTTTTTTGGCTTCAGAACCTTCGAGGTGGAAATCGCGGCTCTTGTTCAGGGTGCGTAACTGGGTGCTGACTGAAACACCGGGCGGAACTTGTCGACGAGCTTATGAGGGGAGGCGGGGGGGCACAAAGTCAAACTGTCTGTGGCATTTGGCCAAAATCGCTAGTTACACCACGTCTGTGCTAAACAAGGCGAGATCTGAGACATCTGAAACCCCCGGTCTGAGGGTGGTACACGCAAGGCTTGTGAGGCCAAGGCCAGAAAGCCAAGGTAGCACAGCGGAGCCATTCCCTCAGGACCACATAGCGGCATCTGACACATTTTCACCATACTCTGCTACCCTACCTCCAAATACGGTTGTGCGATGAAGAAACTGCATTCAAGGTCGAACAATCGAGGTTTTCCTGTCCAATCACTAGATTAAATTTCCTTTGTATACTACATTACAGTACGTATTATGTCGAGGTTCATCGTAAATTACACATCCACGTTTATAGCACACATTGATACTCAATGACCTGCAACGGTCAGAGTGCTTTGCTTTATGTTCCTGTTCCCGTTTTCCCCTTCATTTCCAATGTTAAACATGATGCCTTTCCACCCAGTTCATCGTATTCTTGGGCACGGAAACGCCGTCCGAAGTGCCCGACAAACGCTTCCTCACCGCATGATAATGATGTATGCAGGCATAAAAAAGTAAAAAGTAAAAATAAAATAACAGTTATCCCCCCCTTTGAATATCAAACCAGGCTAGGCCTAACCTTTGCCACAAGAAGCCAAGAAAAAAAAAAACCACCCCAAGGTACACCGTAATTAACATGTGATTCGGGTGAAAGAATCGACAAGAAAACGTATAGGATGATGCAAATGTCATGTAGTTGAAAGTTAGAAGCGCAGAGAAGTGCATAGAAGAGCTAGAGTGTAGATAGTGATAATCTGGAGCTGTGCGGCTTGGTGAGTTAACTTGTGCGTAAGACCAGACGCATGGAAGGCGTTGCTTTTGCTGATAAGCTTGATGATGCGAAACTGCAAGCCCGGCAGCCTGAAATGTGAGGACCCTGCCATCAGGGTTGCTGTTCCGGCCGAAGCATCAGGTGACATGGTCATAAGTCGCTGAACTCTCCGATCAGATTCTGAGATTTCTTTTCCCTGGTATATTACGCTATCCCGTATAGGACAGTGCATAAAATAGTGTCTCGGATTTTACCCCACAGACAGACGACTGCCCAGGGGGTACGCATCATCTAAAAACATTCAGGCATAGCCAGCGTGGTGAGAGAAGATGAGGTGAAACTAGTATTCCTCGCCCCGCTTGTCCAATGTTTTTGACTTGGGAGGTGCTCGGCGCTTGCGGCTGCGCTCTTCCTGTTCGATAATTGGAACTGCTGCTGGAATGAATTCGACGCCACGATTTCTGCTGTTAGGTCTGGCGTGTAATTTTCTATGGTTGTTGAGGTTATCTTGTCTGTTGAACTGGTCCTTGCCGCAGAATTCGCATGAAAATCGGTTAGGTCCTTCGCCATGGAATCTATGACAAACATGTTTAGCGACGAACGGGGTTACTGAACCATTTTCTCCAACTACTTACGTTTGTTTATGACGTTTCAGATGCTCGTTGCGACGGAAAGCCTTGTGACATCCAGGATAGTCACACTTGCACATGGCTCGACGAACGACATCAACGGCTGCACCATCCGACTTCCCTTCATCAACAACCTTGCGAGATGCTCGGATCTGTACACGTTGGAGTTCTGTGGTCTTGCGTTGGATCTCATGAACCATCATCTTGCGGTGGGCACGCAGGCGGCCTGGAGAAGGCGGGCCATGCAGTTGGCATGTCTCCAGAGGAGACTGCGATTGCCTGTCCAAGTCCAAACTCTCCATCCCAATGGAACCAAAGTGTCTCTGTGGGAAGAATGAAATAGGACTGTCGTTGGAACACCACGATGAAGATGAATCTGCCACCTCAGAGCCCGAGAGACTATGCGTAGGCGTCATCATGAATGATGTTGGGCCCATTGTTGTGGGAGAGATGGTGTATAAAGGAAAGCTGTTGGAAGGAGTGATGGATCCAATGGACTGTCTCGATGTCAAATTCATGTCAAGCATGTGTTCGTAATCCGGAGTAGCCATTCCGTCAATATTTTTCATTGGAGTTGTGGGAATCGCCTCGCTGAAAGATTGATGTTCAGGCTCTGCCTTGACTGGTCCTCCGAACATATACCTAGGCATTTGGCTGGATGGAGGAGTCATGTCTCCACGATGAGGACCTCCAAATGATGCATAAGTGCAGTCGAAATCGAGTGAGAGTTCATTGGGGCTAGATCGTCGCGATGTAGGAGTAAAAGGCTCGTACGCAGAAGACGTTGATGAGAAGCTCGTGCCTGTCGAAGGGATAGACATGGGCTGGCTGCACATGCTAAAGCTGTCGTCCATGTCGAACCGAAAGTCCGACTCAAACTGCATTTTGATGATGGATGATGAGAGCGCGTTGTTGCAGTGATGCTTAGTGTGCAAGGGGTATAATGAGTGGAATTATTCGACTTTTATTAGTTCGAGATGAGATCTGGGAGATTCTAGTCCGAACTCAAGTGAGTATTGAGGACGAGCTGAGTGAAAAGATATTAAGGTGATATAGAAAAAGCTTGGAATGAACGAAAGGAGCAATTCTTGTCAGGAATGCTTGCTTGGTGAAAAGAGGAAGGACTCCCCTGAAGATATAATGTCGAGGTGGAATGAGCTGTGGAGGAAGATACCGACCGGACTGAGACAATGCAAAGTGCAGATCAATCCCGGTCATTCGAGAGAGGTGCCAAGAGACAGATTATTAAGGCGCGGTTTCTGAGCAAAGAAAGGAATGGGTGGTGTGTTAGTCCAAGATCCACAGATCTCGATGTGGCCGATCCAAAGAGGTTCGAGAGACAGACTCCCCTGGCAATATCGACGGTATAGATTGATGTTTTGGATAGCTGAAGCCTTGTCTCTCAGTCCCTCAAACTCGACAACTGAAAACTGGATGGAGAAAAATATGGGAAAGGGATGTGAGGCCGGCAGTCTAGATATAAATCCAAATACACGATGCAGTAGACGCAGCAGATGCGGCCCAGGGTCCGGGAGCTGGCCCCAATTCCATATTGCGGCGTCTCCAGTTGAGAACATGATGGAGAAATGCTGGCATGTAGCTTGCCAAAAGGAAAGATGAGTTTTGAAGCTATGCCAGGCGTGCCTGCATATGCTAAATCAACTTGATGGATGCCAAAGTTGCTGTGATGGATTGTGTGTGGGACGTGGACGGACTAAAGCCTGGCCCACTTTGTTGGATTGGATGGAGTGGGGTGGATTGGATGGAGTGAGGTGGGGTGGGGTGGGGTGGGGTGAAGGGAACTCAGACAGAGAGAGTCAAAGGGGGGTGAGGCGTGGATCATTAGAAAGCACCAGACGTCCACCCTGTTAATAAACCTCACCAGTGACCACACTACTTCGCGCCTCGCGGCCATGCCGCCAGCCGGTGCCCTGAGCTCTCTTTTTCTTTTGTGTCGAGTCTTCCTTCTCTGGCGTCTGGCTCGCCACACTTCAACCCACAACGCCATCCTCCACCAACCTGCCCACGTCGAGCTGATCCCCCACCGTTATCAGCTCAAACGGGACGAACATCAGGTTCAAGCAAAGACACTAGTTTGTTGCTAGTAGCTGCCCGTCGTAAAGCCGTCCTGTAAAACTGATATCTGATAGTGCGTAGCCATGTACGTATGTACGTACTACGATTCAGCAGTTGAGTTGTGCCGAGCTGCTCCTCATGCCATTGTGCTTGTGCTGGTTATCGCCTTACGGCCGACACCAAAAGGAAAGTCAGCCCGGACTCTGACACCGACACCGTCCATCACTATGCCACGCAGATCGTGGTCCTCCGAAATGACATATTCCCCGGGCCAGAGCGGTGGGACGGGTTTGCTCGCGGGGAAGTACAAAATGAACGGCGAAATACCCGGTGCTGGATCAACTTGCCGCAGTTGAATCAATCTAACAGGCTTCTGCTCTTATTCTACTCTTAATCTTTTGTTCGCCCAAAAGAGGGCATATCTGCAGGTGATTATACATCGATTTCGACAACGAAACTGATATGTGAGCCGCATTCTCCCATGACCCTGTTGCGAAGTTTTGCCATTACCTGCTTCCATCTGCACGGGCAGGCATTGTCACGGACCACTACACCTTGTCTTTGCTGAAACTACCAATACCTAATCTCATAGATCTCGGATCCAGTTGCTTGGGTTTGCCGGATCCAAAAAAAAAGCAGTCTCATATATCGAATTCTATCAAGGATTACGCCACGTCCTGATCATATGGATAGTCGAGGACCGGCGTCTCGTAACGGGCAACTGGCAAATTGCATTTCAAAACATCAGCCCTGGTGAGACATTTCCATCTCGCCGAGAACACCCGACTTGGAGTTTGAGTCTCGCTGTGTCGTAACTAATCCACCGTCTTGAGACCAGGCGAGCAGGTTGAACCGGAGCATGGAGTGCGAACTATCTTTCGGCTCCACCATATGTCCGTATGGCTTTTGAAGAACAGCGCTAGGGATGGTGTCAGTAAAAATTCCCGCTTGTAGTCACAACGATAGATGCGAATTGGCGACTGTGCTAACGTCCCTGACGAGGGGTAAAAGCAAGGCTAGCTTCTTGATGCCGTAGGTCTCACACACCAAGAGGGGCAGCAGAGAACTCCTCCGCTCCGCTCTAATCCTTCACTTAATGGCACTATTAGTATGCCAAGGCTTTCGTCCGTGGTCCCCTACAACAAGCCTTATACTCCGATGCATGAAAACCTCTTGATGTTGCTCAGTGGCGTTCAGGTACAGTTTGTTGTCTAACTAAGCCCATTGCTGTGACCTGTCAGACATTTTAAGTCTTGTTCAGCTGGCAGTCCATGATGTGTCAATGTCCGAGCAATGCTTTGTCACCTAAATAATGCCTGGGCTTGCAGACTTCACCATGTTGTCGTTTCAAGAGCTTCGAAGAGCAAGGCCTTCCAACTCTCGTCTAGCTAGAAGGAGCCTAACGCCACCAATAGGCCTGTTCGAGTTGAACCCTCGTGCAGGATCGTGGTAATTACACCAAGCGCAAGCGATTGCCCCTCCCTTCCATTCTGGGGCAATCAGTAATAGGTCCTTTGCAAAAACACCGTTCTTTACGGTTGCTCCTGGTTGCTCAGGAAGGATACAGCCGATAGCTGGCACGCCCGTCCCTTTCTGAACGTCCCTCGCAAACCGTCCAGGACGACCGCGGCGCCGTTCGAGTCTTTGTCCTAGGAGATCCCAATGATGGCCCTTGCACGTTAGTGGTTACGTTGATGTCACGGAGGCCAAAATGGTATCTTGCCCTTTCTTCGACTGGAGACCTCAATTAGACAGTGGCGCTACACATGAGCTGTGGTAGGCTTGGATCAACAAAGATGGTGCTGAGGAGATGTCGGAAGCCTTGGGGCAAGATGTCATATTGCCGGCTGCTTTTTCCATCGAATTGATTGATTGACGGCGCGGGGCTTCTATTGTATCGTTGGTTGTCTTGGTACTGGTTCAATATTGTCATGCTAAACGTGTGCTGCCCAAGGCAACTGCGTGGATACAACCGGCCAGGTGAGAATATTATCAATTAACAAACAGCTGGAGGCTTCAGCAGTACGTACACCCACAGTATCACGTACATGCAGGCGTGGCAGCGGCTTTAGCAGCAGCCGTCCTACTCCGTAACTGCATAATGGCCATTTCTGATTTCTGCCAGATGAAAAAGGCCCCACTTCCCCTTGAGATAGCGTGTGCGCCCTGCCCGGCTTTCAGTTCGTAAAACTTCCTCCTGATCATGGCCCTTGGTACCAGAGCAAGTATCGCAAAAACGGTTGCCTAGTCGCCCAACTACCCAGATAGGCAGGTTTGGAATACTGGCGATTGGCAAAAAATGAGCTGTGTACGACTACGACTACGACTACGACGAGCGTCCCTTGTTTGCACGTTCTAGCCTAGGCTCGATACAACAACGATGCGGCCCTTGCTTCCAGTTAGTCCCACTACCGAGTACGACAAGGGCAAGGGCGATATATTTGTCAGGCGTCGTCGAGAACACGGAGAACAGCGGGGAGGCTCAATAGCCTGCCTGCAAACAGGCCTCGTCATGTGATTCCAAGTCTGAGCGCCCCTCGTTCCCTACTAGTTGCTTCAACGGCGGCAGCCTGACGTGGGTCTTGAGTTCCTGACGACTGTCGACTACATCCCATCCCTTCGCGGCTCGCCTCGTCAGTAGTTCGGTATTTCCGCCCTGCATGACGACATCACTGCCCTTCAACTGAACGAAGTTGTTTTTCCTTTAATGACTTGACTTTGGTATGATACTTGTTCTTCCAAGGAATTATTGGTTCAGGGGCTTTCAGAGGCAGCGATTTCGCCGTCTCTATTCATTCCCGTGGTGGAGGTAGCTACTTGATTGATTTTCCCCGTTCGGCGTCCTTGCAACATTCAACTGATTTATTCCGGCTAGGTAGCTAGCAGTGCCGCAAAACCATCACATGGAGTAACCATGGGAGGAGAGATAAATCCTTCTTAGCACAGCCCTGGCGGGCTTTCATCACTCTTGAAAACTCGAATTCATAACTTCGGCCATGATAACACACATACACCAAAGCCCGTACCCATAACGTCGGACATGAAAAGATCGGGCGAATCGGTATTTTTTTTTTCTCTCCCGGTTGCTTGAGTTGATTGATCTTGGTGGGCAACAGCGATGATGAATAAGCATTTAACACGATGATCTCTTTTGAGAGGATGCTTGTAGCTAATCATTGGGTAGAAAGTTACGCTACTTACATCCTTCCGCTACAGACACCAAGCTTTACGCTGATTAGGGTCCACGGTCGAGGCCACAGACAGTGCTTGGCTTCTCTAAGAAAAAATTGGCTTCCGATTCAAATCTAGAGTCTCAAGCACCGACGCTATAACCGTTCGTCATTGCTTTACTGTTTCTCGGCTGTTCTTCAAAACAAGGCTCCAACTGTTTCCGTTGCATAGCATACAAAGTGACATGAAATGGAAGCGCGTCCGTTTAAGAGGCAGTCAACCGAAAGTTGAAGAGAAGATGAAGACGTACGGGATTTCCCTGAGTTCTGCCAAGAGCAAATCAGGCTAGTAATTTCCTGACGCCGAGAATTGTAGGTACTATCTTCTTCAACGCAGCTCACCCTTTCCATCTATTATTTTACATTTAATCTCCTCCATTATACCGTCAATGATCAGCTGCTATACCCCCCATGTCGATGTTGTCGAGTCGGGGGAGCGATAAAGAAACTGAACGGATGGCAGGCAAAAAAGGCTAAATATAGCATCGGGACATGCTGCGTCGTCCCAAACTCCGAACATACTCACACTCGAGTCTATGCATCCCGAGCAGTCGACCATTGATGGATCATTGTTGCCGAGGCTGGGCCAGGCCTGTTTGTCCAATTACACTAGTGACCCCTGCGCACCATAGATGGCTGGAATTAGTACAAGGAAAACCCCCCCTACCCCCCCCCCCATCCTGGGACGTCATCGTATCTGATATGTCAGTCGCCGACAAGTCGGAGCTAGGGCTAGACTGCATGTCACCCGGCTTGGGTCCCTAATCACGCGGCAAGGACTTGCCTAGCGTGCTAGGGTCCAGCTTTTCAGCAACGAGACCCGAAACTACAGGACAAGCAAGGGGAAGTAAGTCAATTGCGCATCCAATATGATACGACTAGTCTATCCGGATTGGGGGCAAGAGGTGAGGCTGCAGGACCGACTGGCCGACCAACTAAAAACACATATATGAATCACTATGAAATCCCCTTGATCCTCTCTCTTTCGTTTTATTGTTAGAGTTATTAATTCTCCCTCGCTAGTGACTTCAAAGCTAATTGTTTAATACAGGCCCTGCCTGTTACATAGGGAGTTTCATATGACAGTTTGCTAACAAGGACTCCTACGACCATGACAATTAACTCCGCCCAAACTCTTCAACCCGAAAAATGGTGGGTAGGCGCTGTAGAAGGCCTAATACAGGAAGAGGACGTGATAAAACAACGAATCATCGCACAAGAAAAGCTTGCAGCGGCTGCAGCGACAAAGAGGAGTGGCTGTCGACCCAAGAAGAAGCAAGCAAGCAAAGGCCCTGTTCGTAAAGCCCTACGAACATCACAGTAAGAGAAACGCGGGAACTCAACAGTAGTGCTGTCTTTTTGCAAAAATATCTGCAGGCTTTGAAGCGGTTTATTTCCTGCAAGCGTAACAGTCTCTGCGGCTGGCCTACTGTGAACTTTTGAAGAGCAGCGATGAAAATGGCGTTTTTGAGCGAAACTGGAAATTAGCCCAGCCGCGGGTCAATTATTAATGACGTTTGATAATTTTGGTGCCGCTGGGCGTTGCCACGTACATTTGCGGAGGCTAGCAACAGACTTTGATGTTATTCGTCTGAGCCTGGAAGTCAAGGCCCGCGTACCTCGACGGCCAGAAAATTCTCAGTCGCCCGAATAGCAAATACATAGATAGGTACGTACCTGTCAGAGATGACACCCATGATGATTACACCCATGGTGGAATCTGTCCCCCCACGTGCTAGACAAACGATGAGAAGCAACCCAATGCCCAGACCATCGGTGCTTCGGCTAACTGTCAGGGCAATACTGTCTTACGTTTGATCCTCTCCACACAAAGATGCAACGTACGCAACGTACCGCAGTCACGTTGCCTCGCGACCCTGCAGCTGACGTTCTAACCGGTACAGCTTCGCGAGCGACACGACACGACACGACACGGCATAGCCGACACCCTCACTATAGGGAATTACCCGGTCCATCTAAGGATGGCTCCTCTCCTCCGCAGTTGCAGGCGTTTCGAGGCTCTCTAGTCCCGTACGCTCCTCAGCCTCGCCGACAGGATTCTGAATACACGGCTAGGCATCATGGCCGTGCCATGGACAGTTAGTTCCTCCTCCTGTACGTGGACAAAGCACCTTACTAGTCGTGATAGGACTAGACCACCAAGTCAGGGCTAAGCCGAGCGCCCGCTGGCCACACATGGCTCTATTACGAAAGCTAGTCCCCTGGCATATGGCACATTGTTATGTGTGGCGGCACGACACGACTTCGGTAACGTGAAGCCTACAAGTGCTTTTTATACATTCTTGCATGTGAAGGTACGGCCTCCGTGGGCTGCACACACCACCCCTGCCCACCGACGCACAAGTGATGCATCATTAGTGATGCAAAGGTGGTATGCGGAGTAATACCGTTTCTAGCTGGCTTACGCCCGAGCGACCAAAATCTCACACGCTCTCTGTAAGCGCTCAGCAAAGCTGACTTGGTGCAATGTACATCTCGCTACTCTAACGGTGACGATGTGGCAATCAAATCTTGTGGCGCAGGACCCAGGCCTTTGGTAGGTAGGCGTCCCAGCCGAGTGATTGTGGTTGGACAGCGACGAATTTCGAAGCCCAAGCCAGCATAATTGCATCCGGCGATATGAATTCGCATTCCGGGTGGCTCAAGGCTGCAGATGGGCTGCAGAGGCGTAAAGGCTGCTGAATGGCCATGGCCTTATGCGACAGAAACAGCTTCCCAAGACGGCGGGGTTATGGACGCGTAGAATCGAAGGAGATTCTCTTTGCTCTTTGGAACTCGGACTTTTCGCGAGGACTTGGATTGTACTGCAAACTAGTATGTTAGAAGTCCCTTGAATGCCATCATCTTCATCAACCCCATATCCCTGTTGGTACAAAAAAGAAAAAAAAGTAGTCTATCGGCACCACACCACACCACACAACTTCTGGTCCAAAACCTGTTACCAAACGCCTACACGCGAGCAATCTACACATGGAGAGCCATCCCGCAGCCCCATAGCAAGACCCGGCCTGGACCGCGGTTTCTGTGCAAGCATCCTCTGTCGCAACGTCAATCTTTGCCCCATGTCGAATTTTCTTTCCAAGTGAAATCTGTCACGACTTTTCTCCTTGCTGCCGAAATCACGTTTGCTTGCGCTGAACAGTAGAGCCGTCCAGGCATACGCGATCGAAGGAATGTGTTGGATAGAACAAAAGTCCATAATCTCCCTGGCAAGAACTTCATCCCACGCGACCGGTGCGTCGCCGACGCTATGTCTCGACCAAGACAATAGACGATGCTCTATCTCCGCATCTAACCGCGAGCGACATCACATACACCGCAGGTAGCTTCATTCGGCATATTCTAGGCCCTCTTGGCTTTCGATTGCATCATCCGCGACGGCTGCAATTTCTCGGTCGATGTACATAAGGACCTCGTTCATTTCAGCTTCCGTTGCTTCCAGCCCCTCGGAGCTCATCAGCTTATTATCCTTATCCTCGGCTGCAGATTGTCAGTATTAACCAAGCACTCCATGAAATTGGGGAGAGAAACTCAAACACGGAGAAGGGTACAGTGGCGCGAGAGGCTTGAACGTACTCTTTGGCTCAACGAGCAAGTTCTCCTGCACTTCGCAGTCTGTGAGAACTGAATAATCCCCAATGACACATCGCTTTCCCAGGATGCACTTTGTAAGTTTACATCCTTTTCCAATAATGACGCCGTCCATGAGGAGGCATTGTGATAGTTTGGCACCTTCTTTTATCTGGCAATTGGCGCCGACAACAGATTCTTTTATGGCTGTTTTCTCTTCCACGGTGACATTCTCGCCAATCAGGCTGTCGGCTTTGGTGATTGTTGTCCGTGACTTGACTCCTTCTGGGTAGGCGACCTTCCTGTTGTGCGCAAAAGGGGATGCCGCCTCGTGGCCCGCCTCTTCGATTGATTCGAGTTTGGCGAGTTGTAGAGAAGTGGCGAGGAGCAGCTGGGCGGTGTCTACTCGACGTATAGTTAGAGCTTGGTCTTGTCCCTGAGCTGAATGGACATATGCCAGCAACGGAGGCACATCTGTGCTTTGCTTCCGCAATCCTGCTGGTTGTGCAGGCTTGACACCGTCGGATGTCGTAGAGGCCCGTTTCCCAATCGCTCCTTTTGCGGCACATGAATTAGGCCCTTGATTGGAGTTGACACTATCCGGCATGGAGTCGCCGTCGGATTCAGAAGTGTTGCTGCTGCTGCACAAGGAAGTAATATGAAGTTTGTCGGCAAGCCCAGTCTGCCAGCCTGCTTTCGCCCACCATCCAATCACATCCTCCCCAATGCTATCCAGTCGCTCGTTTTCTTTGACAAAGTCCATAATCCAGCGAGGGAATACGTATATATGGGCGTCACGGTGCGCAGTGTACATGCGCAGACGAGGATGTGCTCGTAATAGCCCGTGGCGCAGAGGGAACGACTTTTTCTCCTCCATCATATCATTGAGTGAGTCTGTAGGCATAGAATATGCCAGTTTCGATAAATGGGAAAATACAGATCCTTTCTCCGTACCTTCGTGAGAGGGCTGCAGTGGTGTTGTGGCGATGAAGTCAGTTTCTTCGCCCTTCACAGGCGGACTGGATTTGGTGTCGTACCAAACTCCTAACCCACCGCTGTGTTTAACCTCGTGGCCCTTTGTGCAATTTCCATTGCCAAGAATATCCGTCAGACTTGCAGATTTGACCATCCATGCTTGGAGAAGCTTGTCGCCACTCAGTTCACAAACTAGGTCACATGGTAGGACGACAAAGTCTGTCTTGACAAGATCATGAATTTCCGGTAGGCGAAGGATTTCAGCGGTGCCGGTGTTCAGACCCAGTTCTTTTGGCGATAAGATGTCAGGCCGAGGAAGAGGAAGACCGGTCAGGAACGGATTTATGCTGAACGCTGAGCTCATGGCTTTGGCGGTAGAGGGGGGGCATATCAATGTAATGTCTGTATTGAGTTAGCAAGCGTGATTTGCCAGAGCTTGTTTTCCGCCTTTTTCAGTTTCTGTATGGTTTTGAGTATGAGACCCAAATACTCTTTTGACGCATATGATAGGGGATGATGGCAGCTGAGCTACCAGACGACAAGCTTACCTATAATACCCATACGGTGACAGAAATCTATAGGATACCAGACCATAGGTCGATTTGCAATCGGCAAAAGAGCCTTTGGGTGCTCATCAGGGTTCGACGTAAAAGTTGAGAAGGACGATCCTGGTCCACAAAGGACGAGAGCTTGGAGCCCTGTCGAGGGCATCGACATGCCGTGGGGCATTTCCAACAGCTGCTCTGGTCAGCATACGCAGATTACTGGCTTTTCAGCTGGTTGAGTTTGAAATTTTATCATGAGCCTGCGCGGCCAGGAATTTGTGAACAGTCTACAGGGATCACGTGGGCAGATGTGGGTACCACAAACCTTAGGCCGAATTTTTGCGCCTTGCCGCGCGCACGAGAGCCCTGGCCGCTGTGCGGCCCCCGATAGCGCGCCGGGGTCCAGGGCCAGGGCCTGGGGTCGCTGCGGTTGTTGCTGCTGCTGCTGCTGCTGGGGCTGGGCCTGGGGTAACGGGGGCCGGGGTCGGGGCTGGAGCCGGAGCCGGAGCCGGAGCCAGAGCTGCGGCTGCTGCTGGAGGGGGAGGGGGAGGGGGAGGATGCGCTGCTGCTGCCGCTGCCGGGGCAGCCTTTTCCGCCGCCTCGGCGGCCTTGACGTTTTTCTCGTGCTCCCATCTCTCCTCCCCTACAGATGTTGTGTTGGGTAGGTAGTTAGCTAGAGTAGTTATAGATAATAGCAGACATACCCCTTTTTTCCTCCTCCTCTTCCCTCTTATTAGATTTCTGGACTACTAGTTATTAGCATTAAACTATTAATAGTTACTATATATATTTTTAGTTGTACTTACCTACCTTGGCGTCAGCGCGCTGGTTCGCCTAGAGGGCGAACCAGCCGTTGAACGCCCGGTCTAAGAATACTAAGCCCCCAAAAAGGGCACCAATAATTTTAAAAGTTTCTTCTGCTGGTACGGACATGGCTGCTGCTGCTGCTTCTGCTGGTGATGGTAATGGTGGTGGTGGTAGTCGTCGTCGTTGTCGTTGTCGTTGTTTTTGTCGTTGTTGTTGTTGTTGTTGCGGCGGTGGCGGTGGTGGTGCTTTCGAACTCTTCAAGACTGGAATCAGGTAGACAAAGGATTTTGTATTAACTTGTTTCTAAACTACCTAGGTAGGTATGCCTGAGCTAAGACCTGCGCTTTCTAAAACTAATTACAACACAAGAGAAAAGGAAGTCAGGTCATGGCAGCAGGAATAAGGAAAGAAGTCGGGCTCTCTTGATTGTTTGTGCTGCACTCGGGAGGAAGATGCAGCAGGAGCTAGGGAAGGAAGTTGGGTTATAGCACCAATGGAGCGACTCACGAGCAGAGAATTTCAGACTTCGAGAATGTCAGCTCTCACCATCTTTTCGTGCTTCCATCCGCTCACCAGGCCTGGAGTGACCCCAGCTTCGAAGCTTTCCATACCTCTCGACAATCCCAGCCATCGATAGCGCACTCCGACAAATCGAACCAGGAATCCTCGAGGCCATTTTTAGCCGCAATGCGTTCATCTTCGCCATTATTCACCTGGTGTCTGGGATCTGGGTTACGGAGATTAAAGACCTCCCTTCTGGCATCGTCTTTTATCAGTGTTTCCCAAAGTCCCCTTTTGTTTGTCCGGCAATCTGGTGCATCACACCAAAGAACATGCTTGTTATACTCAGTGAAGAGTCGCGTCTTGTCAATCAAACCAAGCCATCCAAGACTGGTCAGCTTTTCAACGGCCCCAAAGATAGCGCATCGAGAGAACTATCCGGCCTTCAAAGAAAAGCCACATGCATATGGTGCCGCAGACTCGACATTCCAATGTAGTTTGTCTTCCACACCTACAAGCTTTGGGGATATCGCGAAAGGAAGAAGTGATTCGACTGTATTTCCTGAAACAATTGCAAATACCAGACTGAACAAAATCCTGGAGCTCTTTGGTGGTGGAGATGTGTTGACAGGTCCTTACGGATTTGACAGCGCCCTCAAGTAGATTGGAAACAGTTTTGCGGATCAAGGAGACTGGCAGAAAAAGCCGGGCACAGAGTTCGACCAGAGGTATATCCCACCCATACCCTATGTCATATATGTTCTGGTAGCACCCGTTCATTCTATCACACACCACCAGCCGTGGGAAGGCGCATCCGCCCCTATAGAATGATTGTATATACGGGCAGTATGGGTAATGTGCCAGATTTGTGCATGCTGATGTATAAGTGGGATGGATGCCGACTCGGCGCTCCATGCCCTGCCATGTGGTGGACATGCTTGAGCTGTGGTTGCATAGCGTTATGTGTCCGCGCCACCCAATACATGTCTGCGAATCAGAGACACTCCAGTCCTGGCTGTCGCTGGGGAAAAATAATGCGCTTGCGTGTTGGCGCCCGCATAGGTGACAATACATCAAACTGCGTAGCTGTGTCACTTTCTCATCAGCAACTCCAGTGTGCCTGAGAGAGAGACATGCGCTGCAATACGATACGTGATGTAAAATCTCGCGGAGGTTGTATCTTTCCGAATGGCGCATCGATCTCTGATTGAAGCCTCGGTGTTGGATGGCTGAGTCGATTTCGCCATGATAAGCACTGAACACGTGTGAATCAAACAGCACCATGAACAAAGATGACGTCTGGCGGAGGCAATACAGCGATTCCGGTGTCAAATGGGACATTATATGGAGTAGGATCTCATTAGGTAATGCCATGAGATGGCCTCTATCTTGCAAGGATAAAGACGAGATGGGGCTTGTAATCAACTACGCAGGAGTCAGCTCTCATATCTTGACTTTTAAAGCCAACCGGCTCTGAGGACTTTGACGCTTTACCTTGGCTCTTATTCCCTGCAAACCGTTGCTGATTCTTTTTCCACCTGACCGGCCCCGATCATAGCAATACATGATGGCGGCTTCCATCGCGGACTTGAAGCGCTCAGCAAGGTGCTTGGCGAGAAGAAATGGCCATGGCGCCAGACAAGGCACCGCTGGCGCATTGGCTCCATGACGCGGATATTTATTGCCGCACCCATTCACGAAATAAGACTCCCATTCAAAGTTTTGCTTGCGCCGGAGTAGATAGGGCGGCTCGACCCAGCCAGGCGTGACGGTTGGCGCAAGGTTTACGTGACCTCTGGTCGACGAGATGGCCGGACGAGAAGGGGAGGAGGGAGGAAGACGAAGACGAAGAAGAAGAAGAAGGGGAGGGAGGTACGATGCGTCGTCGTGCTCGTGTTGGCAAAGGCCGGCAGTCGACGGCTGCCGCCGTGGTTGCAGCTGGAGCTGGAGCTGGAGCTGGAGCTGTAGCTGTAGCTGTAGTAGTCACTGTGGTGCGCGCTGCCTAGTGGGAGGAGAATCACTGCCCACTGCAAATAGGGGCAATGAATTCTCGGCATGCTATCGCGATGTACTTTTGTTCGGCACTTTTCTCGATGGACGGGAAGTCGAGGGCTCCATGTCGCTCTGAAAGAAGGGGAACCAAAAGAACTTTCTAGCTGTTTTTAGTGCTTGGAGTCAATAGATCTAAGGACCTCTGAGGAGCTATCATTGTGCCCTTAGGCTTCTCTCTAGAGGGGAACTTTATTTCGAGGTTGGCCAGAAACGCAAAACGTTGTGGGAAAAAGGTTATTGACCTCTACATTCAAGAGCACGAATCCAACAGCTATTGTGGAGCACGATTTATGGGTTTTTTTTTTTTTTTTTTTTTTTTTTTTTTTTTTTGCAGGGGGGGGTGGGGGGCGGGCAATAGTGGTATAGGGATGATCCCATGTACAAATACAAAAAAGCCCAACCAAAGGATTGTGGCATAAAATAGCTATGCAAATGCAATATATCGCGGGATTAAAGCTCCAGTCAATTAAGGTTTGTGGCCGCCGCTTTACTTTAGCGCTGCGTCTACGAAAGGAAAAAAAAAAAAAAAAAAAAAATCTCAAACTTTCGTTGGTGGCACAATACTACTACCGTAGAACATGGGGCCTCCACGTCACCTGACAGCCATTGACGAACGAACCAAAGAAAGCTAAAAGGTTAATTTCGGCGCTAATCAATAAATCTCGGGCTTGTAACTTGCGCCAGACTAATAACTCGTACCACACAATCCTTGCAGCCTTCCGATATTCCCACACGGGCCGCACCCGAGGCAGGCAAACGTCAGCGGCTACTTTGGAACCAAGCGTAAGCGACATGAATAAGCAAGATTGACAGTGTCAACGCACGGCTTTTGCACATGCAATACATATAGAAAGTGAGTCTAGAACCCCAACGGCCCCAATGGCCCTAGAAATGCAGAGAAGGAAAGGGCGAGAACAAAAATCCATCTCGTGTGTCCAGTATTCGCAAGCGCATGCTGATAGCGGGCTGGCATCATCAGCAGTACAGTAGGTCTGCGTTAAGAAGTCAGAAGAGGGCATCGTCCCCTGCTGACACGCCCGACGAAAGCGGATGCACCACAGCTGCGTGCACATTTGCCATCACGCCCAGCGCATTGCCACGCCGCAGATGGCATTCGTTGCACAGCCATCCCGGAGGACAAACGCGGAGCAAGCGAATCGTCAAGTCCGGGTTAAGGAGGCAATGCTGCGGTGCAAGACTGGCGGTGTTCCTGCAAAGGAGACATGGAAGCAGAGGTGGCGAATGGCTGCCGGATGCCGCTTTGGTAACTGGAGTACGTGGTATTGGGAGACGAAAGTTCTGATTGATACCTTGAGCCAAACCCCTTCTTCGCCTGCGTGCATATTGCGCTGGAGTTGACCGTTGGGATCGACCAAGCACGTCTTAGGCACAGTCGCGTCAGAATGCCGTTTGAAGGTTTGGCACCAAGGACATGTACGTCTTCAGACCTCATTCAAAACCCTGATGCCTGCTCTAAAACCAGAGTGTGTAGTGTACAATAGCCCCGCTCCTCCAAACCATCACTGCAACGCCATGCTGAAGCCAATGCGAACCTGTGCTCCAGTCTTGATGCAAAAAGTCCCAAGGCCATCCGCATGCCCTCGTGCCTCTTGCAATAACCAACAAGCCTCGTGAAAATCAAATCCCATGGGGTATTCCAATTACCGTGCCGAACCTTGCGTAGCAGGAAGCGAAACAAGATGAAGACAATAACAACAACAACAACAAAAAAAAAAAAAAAAAAAAAAAAAAAAAGATACATGAGAACAACAACGTGGTTGTAGGCAATGAACTGGACAGGGTTGAATGGCGTCATCGCCGTGCACCATCAACTCCTATCCTGCCCTCTTCTCCAAGAGACAAACCACCTTGTGCTTTTTGCCCATTTCATCGCCCTTTGGACCTCATCATCATTCGAAATCGGGATTGACATCAGAACCAAATCGTTATAACGTTCTACATTCCTTGATGACCCATCATGCCGCCCATCCCCTGCATGGCAGCTTGTTGTTGCTGTTGCTGTTGCTGTTGCTGCTGTTGCTGCTGCTGCTGCTGCAACATCATCTGCTGCTGCTGTTGTGCCCGACGCTGAGCCATGCTTTGCTGCAGCATTTGCTGAGCTTGTATTAGAGAAGTTTGTTTCATCTTGTCAAGAGTGTCTTGAGGGACGTTCTCAGCACTGCCAAACTTTGCAACTGCACCTTGCATCAATCGTGAATATATATGCCGAGCACTGAGTTGAATCTGCGCTTGCAAAGGGTTGGCACCCATCTGTTGCTGTTGGGGCTGGCCCTGCTGCTGCTGCTGCTGCTGCTGCTGTTGATGCTGCTGATGCTGCTGCTGCATTTGCATTGCGGCGAATGCTTGCATATTCGCGTTGTTGCCATTTATCATTTGTCCACTAACTTGTCTCTGCATTGGGTTACCCATCTGGCCCATTCGTGCCATTTGTTGTATCTGTGCTTGCATTTGTGGTGTCATCTGTCTTAGCTGGTTGTTCTGCATGTTCTGCTGCAGCTGAGCGGCATATTGCTGAGCGAGCTGCTGTTGCTGCTGTGGTGTTATCATGCCGCCCTGCTGATGCTGTTGCTGCTGCTGCTGCTGCTGCTGCTGCTGTTGTGCCTGCTGCTGTTGCTGTATCAACAACTGTCGTTGCATCATTTGCATGACCTGCTGCTGCTGTGGTGTCATATTCTGTGCACTCATGGCACCGTTGACACCTCCGTTTTGCAAGGCAGCCAGTTGCTGCTGTTGCTGTTGCTGTTGCTGTTGCTGTTGCTGTTGTTGCGCGAGAGCTCGCTGCTGAGCGGCCAGCTGAGCTGCAAACATCTGCTGCTGCTGACTGTGATTTATGCCTTGATGATTCATCATCATAGACTGACCCATTTGAGAATTTTGAGCCATCATGTTAGGCGGGGGGCTGGCTTGGGACATGCGCGGTGTGGCAGCCATTGCTGGCCGGTTGATGGGCGTGCCATGGGCCATATTGGGTGTTGAGTTTGGCATGCGAGGAGTGCCCGATGGATGGCTCTGCTGACTGCCTCTGGCGGACATGGCATGAGCCATGGGGACCGACATTTGACCGTTCTGTTGAACGACAGATGGAGGTCGTGGAGGGCTCGTAGCCATGCTCGAGTTAGTCTGTTGCATAGGAACACTGCCCACCATGGGCGAGGACATATTCTGCGGAGTCCCTTGCCTGACTACTGGTGAGGAAGCGGCAGCAGCTTGGCTCATCTGTGCCTGAAACCTCGGCTGAGCCGAGACCTGCAGATTGTTGGCCATGCCATTTTGGCCGCTGGCGGCCATGCCATTGGGTATATTGGCGCCTATGTTGTTCTGTGTCGGATGGGCATGCTGCGTGGGTGGCACTTGTGGTGGTTGAGATTGCGGTTGCGGTTGCTGAGGTTGCTGTTGAGCCTGAGATTGCTGCTGAGTTTGAGGTTGCTGCTGAGCTTGCGGCTGTTGGTTCTGAGAAGCAGCTGCAGCCGCAGCCGCGGCGTTACGTGCAGCCAAAGCCTGCCTCTGTGCCTCCTGTCGCTGCTGGTTCTCTCGAAGCGCAGCTTCTCGTCTTTGCCGTTCGGCTTCTGCCTGTTGGCGCTGGGCTTGGGCCGATTGCTCTTGTCGTTGATGTTGCAGTCGTCGATCGTTTTCTTGCTGTTTCAGTTTCTCTTGCTCCTTCTTCTCGGCATGATCCCTCTTTATGTCCTCAATTACCTTGAACCTCTCGAAACGTGGCTCGAAAGTGACAGCTCCAGGTTGCCCCTCAGAGTCAGCTCCATTAGCGCCCTGAGCGCTCGAAGAATTTCCACTCAGCCTTTCATCCAGGGTCAACATGTACCGTTCCTGCTCTGCTGCGGCAGCCTCGTCGGCAGCCATTTCGGCTACGGTTCTCTTACGAGTCTTGGGTTGTGGTGGTGGTTCGGAGTGGGCCGCATCCGAGAATGCTTCTAGTAATGCAATTGTTTCTTCCACGCTAGATGTTGGTTCCAGGTAGAGCGGAGGAAGAGTTGCCTGCAGTATCTGTCCCTCGACAGCAGGGACATCACCGGGCTCCAATTCCATCTTCTCCTTCTTGAGACGTTTATTACTCGGCGGCGGCATCGAGTTTGCAGTCAGTGCAGGTGCCACATGTGACAAAGGGGTCGCGGGGAGGCCAAGAGAAGTAGTGTCAGTGTTTCCTTTGCTGGCGCCTTTAGGTGTGATGAGCTTTAGCCGCAAATCTTTTTGTAATGACTCCTGGGTCGGACGCAAAACGCGGGTGTAGGCTTTGGGTTTTGCTGGTGTCTTCTCCTCCGCAGACTCCAATGGCTGAGCAGGCGCGGGCATGGCTTCTTTGTCCTTGTCCTTATCATCCTCCTGCCTTTCCTGGGAACCGTCCACATCGTTGGTTCCTGTCCCATCATCCAGACTTTGTCCATCATTCGGAAATGCAACGTAGGGAGATGGTGTCAAATACTGGTTATAATTGTGTATAGAGCCGGGCAACACACTGCTAGAAGTCGAGGGAGGTTTAGCAACGTCTTTGGCCTGCGTTGTGCCTGTCCGGTGATCGTGCACTTGTACAATGAGACATCCGTCGTAAAAGGGGACGTCATTCTCAACGAATTGAGGCAGAAGGTCGTGCGGGATTGTGCGCGCTCTCATATGCTCGAGGAATACTTTCATGGGTGAGGTATACTTGAACATTCCGTCTTGTGCGTCGAATCGAAAACCATTAACATGGAGATGAATAATGAGAGATGGCGGGGAGCCCTGGTGTTTGAACAACAGCGCCTTGTCCGAGAGTCCTGTAGAAAAGATAACATGCTTGGTCAGATTGCAAGGACGGCTGGCTAGTGAAGGATAGAAGATTGAGGGAGGGCAGACGTACGAGACAGCGGAGGTCCATTATCACGATGGCTGGCCTCGGCAGAAGATGAGCCGGTGCGCATGCCAGCACTGTTACGCGAGTGTCTGCCTATCGCATGAATAGAGGTTTCGCGCCGCGCTCGATTGACTGGGCGAACCGTGGAAGCGGTTATAGGTCGGTCGCTGGCTGAATTGGGTGCCTGTTTCGCGCTCGCAGGAGGATTCTTATTCGACATGGATGGAGACGGCGATGAGCTGAACGATGAGATTCCATTGGTCTGGATGCCAGGCGGAACAGGGCGTTTTGACTTGGCTGCGGCATTGTGCTGGACGACGGGGCTGGCGGGGGCCATGTTGGCTCGCGATGCCGTCCTCGGCGGCAAGAACCAACTTTCTGCGCAGTCAGCAGTTCCGCCGCTGTGTATCACTGGACCGTAGAATCTATGGGTGCGGACATTGATACCCGTGGCGGGCTGGCTCGTGAGGGTGGTTAATAATGGAGGTGGCGGTAAGGATGATGTCGCTGCGTCCGACACGCTGTTGTAGATTGTAGACTTGTGGTCTTGTGGTGATGTCGTGAGTCGGAATCAAGCTAGTGGGCTGCGGAGACGTGAGCGTGGATCAAAATAGCGAATGTGCGTAGGAAGGTTCGGCCGTGCAGGGTGGAGGAGAGTACAGCGAAGTACAGCGAAGTACAGCGAAGTACAACGAAAAGCAAGGCACAAACGAAGCCTCATTGATCCATAGCAGATGAGCACACGGCAACAATGACGTTGCTGGGACTGGGACTGCGATGCTGATGCAAGTGACGCCGGCGCAGTGTTTGGCTCCACGTGTGATACCAGGCAATTCATTCATCGATGATTTGAGAGGTTCCACTTGACTGCCGCGACTGACAGACATGATGCGCATCCGGGAGTCACGTGACACAATCACTCAACTACCTACCTAGGTACCTACCAGGTACCCACCTACCTACCTACTTGGTACCTCCAACCAGAGGTATACGGAGTAAACGATGCACAGTATTCACGGAACACATCACTTCTCGTTCTTCCATACAGTGAATGTGCGTCTATGTCCGTCATTCAAACTACTTACATATCTCCATTCCTACCTACGTATTTAGGTAACAACCAGGGTCCCAAATGATTTGTTAGTTCGTCCAACACTCTTCACCCGAAAAGGATCATTCTCCATACCTGCCAAGGAGATGGATGATTGTTGAACCCCCAGACCGAACCCAGCAACGCTACCTACATAGGTTTCTTATTTCGTCATTAAAAAACAAAAGACATCGCATATACATGGGCTCCGGTCCCCGCTATTCTCCCCCAATCCAAGAGAATTATCAACATCGTAGATCAAAATATATGTACATACTGAGCCATCCATGTCTCACTCTCGTCCCTGGACTCGTCGAGCCCAATCATCATGCACCCGCATGCCATCAACAACGACAACCCCGCGTCCACGTCCCACTCTTTCAGGTTTTTGCCACCATTTCGCGGGCTTGACTGATCTCTCAACTTCAGACTCACTGTCAGCCAGCCCACCAGACCCTCTCTCGGCGCCGACAACAAGAATAATGTCGTGCCGCATCCAGGTCTGGAGGTTGGTGACGGTGCTGCCATTGTCTCCACTGAGGGACTCCTGCATATATAGAGTTTCTGGTTGAAGGTGACGGAGAATATGCACATGGCCATGGGGGGTGGTGAACGGCAGGATGGCGGTTTCCTTTTCCACCAAGGTAAGGGCTTGGGAGTAGACTGCATTGTACGCTGCATTCGTGGAAGGGATTCTGTTGACAGCTATCAGCATGTGCTAATCATGCAATCCTCCCCGCTTGACTTACAACGGGCCCTCGACTTCCTCTCCAGGAGTTTGGGCTTGAGTATGACTAATGTTAGAAAATGACGAGCTTAGTGACGTTGACGGGAGATGACTAGATGTACCATCCAGCATGGACTCCTTCAGACCCGGAGCATAGATCAAAATGTAGAGCTTGATCCTAGAAAAGTCGTGGTGGCGAGGAATGTGAGATAAGATGGACTGCAAACGTATCAGCCTCGTCGTCACGTCCTTCAGCATCTTCAGTTCCAACGTACAGCAAGTTCATGCGTGCCGGCATCCTCAAAGTCCAAGAATTTGGTATCTGCAGAGACAACAATGGCTACCGTCTTCCGTCTCTTGTCTCCTGAGGTGGGGGGAGCGCGTTCTTTCTTCGCGTCAGCCTCTTCGGACCAGGGGTTCTCGACGTAAGCCTTGTCCTCTTCGCGAATAGAAGCCAAGGCCTTGCCCATGGCCGCGCCTGCAGCGGCCATTCCCGCTGCGACTGTCTTCCCAGTCGAATCGAAGAACTGTTGAGGGCTCGGTGTTCGTCGTAGAGCGCCAGACATTCGCGCACCCCACCCAGACGCTGACGCATCGCTGGCAGCAGTGGCTACTCCGTAAGACACAGAATCGCTTGCTTGCTGCGGGCGTTGTTGCGGTCGTTGATAAGACGCCTTTGGGTCGCGATCTGATGCCCCATAGGCCGGATTATCTCCGTAATCAGCGTGTTCATAGTCCAAGTCGAGCTCATGATCGAAAGGATTATCGTCCTCATCCGCGCGCTGACTCCATGCCCAGGCGGCCAGCCCGACAGTGGTAACGGCGACAGTGACAGCAAGAGGCACCCAGTGGCTCCAAACTCCTCGACGCGAGGCTCCACGTTCGTTTGGTGACATTTATGCAGAGAAGGAGTGTCGCATCTCAAGCAAAGGTCCGGTCTATCCAGGCGAGATAACCCAAGGTCCGAATTGAGGCTCGTCAATCGACAGAGACGTGTCCAACGACAGGGGGTTTCTTGTATGTGGCGCAATGTAAGAATTTTGGGATGATGTCGCACTCATAACCCCTACGAGGCGGGTAGTACACGGCGTGCATGAGGCCCCGGTTGATGTTAAACAAGCTGGTGGCTAAGTGCTTGTCGAATGTCAACAAGGCTGTGGGTCGCGAGCCCAGCAGCCCAGCAACGCGTCTACTTGATCTGTGGGTCTCTGTGGCGCAAGTCAGCTCTTCTGACTGGCCTAGGACTTATGATCTCTTAGCAGAACACAATGAGAATAGATAGTGAGAAATTAGCTAGTATTTGCAGACGAAGAAGTGGAATTAATTAAGAAAACAATGAGTAATGAAATTACTGCAGAGTATTTTTTTTTCAAATATAAAAATACTTAACAGAATGATAACGTCCATATGAGAATAGGGCTCAGGTCAGGTAGCCTCCTCTATGTTGGCCGAGGTAAACATATACTCCGCCCTTTAACGAAAGCGGAGTAAGAAATATCCGGCTGCCGAGGAAGGGCTAAGTCCCGTACATGTGCACGTGCTATAACAATGTTTTTTTTTTTTCGATAACGCATCAGCCACCCTGCTAAGCCAGCGTCAGAATTGCGTTCGACGTGCGCTTAAGGGCCTTGTATATCTATCTACAGCACAGGGCTCACTATTAACTGCTATATCTCTGCTATATCTCTTCCAGTATAGGTGTTACGGAAAAAGGCACGGATCCCGCACATGCCATTACACGTGACCCCAAACAAGTATAATAGTTAGGAAGCAGCCACAGGGATGCTGGATTCATCACAATCATTAATCTATCAATTATACAATTATTACAGAGTTATTGTACGTCTCACGCCTTTTCACGCTTGTAAATGACCTGGCCGAATCCGGCCGTATATCGTACGAATCCACCATCGCCAACGCCGTCTGCTCCGTAACAATAGGCGCCTGCTAGATAGATATAGTAGAAATTTAAATTTACTAATCAGGCATTATACTTCCTACCCTATAGCTAAAGCTATAAAACTCCTTAAGTCTATAAAGCTATTTGCGGAGCTTACTGTTCAATAGCGCTCTATTGTGACAATGACAATAGTGCCATATAGGATTGGCAATTCAGAGTCAGCTCTGCAGATGTGGAATCTAGAAGTCAGCGACGACGATAGAGGCGGCGGCGGCAGCGGCAGCTCCTCCTCCTCACTCTACCCCCCTCCCCCCTCCTCGTCCATCTTCCGCCCCTCCTCCCTCTTCTCCTTGCCCGACTCTTTGCCCGACTCTTTGCCCCCGCGCGCGCCGCCCGTCGTGGACATTGATTGGGCGAGAAACGTGTTGAATAGGGAGACAAATCGCGTTAAAATAACACCCGTGGACGTCCACGTATAAAAACGAGTGAAAAGAGAAACAACTACACCCTCCTTAAGCGTAGAGAGGAGTGGCAAAAACGAGGTACGTTCTCTGCTATCTACAACTACACCGGCCAACTGTCTACCTACCTGACACAACATCTGTAGGCGACGAGCGGTGGGACAATGAGGAGAAAAAAAGGCGGCAGAAGCAGCAGTAGCGGCAGCGGCGGCAACGGCAACAGCAACAACGCCTGCAGCAGCAGCAGCGAAAGCTGCAACAACGACGGCGGCAGCGGCGGCAGCAGCCGCAATAAAAATAACAGAGGCAGCAGCAGCCCCGGCCCCGGCCCCGGCTCCAGCCCTACTAGCAGCAGCAGCAGCGACCGCAGCAGCGACCCTAGGCCCTAGCCCTAGACCCTAGCGCGCCATTGGGGGCCGCACAGCGGCTAGGGCTCTCGTGCGCGCGGCAAGGCGCAAAAATTCGGCCTAAGGTTTGTGGTACCCACATCTGCCCACGTGATCCCTGTGTTGTGTAACAATGCTCGTCAATTTGCGCCACAACAACTCAATTGGCCCCAAGAACCAGGCACACGATGCTGTCCAACGCCCTGCAGCAGATCCGTCTTGTCTCGGGTCCTAACGGGTTCGAGCCTGTGGCGAATCAAAAAGGAGGCATAAACACCTATTCCCAGGAGCACGAGAAGCTTCAGAACGCTCTACTACGCCAATGCCCGGAAAAAGTCTGGCCGAAAAGCTGCAATGCCTCTTGCTGTCCGCGACCGCTGCTGATGGGAGAACAGCACCTGCAGCAGCTCACCGGGCTTCAAGAAGCGTTGACGGCCGCAGTCACTGACATTGTGCAGAGGTGGTGGTCGGACGAAGAGTCTCGATTCTCGGAGCGCATGCCTCTCGAAGCTCAGGAAGAAGACTTGTTGCGCGTATGTTTGTCGTGGACACTGAGGTCTGCTCTGCACTGGTGCTTATGGTCTGACTTGCTCGAATAGTGGATTGAAGCGCAAGTACTGGATGGCAATATACCAGAATACTCAGAATGTCGGGGCTCTTGGAGACCAGATTTCCTGGTTGAGACTGATCCAGATGACCAGGGCAACGAAGCCAAGGAACACTTTCGCATCACCGAGATCAATGCCCGCTTTGCCTTTAATGGTTTTTTGGCCCTGGCTCACGGACAGCATGCGTTAGAGGATATAGGCATAGCGCGTCACGGCCTCGTCAGCGCTACAGATGGGGAGAAGGTAATGTCAAGCCATTTTCGAACTATGTTCCACCTCGAAAAGAAACAGGGTTAACTTGAGATAGGTCATTACTAGCCTTATGGGATTGTTTCGTCCTGAAGAGCCGTTGCATCTTCTCAAAGGCGATGAGCACGGCATGGACATCCACATGTTCATTCACAGCGTTGAGCAGCGTCTAGGTGTCAAGCCGCAGTTAATCACGCCTCAAGATCTCAGACTCTTGCCTGATGAAAACAGCAAGGGAGGGTATAAACTATGTTGTGTCGTGGAGGAGAACGGCAGCGATACCTCTGCGGCGCAGTCACCATCATTTCGTTTGAGCAACGGAGAACTTGTACAGGAAATCCTTCAAGTTGGCCTTGAGCTTTACCAGCGCGAGTTCCGGGCACTCGATCCGGAGATGCTTAGACAGATAAGTCTGCGTTGCTTCAACGACATGCGCACGATCCTCCTAGTTCATGACAAGCGCATGCTAGGCATTGTGAAGCAAGAGCTGCCTTCACTGGTCAGGCGCCGAGTCTTGACCATGGAACAGGCCGTCATTCTCGACAAAGGCATCGCAGATACTATCATTCCTGGCTCGCCGGATTTGAAGCTCCTCCTGAATGATTCATACCACGCTGCGGACCTGAAAAATGACTACTTGCTCAAACCAGTTCGTGGTGGCAAGGGAGATGGAATCTTGTTTGGGGAGGATCTGAACTCGACTGAATGGATCACTGCGTTGGAGGGAATGCAAAGCCCAAAATTAGACGCCGTGGGGACCTATGTTATCCAACGTCGCATCATACCCCGCCTGTACGACGTGGTGCTCAGAGAATCGGGAGAGAAGACTTCGTTCCCCCTTGTTGGGACCTATCATAATGTCCATGGGCAGTTCCTTGGCGTCGGGGTGTGGCGTAGCAGCGGTGATCGAATTTGTGCAGTCAGCTACGGAGGAGCCTGGATATGCTCGGTCATGTTTCAAAATCGAGCGTAAAGATGTACGGTGCATCTGCGTTGGTCCCTGCTGTAGTCATTGTATGCTTGCGTTCAGGTTGAACCCAGCGGCCATCGTCTCCGCGTGGATGGGGCCGTGGTGAACTAGATCTAGCCTTGACATGCCCATTTAGATGAGTCGCCGACAGATAGAACTGAAGAAGATCGTTGGAAGCTATTTCAACTGCCACATGTCAGAATCTTCCCACTCATACATACATAGTTTGACTTACTACTAGCCAAGGCACTGCAGTGGTGTTTGCGATATGCTCCGGACGTTTCCTCCACTTGGCCGGACTCGTCTCTCCCCGAGCTCACCACAGCTTCACACAGAGCACCTACTGCGCCAGAAGGTCCTTCTCGGAGACAGTTTCAAGAATAGTG
Source organism: Atkinsonella texensis (assembly GCA_001008035.1). Taxonomy (NCBI): domain Eukaryota; kingdom Fungi; phylum Ascomycota; class Sordariomycetes; order Hypocreales; family Clavicipitaceae; genus Atkinsonella; species Atkinsonella texensis. The sequence continues at coordinate 54,413 of KQ061694.1, forward strand.
CCGCGGTTAGCAGCCCCAGACTTGGGTGATGCCCAACATAATGCGCACGTCGGTAGTCTAGACAAATTGCGGTGACTTTTTTTCTGAAACAAGTACGTGATTTTGATCCAACTTCCCCTGTTGCGTTCGCGGTGCCTGACAAGCTGTATGGGGAAACGGGACGCAGCACGTACGTTTTTGCAAACTGGATTGTTCGGAGCTGGAGTCATGCCTGCATTTCGCGTCGAACGGGCACCAAACCCTTTTGTACTCCGTAGTGAGTCGTCTTTTAAACTCAGCCATACTGTTCTACTGTACGAATCGGCTCAGCCGGCCGATCTCTCTATGGGTGACTCGATATTTATGACACATTGTTCAATTTTCTTTCCAGGACCGCTTTGCCGTGGGACAAGTTCGATGCGGTGGTCAACTTGGGACATGGTTCCACGTCTCGAACACAACATCTCGTTCGCATCAACGAAGGACACACACGCAGGCAATCAGTCTGCGGCAAGTACTCGTGACTTGGCCAAGATGTCCTACGACTTTGATTGAGGTCTGGTCAGAAAGACTTGGCGCCAGATGTGACGATGGGTCCGGCTTCATGTGACATGCTCCGTGGAGGGTAGGTACTGTTTGCGAAAGATCAGCGACTCGGCGGGCCAGGTACGTCATCGAGAATGGAAAGAGAGCTATATTAACGGAATTACCCCGTGTCTGACTCTTGAAGGTTATGAAATGGTCCTGGCAACTAAGCAAGCAAGCTCGGTTATCGCCGTACGGTAGCTAATCTGGATCGCACGGCGCAACTCTCCTCCTTCTTCACATCCGGGAACCCGTCGAGCTGCAGCCCGTGCCGGAACAACAGACAGTAGCTAGACCCTCCAAAGTGGAACATGCCCATCTCATCACCCTTCTCGACATGCTGACCTTCTGAAACTGCAACATCGCATGTGGACACATCCGACATGCCGACTGCGACAAAAGCGACCAGGCCGATGTCCTTGCTGTCGGCTTCGATCGTGATGATGCCCCTGGTCGCTATGGCTGAGAGGTAGCTTTGCACAGGCATCATGATGTCCGGATTGCCTCCCACGATTGCCTCGTCCGTCCAGGAGGGAATGCTAAAGTACGTCCCTGGCTGGACGAAAGCCCGGCGCACCACTCCGGAGACGGGAGCGTGCCACCGGTGGTATGTCAACATGGATAGATAAGCCTGGTAGACCGTGCCTCGTGAGAAGTACGACGACAGTCGGTCGTTCCCCAGCATGTCTTGAGGCGAATACGGCTGGCCTTTGACGAAGAATTCGTCCCGCAAGTTGACGTTCTTCGCGAGGTTGTATGATACCGATTCACAGGCATGGACTATGATGTCGTCGTCGCTCGGGCAGGCCACGGGCCGAGCTTCAGGGCGGATCTTTCACGTGAAAAAGTCTGTTTGGTTTGAATTGTTAGATTGCGTTTGCGTTTGCATGAGTGTCGGTGCGCGGGGAAAAGACTTGGAAGGAAGGGGGGGGAGAAATACCATCCCACGACCTGAACCCATAGTGAGCTTGGGTAGGATCGCAAATGTAGAATTCCTCCAATTTTAGCTTGGTCTTTCTTGGACTGGTCGCGTACTCTGTGAGAGCCTGTATGGCAGACGGGCACAACCATCCGCTGTCATGTGCGCCAAGAACGTATCGCGATGCGGGCGACTTCCACCAGGTTAGACTCCTTTCTTGGTTCAGTGCAGATTTACATTTTTTGACACACCTTGAGATATGTCCCCCATTCATCCAGAATCTCTTTCAAGTGTTCGTTTACCTCTGAGTCCAAGAAGGCCGCATGGCCGCTGTCGGCAAGGTAAGCAACAACGAGAAACGAGGAGCAGAGTCATGAATGAGCACTCGGGCAGTCTTACCTCATTGTCCCCATGGCATATTCCATAACTGCATACACTGGCGCTCCGACCAGGCCGATGCTCGATGCAGCTGTGGTCCAATCCGGGGCACAGCGTATAATGTGATCCAGCGCTGCCAGCATGTGCTTGTAATCCCGGACTCTGCTGCCGCTCTTGGGGTCTTCCCACATGGGATTGTGACGGGACATCTCGTCAAACATCTGCGTGAACCACATTAGAACACGTGGGTTGCTCTCGATGAAGTCCCGGAATCTCTTTATGGCCGGTGACCGTAGTGGCTGCTCCATACTGGCGCTGGAGAGGATCTGTTGGAAATAATCGTCACGTATCTCATAGTGCACTGGAAGCCACATCCCTGGCCTTCGCGAGAGGGAGGGGAATAAGCACTATGTTCAGTGTTTCTGGAAGCTTGTCTAAATCGACTCACTTGTGCTCTTGCTGGCCTTCAAGGGCATCTTGGTGCCGCCGGCAGGAAGCATTGCTGGGAGGCCCCGGGCTGGCTGACGATGATTGACTGCCCGTCATGCTGGTTGTGGCGCTGGCTTCAGGGACAGCGCATCGAAGAACGAGGGACCATTGAAGTGAAGGAACAATGAGACTGCTTGGTGGTTTATATGGTTCTGTAATGTCACACGTCGCTTGGCAAGGGTTCAGCGACGCAGTTGACGGCGAGACGGGTTACCCAGCGCTGAGACGGCCCCTGATCGAGACTAGCTCTGAAGGATTGCAAATAGAATGACTTGCTGTCCTCTTTCGGATCTTTGTCCTATAGAGATCATTGGTTTAGCATGCGTATGGCTAAACTAGCTTGGTTGGCCCGCAGCCGGGCAATCACACCCGTCGCCTATATGCAAGTTTCACCGCATGAAATGGCCCGGCCTCTCCTCCTGGGCAGCTAACGCACAATTTCTGTAGGAAGATTCAACCAGGTAGCGTAGCCTGCGGAGTAGCTCTTCCCACAGCCACATCATCTGGTTCAACCCCATCCTGAATGCAGAGCACCGACGCGAAACACAGGCTGCCATACAGGGGGCCAGGTTTCACCCTATCTCCGCTGAATCTGTCTAGGCAACTCTGTTTACGTACTTGATGATCTTCCCTCCCGTGCTGCTGCTCTCAAACTCGCTTATATGGTCCACAAACGTGATCTTGAAGCGGTGCTCATTTCCGTCGTAGGTGTTGAAGAAGCCGCGGATTCGGCGAATAAGATCTTGTCGAGAGAGGAATTCCGGGCCTCGGGGCGGACGTAGGAGGCGGATCTCGAGGGTGGTCTCTCGGGACACCTCCAGCTGGTCCAGAATCACCTGCCATTGCAAGATGCCGCAGTCCTCGTCGTTCATCATGGCGGCCACGGCAGCAAACTGGAAATGGAGGCAATCCCACTCGAACCCGAACCTCCGATCCCTCCCCTGGAGGCGCAGCACACGGAGATGCTCCCAGTCCTTGAGCGGAATGTGCCTTTCGGAAGAATCGGGCAGGGTATGGATGGATCCCACGTCGCACGTGTTGCAGCGGATAACAGGGTTGCTGACGGCCCAGGGCCCGGCATCGGCACTGCCCATGACCGAGCATATCTTGGTGTCGCCGAGCACTTCCCTGATCAGAGCTGCCTGGGACTGGGTGAGGACTTCTGAGCTGTAGATGATCCGGTCGAGCTTCAGCGCCGCCCGCTCCTCTTGCGGGAGCGTGGAAATGTAGTACGTGAGCTGGACAACCTGGTTGCTCTCCCCACAAAGCGCGTTGACGTGGATAAACTCAGCCGCCTGCAGGAGCTGAAAATCGCCAGTCCTCTCGAAAGCTAGTCGAGCTTTTCGTTGGCTGGTCTCAACTCCGGAACGGTCCGTTCCATGCAGTACGATGCTGCATAAGAGGCGCCACTTATACCAACAGCTTGTCGTGGTTGTAACCCAGTACATCCTTCGCGGTAACTCCCAACTCCGAACTGAGGCTTGATAAGATGAAGATGGTAGGTTCAATTGGGAAAGTTCACGCATATTCGTGGCCTGATACGAGCGGCAGTGAGATCCTAGCAAGACGGCCTGCATTAGAATGGTGGTTCTGTGTTCAAACCTCAAGATCCATCAGGATTGCTCACCAAGCAGGCTTGCCAGGCGCCTATTGGTACTGTCATCCTCATGGCGTTTGCATAATGCAGACTCCCTCCCAAAGTGCAGGTTTGAAATACTGATTCAATTCAGTCACACTGTCCATCAGGCCGTGCGCTTGTACCACTGTCATCCTCTGCTGTCACGCATGGCAAGTCGTGTGAATAGCACAAGACTCATCTAATAGCCAGAACAAGTCTGGCAGGACGCTAGCGTCCATCTTGTGATACCCTGAAAGCACGCAGGATTATCAAGCTTGCGCTCATGAGGCTAACTGGGTGAGGCAGCTGCTCTAGCCGAGAGGATCTTGCATCGTGAGCATCTCGGGGCTTTGCGGTCGAACCACAATGCAGACAGTGTTGACATCAGAGTGTGTTGAATCAGAGTTGATGGCCAAGATTGTACGGACGGAGTAGGTACTTACCTAATCAGCCGCCAATGAAATGATTGGCTCGTGGGCCAATCAAACCTCTCTGCAATACTCTGTGCTCACCCGAGACGCGAATTGTCGTTGGCCTCAACCATGATGCCGTTCTCGTCTAGGCCGAGCGTTGAGCACTAACAGCAGAGCACAATGTACGGACGGCCTGGACGTGATGTGCGTGGCGTGCTCATCAATTGTCTGCAAGATCTTTCGACCGAATCCCTTCAGCTTCTTGTCATGATATACGATGTCCTTGCCAGCAACTTACGGAGCTCGACATCCTCTCGATGGTCCACCCGCGCTTTTCGATCAGGATATCAGCATCCCACTTTGATCTCGTTGTGCCGCCAGCCCCCATGTAATGGGGTCTCAATGCGTGTTTCCAATGACAAAGAACCGTCCCGGGCACAGCACCAGTAGCTAACTTCCTCGGACAGTAACTCGAAACACTCTCAGTTAGAAAATAACAACGCTGTCAAGCTCCTCCTAGCTTTAGAGACATCAACAGCTCTGCTGGAATAGTGGCCTCGCTCATCTGCCGGCTCCGATGAAAAGCAGATTGCTCAGCGCGGCCCATGATGACAGCCCGAGTGGCGACCATCGGCAGTCAGGATAGTATGGACCGTCCTGCCGTTATGATGATGGAACAGAGTCGAGTTCTACAAGTCATCATATGAGGTAGTGGTTTTAGGAGAGACAGAGTGAGATCCGTAGGTGATTGTCTCTGCCGTTTCCAACCTCTGTTCATCCATGTTCACGATTGGTACTATGAGGATGGATCGAGTCACCGTATTCTCAAGTTGATGTATCACGGCTGGATTGGCTAATGGCACTTCCCATGCTGTCCAGCACGGTGAAGAAGGAAAGAGAAGTGCATGAATGCCTAGCAGCCGCGAGACAGCGGGTGACTGCAACGATCACGTTAGTTATCAGAGCCAGATCGCCACATCTCTGAGCTAGTGCCAACGGTAATAAATTTCTCTTACGTTTGAGCTCTGCAGGTGACACTGTCGTATGAAGCGTCTGAAGTTCGTTCGATGAAAGCTGCTGATAGGCGTTGCACAAGTACATGTATCCCTGGAATTCGAGTTGGAGCGTATACACTTGCCATCGTAGTTTGGAACTGTCCTTGATACTACTGCTTGGAAGCCTTACCGTTGGTAAACTGAGGGCGAAGCTTGATGAAGGCAAGCATCAGCCTTGTTCGCTATAGTGGCGGAAGCAGTGTTGCATTGGACAAGACATAAAACGAACGTTAGTCCCTTGCTCTCTTGTCTTTTCTTTGCTCTTTGATGATGGTACTTTTGTACTCACGTCTTCACTATCCCATGCATTATCGGTGGAAGGTCTCTGAAAATGCCTGGCGTGCTGTTGCCCGGTACATGCACAACCGGCCATACAGTCCGCCATTTGTCTCGATTTCCCCTCTTAGTACTCAATCACTGCATCGACCGGGCATTCCAGATCTTCGAGTCATACGCAGAAAAGCAGAATCTGTTGCCGCCCAGATTCCTAGCAAATCTAGTCATTTGTAAGAAACAGACTTCACCACCACGAAAATGCTCACGAGTGAATGCAACCCCGCCTCCTCCACCGCGCAACGTCAATCCGCAAACACACAGAAATGCCCTCGCTACTCCTCCCAACGCTCCTCCTACTCCCGCCGCACGTCCTCATCTCTGCGTCCTCACAGCCGTCCCTCCCCATCATCATCCACACATGGTCCGGCCCCTTCACCGTCGCCGCAGACAGCGCGGCCACGGCGCTCCGCGACCCTTCCACATCCATGCTCGACGCCGTCCAGATCGGCGGCTCGGCCTGTGAGCAGAGCCAGTGCGACGGCACAGTCGGCTACGGGGGCTCCCCCGACGAGAAGTGCGAGACCGCTCTCGACGCCATGATCATGGACGGCACCACCATGAACGTCGGCGCCGTCGGGGCCCTCCGCCGAGTCAAGGACGCCATCGCCGTGGCAAGGCACGTGCTGGAGCATACAGACCACACCCTCCTCGTGGGGGACCTCGCCACGCAGTTCGCCATCGAGAATGGCTTCAAGGAGGAGGACCTCTCGACCGCGGCCTCGCGCGAGCTCTGCGCCAAGTGGAAGCAGGGCGGCTGCCAGCCCAACTCGAGAGTCAACGTCCAGCCGGACGCGCACACATCCTGCGGGCCGTACTCACCGCTGGGAGGAGGTGCGCTGAGGCATGCTCCCGGACAAGGCCACGACACCATCTCCTTAGTCGCCCTGGATGCCAGAGGCAACATGGCTGCCGGGACGACGACCAACGGGAGAGCGCACAGGATCCCCGGCCGCGTGGGCGACGGTCCTATCGCAGGCAGCGGGTCGTATGTCGATGCTGACGTGGGAGGGTGTGGCGCCACTGGCGACGGGGATGTCATGATGCGCTTCTTGCCCTGCTACCAGGCTGTGGAGAGCATGCGGAGAGGCATGTCGCCTCTGGAAGCGGCAGAGGACGCCGCGCGGCGGATGGTGCGCAAGTATCCTCGAGTTCACGCCGGGGTCGTGGTTCTGAATAACAAGGGTGAGCATGCGGCTGCTGCGAGTAACTGGCAGTTTTCATACTCTTTCCGTGCACGAGACATGCCTGAGACTCGTGTGGTGATGGTCAAGCCTATGCGAGGGTCCTCGGGGGCGTCAACGGATTTGTGATGTTGACTTTCGATGATAATGACCCATTGTGGATGACTACGAGCTATTGAGTGATACCTTGGTTCATAAGCAACAACTGCTCGACGATAGCGTTTGCTATACTGTGCTATGCTTGAGCATTCATGCGCCGACTTTCCGTATCCAAATAGAACCAACCCAGCATAGCGTAGAAAGCATTAAATGTTTATGGGGAAACACATTTTACAGGAACCTCATTCGCATTACGTACAGTGATTCAACTAGGTACATTGAGAAAAGGAGATGAGAAACCCCCATGATTAACACCTGAAGAGAGAGTTTTCAAAACTATCATAATCAAGAACGAGAAAAAAAAAAAGCCAAAGGGCATTCCCATGATAAAATAACGCCTCACAGAGCGCCAAGGGTTCCCTCGCTACACTCCTTAAATGCCGTCTGTTCTGTTAGTTCTAGTGTCGAATAGATGTGACCATGTACACAGGCTCGCTCCAGTCTTCTAGTTCTGCATATAAGGTCCTTGACTTAAGCCATAACAAGCTCAGCCCTGCTTCCTTGCTCTTTTCTGTCTTTATTCTTGAAGAGCGCCTTCAGCATGTTTTCACCACGGCTGTGTGCCTTGGGTCGAAATACTAATTCCATGCCGTTGCTTCGACCATCTTCAATCATCTTGATGCCTCTGTGCCTAGAATGTTCTCTTTCCTTGTCTTTCTTACTCGATCTGCGACTTCCCAGCTCAGAATCGCCGTCAATGCTCTCGACAGTGGCGCGCCGGCTGCTTCGACGTTCCGAGACTTCCTTCTCTTTGCCTTTGCTAGAGCTCTTTTGCGTCTTGGTAGTTTTTGAAGTCTTTGAAGTCTTTGCTGTTTTTGAGGTCTTTGTTGTCTTGCTGGTTCGTGATGTGCGCGTGCTTTGATGCGAACGGAGATCAGAGTCGTCCTTGGCATGCTTTTCCCGTTGAGCCCGCTCCGCCTCTGGAGTTATGAGCTCGATGTCGGCACTTTCATTATCAGCGCCAGGAGGCAAGATGCCACGTCGCCATGTCTCAATAGTACTCAGCTCATCATCCACAATCAGAGCCTCATCGATGGCACCGGCATAATAGTCGCTCTGAGCCATGAGCGGCGGGGGCTTGTTCATCGGAGTACTTTCCCATGCTATGGCCTCACGCTGAGCCTGCTGCTCTCTTACCCTCTTGACAATTTTCCAGCCACCAAACATGACGACAGTGAGACCAACAGCTATGCTACTGCCAATCAGAAATTGAGGTGATGCAAGCAAAGCAAAGACGGCTGGAGATCCGCTTTTAAGGAATCCAAGGAATGCCGGTGACATTTTCCCGACAACTGAAGACAACTCAGCCAGAGTCAATGCAACCGCAGCGGCTGCTTCAGGCCTCTCCTGCAAATGCTTAATGATGGATGTTGCAGAGTGTTGTATGCAGTGTGCCTCATCCAGAAGATTTTCGACTCTGCGCACGAGTTGGTTTGCTTGATGCTCATCAGCCATAGCTGGATCCAAATCAACCCGGTCTGCCAAGTCCGGGGGAACGTTCCCATATGCTAGATTCATATCGATTTCTTTGCCTTGGTGTGTTGGACGCTTGGCAGTCTCTGATTCGGATTGTCCGCGGGGCACAACTGCGCTCCGTCTCCAATCTGTCTCGGCTCCACCCTTCATGTCATAGTTCATCCGTGAGATGGCTGAGTCCATCGGGAGAGTTTCAACATAAGGACTACGGTATGCTGCTGGGGGAAGCTTGCTGGGAGCCGTACTGGACATCTCGCTCAGCGTCTTGAGATTACGTTCCGTCAGCGCGGGACGGCTTCTCAAACTATGGTGTCCATGTCGAGCATGAGAAAGCGACCTCCGGTGACTTCTCCTTGAACTTGTTTCGCTGTATGCATCGAATGAACGGCGCCGGTCGTCATGATATTCGGGGTTCATCCCATAGCTGTACTCGGTGTAGTGTTCAGGCTCATAAGTCGCGTGTCGGGCCAAAGTTCGGGGACGATGATTACGATCGTGGCGACCTAGACTGCGTTGCTGGTCAAAAGTCTCCGCGCGCTTCAGTTCTTTTATTTCGGCTTTTTTCTCATCATAAGATGCCTTTGCCTCTTTAAAAATGGAGAGAAGCTGTTTTCCCTATTAGAAATGTTAGCTTTCCTCATCATGATCCCGGCGAATATACGAAAGGTGTCTTATGCCCAGGCCGCATAATACAAGGAAATTGAATCCAGGGGAGGCAACTTACAGTACTGATTATCTTGCCGGAGTTGTTAACTATGGTGACCGTTTGTTCGAGAGGCATGCTGTGTTGGAGGCCAAACGGCCGAGACCTCGTTTGTCTGAAGGGAGAGGAGATTTGACCAGACAAGAGACGAGTACCCCGTAGAGGTTATGGTTTCGGAATTTGCGAAGACTTGCTCTGAAATACCAGAAAAAGTGGTATTGCTTTACGCACGACTACGACTCAAGGTAGCCGTAGCCGTGTCTTGGATAAGCCTGTTGTGGGTAGTGTCGGTGAAGACGTCCCGAATAATGAACCCTGGAATCAAATGGAACAAGATCCCCCACCACTATCCACTAACGCACAGGAACCAACGCGGAGCAGTGCTCCGTACGGTATGTAGCACTGGTACCGCGTTAAGTTGATGCTAAAAAAATGATAGCTGTCGTGACCGTTGGGGTCACACAGGTAGGTGAAGGAGAGGAAGGCGAAGGGGGTTTAAAATCGGTGCATAGAGAGATGTGTCGGTAGATCGATTCAGGAAATCTCACCCTCGTCCGCTTTTCCCTTTTTCCCTCATTTGTGCACTTTCCCGCCCTCTCGTGTTTCGTCAGGCGCTGGTGCATGATCATGAGGAGGCGCCCACTCTCACAGCGACCTACAACTCAAGACGTGACAAGTGGTGACCGTCGTGCCCTATCATGGCGTCCAGGGCTCCCCATCTGGCCAAGTCAAGGTCGCCCTCCCTCCTCCTCCCTCCTCCTCCCTCCACCTCCATCCAGCCTCCAGCACGATTCACGCCCAGCCACTCGAAAAGCCATGAGCACCGACCATAGCGTGCTGTGGTAAAAACCGGCCACGGCCCCGCTGGAATTATTCCCTTTTCGGGAGGGAGGCCTCTACGGTTCAGCTTGAATGGCCGTTTGACCTGATCGACTCGACTAATCGCGGGGCATCCCGCTGGACGACGCCGGGCAAGCTAGCGATTCGAAGCCGCTGCCAAGGCCACACGCGGCGCGGAATTGACGGGGACGTAAGAAGAGTACCCAGAACTTGGATTCCTTTACGGAGTGGTTCTCGATGCGAACGCGTGGCGATGCTGCACTAGTCTATGTAAGTATTGGATTCGAACATGGCAAAAAGTTGACAGGTTACCTCTGGGTGCGTGTCGTGTGAGCTGCAACATTATGTTGCGTGACCTTCCGTTGACGTTGGTCTCAGCGGGAAAACCACTCATGCAGCAAGGACAAGGGTGCTACGGCGGTCCTTGGGCTCGCAACAAAGAAGATTTCGAGGATCAAAAACAAACAAAAATTCTCTCAGACGGTCCCTGCTGCATCTAGCTATTGTCCCGAGCATGGATGGGCTGGACGGGGTGCAGATTGGGCTCTGTCTGCAATTTTCGCCTCTGCCAAGCGTTGCTAATATACCACCGCTTCTGCGCTGCCACGATGCAACAATGGAGGCATGACAGCCAGACTTGAATAATCAGATCGGACGACATGCAATGTTCTCCGTATCTCCCCTTTCGCTACCTGTGCACTTGCCGTATCCGCTTGGCTCTTGCCTTGGTCGCAGCTGAGACAAGCAGGGGTCTCGTCTGGTTATTCGTTCCTTCCCTCGCTCACTGCAGCCCGGCAGTCTAGGCCTCCGTTGCCAACCTCGCCGCGACCTGTCTCATTCTTCCACCCGTAACCAACCTGAGCGTTGGCTACAGTGTAATATGAGCCCGTGATGCCCAACATCGTCGCCTGCTGCGCCAGGATTTGCTCACATTGCGGAATGGAATGGTCTCGAGGAACACAAGCCGTCTCTTATGAGCGAATTCCAACAGGGCTGGTAGCGCATCGTGCCCTCATCCCGAAACTCAGCAGTAACTGCCCGCCTTAAAGCTCATTCCAAAGAAATATAATCGACTCGTGCGTGAAGGAAGTTGAAGCCAAGCCGTAACACAAACAGGGCGAACAGATTTAACTACCAATACAAGCACCGCCTTCAAGCCAGCCTCACTCTATCGCTTACCCTCCTAGATGGCGCTGCAATTCGGCTTCCGTAACTGGTTTTTCTCGCCTAGCAGATAGAGGGCTCTGTTCGTCTGGCATTGGCGTTCCTTGCAAGAGGCGCCGTGGCATCATATTCGTTTCGCCCAACAGCCTGCAATGCAGAATTCCGAGCTGCGTACCGTACAGTGCGGGACTGATTCCACGCTATTGCATCCGTGCGTCTCGCTGACCAGACTTGTATGTACTCCGTAGACGGCTCCAGTAAAGCAGGCATGCTTTCGACAACGAAACCCCCAGTCAAGGATTTATGTCCAAGAATCACTTCGAAAAAGCAACTTCACGTCACGCTCATATACACAGACGCAAATCTCGTTGCCCAATCTGACAATTCCTTTTTTTTTTCCCCTCCTCATGGCCAGAAACACTAGACGTCTCATATGCTAATTACAGGAAATGATGAGCACCACCACATATAAACACAACTCTTTTGAATGAACCTTTTCAACGCCGGGACCCTGCCCAACCTAATAATGCACACTGTCACACCCCCGAGAAAAGAATATAGTACCAAATGCCGAATTCGTGACATCGCCCAATGGCGACCTTTGTTAATGCAAATCATTCAACTATGCTGCATTTGTGTCATCGCTAAGCTCCTTCCATGTCGTTACGCTTATTTCAAATGTTGCTCAAATCTGGTCTTGAGGTGCTACCAAGATAGTTTAAACACCTCCGTCTTCGATAATTTCTCTCACTTCGTGCTCGTTTAACAATATACGTTTGCCAAGCTCTTCTAGCGGCTGGCCGTCGCGAATGGCTCCAAAATCCAGAATCTGCGTTCTAGAATTAGTAAAACTTTATCCGAGTTGTTTCTTCGCTCCTTTTTGTTTTCTGAAACTCACCTCTACGTAGGTCAATTGATCTCGCTGAACAGCTGCTACGCATCTTCTGCCATCAAACTTGACTTGCCATACGCCAGTAAGATCTGTCAACAGGTCTTGTACACATTCACCTGTCTTAACGTCCCACATTTTGACCGTCTTCTCGCTGCCGCTGATGACTTTCTGGCCATCATGCTGAAAACACGTAATAGCTCCTGTGTGAGCCATAAGAGTGTTTCGACATCTGCCATTCTCTGGGTCCCAGACCCGCAGAGTAGAGTCTGCTGCTGCCGACACCAATCGCTCGTCTCGAAGGTCCAGGAGGCCGACAAGAAGCGTGTGCCCCTCAAGGGTATGCAGACATGTTCCCGTGGCAAGATCCCAGATCTTGACCAGCGAATCCATGGAACCAGATATGCATCGATTGCGTTTTTGGTCAAGGACAACTGAGTAGACTTTCTGAGAATGTCCACGGAGCACATGCAGGGCCTCGCCAGTACTGATCCTCCAGACGCGCACCGTGCTGTCATATGAGCCACTGATGAGGATGTCACCGTGCGCAGATATGGCGCGGACAGAATGGCTGTGACCTGTAAGAACTCGAATGAAGTACGGGCAATCGGACTCTTGAGCAGGAGGTCCTGTCTGGATATACCGACGTGAGCCAACCTCAGGAAGTCTCCACACTCGCAGTTGGCTATCACGCGAGCCTGTAATGATCAAAGGCTTTTCGGGCTGCATGATCGCACGATCACCAGTATTCCTCCTTGTTTCCGTAGGCATGAGAATTTGCAAGCATCGAACGGTGCTAGTGTGGCCATAAAACACCTGTTGACACAGGCCGCGCTCAATATCCCAGACACGAACTGATCTATCAGTCGAGCCTGAAACGAGAATATTGCCTTCGTACTGCAACGCCCAAACGCCGCCCTCATGGCCTTCCAGCTTCTTGCGCAGCTTGCCAGTCTTCGTGTCGTAAATATGGATCAACGTGTCATCACTGCCAGTTATGATCTTGTCGTCGTCAAACTGCAAGCACGTAATCACATGACGGGGATGAGCTGCGAAAGCGACGTGGCCTGGTTTCACCTGACCACTGGTCCAGCTCTTGCGGATCATGTGATGGCGACGATAGATGGACTTGAAGAGGTGGAGTTGACGAAGACTCGGCATTCCTAGTTGAGGATCCGGAACGGCTGCGGCGGCTGCATTAGCTGCTGACAGAGGGCCTTCAGACTTGTGTTGCCTGACTACAATCTGAGCTTTTGGATCGCGTGCACGGGACACGGCAGACTCGTGCGACGTCCCAGCCCGTCGCTTCGATCGTTCTGATGCGGAATATGTGTTTAACCCTCGCTTTCGTTTAGAGCTCCTGGAAGGCTTGGGAGCAGTGTCAGTTCGGATAGCTCGCGTCAACTCAAATTCTGTGGCAGTAAGGCGTCCATGCATGCTCAGATCTCTTTCATGACCTGCGGGACCGACTGGGTCCTGCCAGCCCCAGCCCTGCACAATGGCTTTGCGCAGTTCTCCTGGAGCCATGGAGTAGCCGTCACTGTCGAGCAGCTCTTTCCAGCCCGTCTCGTTGCGGTCCACAATGCTGCGCCAGTGCTTCGAAACTTGTGCAGCTCTACACAAATCCCTGTAATCGAGATATGCAAGAATGTGGTACCCAAGCTCCAGCGGAAGTTGTCTAAGAAAGTCGCATTTGAGGGCAGGGTTCACAGCATTGGCTATTACTCGCAGCGTAGGACGTGGACAGCGACGCAAGAATTGGTACATCATGAAAGTCTTCATTTCTGTTTTCATGGAATCAAAGGTTCGGAGAAGGGTCTGGGAATCGAAGGCGACACCGCGGTGAGATTCCAAGAGGGATCGCTTCAGTTCCCGGTGGTCGCTTTCTGCCGTAGATAAGTGAGCCGGTTGCTTGTCTTTGGATTCTTCTTGTTCGTGGGAGTCATTGGCCCAGGATAGAGTATTATCGCTCGCAGGGATCTGGAAATTTGATTGTGCACCACCATCAGGCTCAGCAGCGTGTAGCTGAGAGGCGGCTAGAGTCGGGGACAACCTCGGACTTGGTAAACTGGCATCTTGAGCCGTAACAACGTCAACTGTCAGCCTGTTTTGAAGAGCAGCCCGGAGAGAATTCTGGAGCGAGTCATCGGCGTCCCCGAATGGTTCAGGATCTGCATCTGTGATGGGAGGTGTGGCGACATTGCTGCTGAAGACCGTGTGTGAATCACTTGCTGCAGGGCTTGCGGCGTCAAAAGCGCCCGGCTGTGCCTGTGAAGATGGACCGGGAGAGGGCCGAAGACGGTCTGCTGGCAGAAAACGGTTACGCTGGGAGGAGTCAAGAAGCTCTGAGGTATCGGGGGTGGCTAGGAAGCCGGTTCCTCCTCGAAGAAGCCCTTCTCCCACATTGCGACGGCTTGTTGTCGAAGCGTCTCCGGTGGTCGAATCGTTGCTTCCCGCAGCGGCAGCAGAGGTAGAGCCAGAGCCGCCTTGCGTGATTGAACGCCTCAGCTTGTCCGATACAGCATGGAGATTGGATCTGGCGAATCTTTGGGATGTTCTGGGTGTAAAGGCAGGCCCGGGAGGGGTATGGGATGCAAGAGCAGTCGATGAATCCGCAAGACTGGCCCGACTTCGTCGAGTCTGTCGCGGATAGCCTTCGGATGGTGAGTGTGATGGTAGCCGGTTCGCTCGATTCTGGACCGGGGTCTCGTGAATGCTAGGCCCAGGTTTGACAGCGATTGGAGTAAGCGTGCCTGTTGCTACGGATTTGCCCTGTTTTCGATTGACTGTTAACCCAAGTGCTAAAAACGATGCAGACTCCAAAGAGCCGATTCCTAGTCGACTGGTGTGCAAGGTCCTCCAAGTGTAGACTCCTTGATGTAATAATATTTGCAACGTACCAACTTGGCAGCTTCGTGTCTACTGCTTCGGCTTTGAAGACCGTCTTCTCCATTCTCATCATCGGAGGGATCCTGCTTGAGCCCCTCCTCCTCGGAAATCTCGCAAGAGAACTCCAACAACTCTGGTGGTGTCGGTTTTAAGGCCAATGGGTACTCCTTGGTGTCGAGAGTTTCAAGCGGGGCCGGGTCTTGGAGGAAGACGCGAGGAAACTTGCGAATCAGGCGAGTGGTGGTGGTAACGGTCTTGGTCTCAACGCACTCGCTGACTTGGAGCTGAAATCGTCTGCCATTATCCTGCGAGCCCTCTGCAATATTCACGGACACTGTCTGGGCGCTGCGCGGGCGCCGTGACTCTGATGCATGGCTGGAGGGCATGGCAAGTCGATCTGACGCCGAAGCCGGCAGACAGGGTAGACAGGGCAGGAGTGGATTCAGTGGCGGACAGTTGAGCCACGGCAATCTTGTTGATTGTTGACCCGAGGATGATGATGCTTTATGTACAAGAGGAGTGAAGTCGGGCCCCGGGTCTGTTATGTACAGGTTGTAGGCTTCGAACGTTGCAAGCCTTGGTGGTGGTGGTGGCGGCTGTGACAGGCGAGAGAAGGAGCGCGTGAACCTCGCGCTGAATGGAGCGGAGGAGGCGGCAAAGGACAAACGGGCCAATCGTTCTCGGCAAAAGGAGACGCGGAAAAGTGGACAACAGGAGGGCAGGTGCGTGCGGGCAAGCCGTGGTTGGGATGGAGGGGGATGAGGGCGAGGGAGAGGGAGAGGGAGGAGGGCGAGGGCAAGAGGCACCAGGTCAGTTTGGCAGTCAGTCTGGAACCCCAAAGGGAATACTGACTGCTGTAATAGGTCTCATGGTCTCATGGCCTCATGGCCTCATGGCCTCATGCTGGTTGGTAATTGATGATTACCCGAAGCGGGATCGCATTGGGTCTGATGTTCCCTGGTGTAACGACCAGCCGCGATGGAAACCAGACAGACACATTTCCCGACGAAAAAGCTGTGCTGAAGAAACCGGCACTTGCCTGGTGCTGACCATCCAGACAAATCCGCATCCTCTGTCCGAGCCTGACACGTCCAGATAGACACACGCACGCACACACATTATTCCTGTGTCTCAACACAACGCAATAACGCAACGCGCCAACAAGCAGGAAACGATCAACTGTGGCTGCCGTCCCCCCGTTTCTCCATGTCCCCACATGGCACGATTTGCCCCAGTTAAAATTCAGGCCCGAGTTTGCGAGTACATACATACATAAAAGTCACACCACAAGCACGCCAACGAGACAAGCATCATTTGATATGCTGGTGTCTTGGAGAGTCAGCACGGGCGCGTAAAGCCTAGAGTCCCTGTTCCTTGTCCCCTGTCCCTGCTCTGGCTTCTGCAGCTCACCCCATGGATGATGTGATGCTTCCTGCATCTCATGCGCTTGGGCTTGCTTGGGTTCGGTCGGCTCTTTGTTGCGAAAAGCAGCTGGTGAGAAGCACACAATGCGGAGGGAGTACCACGTACTCTGTGTCCCGTTACTTCCTACAGATCATCCTGACAACTAGGCCTGCGTCACCATCGACTTCCGCTGATATGGACTTACTTGTTGCGAATTTGATATAGCAAAAGGAGGCAGCCAGGTGCGGAGTCAAAGGGGACGACACAACCTCTGCTACAGCACAATGTCGAAATGAGGAGTCGTTCCATAGTGACCCGGCTCATTAGAGAAAACTGTCTGTTTTTGGAAGTTGTTCAAAAATTAGAACAGGGTCCTTCCAGGCTGTCGTCACGCACGTTTGATAGCAAGGCTGGACCTGGACCAGTGAAGTCTGGAGGTGATCATTCTTCCTCAGCCCGTACGTATCACCAGTCTTCCAACATCACCCACAAACTACACTTCGTTTCTGCCCTCTGTAATCCCACTCCACAGAGTTGGGCATTGTCATCTGTTTCTCACAAACAACCGTTCATCACAAGCTAATGTGCGTCCGTATTTAGGCATTCCTCGCACCGCGGGCCCTAATGGGTTTGATCGCTGAGAGCTAGATGCAATAACCCCATTCTCATTCCAGGCAGCGACGGCCTATTCGACGTACCTGGTCTTCAACCCCCTCCGACTCCCCCTCCGGCTCCCCCTCCGACTCTTATCTTAGGAGGGGGTTTGGGCAAGTTCGGTCGAGGATCCTATCAATACGCGAAGAGTAAGTCAAACTCAACGGGGAGATGTGGGTTCTCCTCTATCCATGGCACTGATCGACGTCATGATTACCGTATTAGTCGCTACGACATTTTTAGTCTCAGACCTTGCATCTAATAGATCCAGGTATACTCACTCCGTACTCCGTAGGTTCAATGTGAAAACGAATATCAGTCAAGGTCCTGTTGGCAACAGGAATATCGCAGTAGAAGAACCGCTTGCAAGATACTTATGCAATATACACGAGCATGCGGCTTGCCAGCAGTTCACTCACCTTGTTGAAGTCATACAACAGTAGCCAGCAAATCACTCGAAACACCAGAGTGCACCAGACATCATCGTGAGACACGGGCTCATCTGCCAGTGCTGTGCTTGCACTCGTGCCATTCCCTTCAGCACCACCTGGGCTAGAATAATTCGATCCAACTAGAGGCAGATCAGTTGGGGGGCTCGAAATTGATACCCTGCCTATCTTGGCCTTGCTTGGATGAGTTGCGCCGTGCGGCTCCTCTGGTCCATAAGGCAGCGCTAGAATGGTGGCAACACTGGCCCGTCGACGAAAGGCGTAATTCCACGGAGCTCCGGCAAAGCTCGTTCTTCGGTCTGTGATATGTGACGCTGACTGCACGACGTCTGTGCGTATAACTTCAGAGTAAACCTCCATCAATCTGTGTTACTTCTCGTCGGCTCCACAAGCGTCAACATCCTCGCTCAGATTTCGGTCAGCCAAACGTGACGCTCGTGGTGGGTGCCTGTCTATATCATCGACGCAATTTCTCAAGAGCCGCTCAGCCAGCTCCTTGGGGATAAAGGGAGGGGGGGGCGAGAGAAGCTTGGATGAGAAAAGAGAAACATAAAGTTCTGGAACATGGAGAGACTGTAAGTCTGAAGGCGGTCATCTCTTTCAATGAGGAGCCTGGGGACTTCTTGGACGTGAGGCCTCAGCACATCTTGGACAGTCTCCCGCCGCAGCGCTTGCCTGGCGTTGCTCTGCCCCTGCCTGTTCCTGTTGTCCGTCACTACTAGCCTCCCTGTGACTCTGCGGTTGGGATTTCATCACAGCCATCCAAGGCGTCGTGTCAAGCCTTCAAATACGGCAGTCTACGTTGCCTTGGCCTCCATAGTCGAATATGCGTCGATGTCGGTGTTTTATCATCGAGTATATGGTCATATTCCTGTGAGCCTAGGCAACTCGATTTCTGACACCGCGTAGGACTGCATCATTTTGACGAGTGAAAATGAGCGCTTGTCCCAACGACCGGAAGGAGGATTGGGGATGCAAGTGAGACTGCTGTTTTGTACGTGGCTTGTGCAGGCCGCCATGCTTATCATCTCAGACGACACTGCAATAGGGACGTCAGCATAGAAGCGGTCCCCATTGAAAGAGGGAAATGCGTACGTTGGAATACATGTGAGATGGCCTACTCCCTTCTTCCAGGAAGCGCCGGACAGCATTCACTGCGCATCCCGCGGCAGCCAAGGTCTGGAGAAATAGTAGACTGTCTAGCATCTTGGTTAAAGCGTGATTGAAATAACCTACATCCATCTACATCCCTCCCAGCAGGCGATGCGCCCGAGGACTTTCTCCTGATACATGCCCGTCTAGACCACTGGCTGCGCTAGGCAATACATCCAGACAATTGGAAACGAAGCTGTTGAACACTGCAGAGTACATAGTTGCCCGCCAAAGTTGGCATCAAGCTCACAAGCATCACACCGCCACCTTCTCGCTGCCGTCCATCGCCGCCTGTTCCACAAGCGCCCCTTCGTCCCAAACAGCCTCTATGAACCACAGATTCCCACTCGACTTCCACGCCCCCTGCCAGACAAAACGCACGTCGGCCGTCCCCAGCAGGGCCTTCCAGTCGTCGACTTCTCTCTCCCGCCCATTGCACACCGTCTTCATCAGCACGTCCAGCAGCCTGAAGGTGCGCTCCTCCATCAGCGAGACGCTCCCTGGCGCAGGCAGCACCACGTCGTTGACGATGATGCGGGCGCCCTGCCGCAACGCGGGGATGAGGTTTCGCAGGATCCGCACCACGACTTTGTCCGGGAACGCGTGGAAGATGTGGCGGAAGAGGTATGCCCCTGCCACGGTCGTCTGCTCGTTGAAGAAGTCATGCGTCGTCAGCTTGACGCGGTTTGCCAGGTGGGATGGTACTTCTCCGACCGTCTTCTCGGATCGCATGCCTGGTAGGTCCTGGACTTCGAATGACAGCGAGGGGAATTGCTCCGCGAGTGCTATCGATACGTAGCCTTCATTGCCGCCCATCTGTCAAAGCGGGTTTTGCGTCAATAATTAGTTTTCTGGTTTATCTCTCTCTCTCTTTTTCTCTCTCCCTCTCTTTCTCTCTCCCTCTCTTTCTTTCTTTCTTTCTTCTTCCATGGTGGATAGTGCCTTCAACAAATGGTGAACAGTGCTCTTACATCAACGACTGTGGCGTTTCCCAATTTCGCCCATGGGTAGCTCTGAACTGTGTGCAACACATGAAACCCTTCTCGAGAGCCGTGGGCCCTCATGGCAAGATCGTATCTCTTCGCTCGCGTTTCGTCGCTCTGGGTATGGTCAAAGAAAGTATGTTTGTGACTGTACGAAATATTGACGGCCTAGGCAGGAAAGCAAGAAGAGGAAGAAAAAGGACAAAAACCCGTTAGTGCCTTTCAATGATTCTTTTTTTTTTATCTTTTGGTTTTTTTTGGTTGTTTCTTTTTTTTTTTTTTTTCATTCAAATGTCTTGTCTGCAAGTTGCCAGACGCCACCTTCTTCTCTCACTTACAGTTTCGGTAAGGTCTTGAGAGCCCGGCCACTTCTGCATCGCCGTCACGGTGTTCCCGACCGGGAGAAACAGGTCGACGGTGTATAGTCCAACCCAGTTGGCAAGCGCCTCGTCTTCCAACATGACGAGTGATGCGCGGTTGTGCGCAACATGGCCGAGCTCGGGCTCGCAGAACATGTTGTTAGCCACAGCGAGGCGGAGGACCCTCCTGAGCTCCGATGCTGGTATCTTATATCCCGATACTCGGTGGACTTGTTTCGTGAGATCATCATATGAGATGGAGCCTGTTTGGGGAACCGCCTCGGCTATCTTGAAGGCGTATATGGCGTGCAGTGGGACATAGTTGACGACCTGAACCTGACAGTCAGCTTTTCAAAGCACATGGTAGTTTTGCAGTCTTAGTAGTAACTCACGTCCAAGGCCATGACCTTCAGAGCCTCTCGGGGACCCAGCACCAAGTCGCGAAGTTCCTTGGTCAACGACAAGACTTGCTGGCGGGCCTTGAGCGTCTCGGCATCAGACCCGGTTAATGGAAAGTCGGCGAGCCCGTCTGCTTCGTAGGAAGGAGCACTCAGCCCTTGTGCATGTAGCTTCTCGGTGAGGATCTTTGTGTTTTTGCCAATCTGTGTCGATATAGTTGTCAGCCGGTCGGTAGATGGCGTCGACGCTGACTTGGCCAGTAAGTTTCCCATAGCTGTCTATGCAGGGTGTCCAACGCCAGAACGCATATATGGCACCAGGTATAAGAAGAAAGACTGAAGAGAGTGTGTGAGTGAGTTTCTTTCGCTCTTTATCTGTTTCCCTTTTTTTTTTTTTTTTTTTTTTTTTTCGTGCCTCTTTTCTATGTGCGTGTGTCTGGTCAATGCAGTAGGTATGAGCGAGAGCTCCAGAGAACCAAGTTTGTATACCATCAGTCGCAAGATAGGGCAAAGAGGCAGCCATTCAGCTTCAAACAGGCCTTGTGTAACATCCGTTGGTAAGGGTTCTCGTGGTTTGATACCGTCGTCCACCCGCCACTGATTTAGCTGATTATTACTCGAACCGGTCAAAAGTATCGATGATGGTCCGTACATGATGCTGGCTGGCGCCCGTTTGCCAGAGTACATGCTGCATTCATCGGAAGTGGGACAGAGCCACAATCTGACCTTTTGTGCGTCTTGGGGCGCTGCATTGCCCTCGTTGGAGATGGGCACATTATAAAAAACTCCCAAGCAGCATAAGTCACGGAATGTAATGTACCAGTGGACGGCGGGCCGGCGTTCGCTCAAGACAAAGACTCCTGCCCCGAACGGGACGCTTGCTTTTTTGGAATCCCATCACGACACGACACAACGCATGCAGCCCCGAGATCTGGCCACAAAGCATGCGGCACTAGACCGAGTGACACAATCGTCGTCGAGCGCTTGCTGTGTGGAGAAAAAGGGTGTATTGCTGCAACGTCTGCATCGGGGTCGTCACAAAAGCCAGGAGAGAAAAACGGCTGACTGGGTAGCGGCAGTCATGCATGCATGGAGAGCAACGTACGTGCCTTTGCTCGATCGTAACTCCCGGCCCGTCAACGGCAGGCTGCGTTTTTCTCGTCGCCCTCCTCGCTCTCAAATCGGGACGTTGGAAGCGATGACGAATGCTAGACGGGCGGCAGCAGAGAATATGACGCGCAGAAACCGTCGCACATGGGCGACCTACCTGCCTAGCTAGCCTGGGCACAGCAAACCCGGGTAAGACCTGGCGGACGAACAAACGCGGGCTTTGCTCGCCCCATGCGCATGTAATGTAGCTGTCGGTCGGTCCATGTTTGAAATGTTGAGCCGGATTGCTGGTAACAAACAAAGTACGGGCGCCCCCACGAAGGGAGGGAGGGAGAGCAGGCCAAGAGCCCAAAACCTGCGGCGGTGACATGACAGGTGCCACCGATTTAAACATAGGTAGCACCCGTGATTCATCGGATGTTCCAAGTATCTCGAACTTTGCAAATAAACGTTGGTTGCATTGATTGCGGGAAAAAAAAAGGGAGGGAGAGGGGGGAGAGAGAGCCATATGGAGGAGCTATTGCAAACAGCGACAAATCGGTTTATCGCTCGTCAGCTTGTTGGTTTCTCGGACCGCATGTGTCATGGCGCCCTCGATTGCCCGCGATGCAACGTGAACAAAGTAGGCCAGAGCAGAAGAGGGTATCGGTGAAGAAGCGTCCGAGGTTGTGCAGCAGGCCAAGTTGCGGGCTGCAAACTGCATGTTAGGCAGCGAGCCATTCGTGGCTGTCGCGACAATTCGCTGCTCGGGACTTGACGCCATTTTTCAGCCGTGGGACAGAAAAAAGAAAAAAAAAAAAAAAACTTTGTTGATGCAGTCTTGCCCTCCAAGGTGTGCACAGCAACCAGAACTAGTCATCGAAACTCCGTTTCAGCGCCAGATAAAAAAAATAATAATAATAAAATAACTCATATTCAAGCTAACCAGATGCCGCTCGCTGGTCTGAAAAATCGTCGGTGAGGACTCAATGCTGCTTCTTTTTTCTTCATATCTAGTGATACATAATATGCCTATTGCAAACCATCTTTGCTTACAGTCGCGCAAACACCTTGCCGAATATCTCTCGCGCCTTCAGCAGGTTAATCAGGCTCATCCTCTCGTTGTCCAGATGAGCCGCGTCCGAGGCGCGTCCGCACGGGAAGTTTGCCGCCGCCGCCGCAAACTCCTTCTCGAGGAAGCGGATGGCGGGGATGGATCCGCCCTCCCGGATATGCAGTGGCTCCCTGGGCTTCCAGGTGCTTCCTCCGTCTGCACTACTGCTCTGGTCGAAGCGGTCCGGCCAGGCCTCGACGATGGCCTGGCCGAGGGTGCGGAAGATGTCGTTGTTGGGA
Organism: Atkinsonella texensis; assembly: GCA_001008035.1. Lineage (NCBI taxonomy): Eukaryota > Fungi > Ascomycota > Sordariomycetes > Hypocreales > Clavicipitaceae > Atkinsonella > Atkinsonella texensis. The sequence continues at coordinate 77,327 of KQ061694.1, forward strand.
TCGCCCAGCCAGGGCTCCGCCCTGTTGTCGATGTTGATGCTGATGCGGTTCTGCGACGAGACGAGGCTGAACTCGCGGCGGAGATACCACGAGAGGGCCTTGGACACGGCGTCGACTTCCTGGCCGGGAACTAGCCGTAGGCTGATGTGTGAGCTTGCGTGGCTGCTGACCAGGCTCCCGTCTGGCCCTGATACTTTGTACTTGTGGATCGTCAGGTTGGGCTCTCTCCACCGGGCCATGATGGACGACTTGAGCTTCTCTTCTGAAAGCGGCTGTGATTGGTGGTTGGCCATGATTGAGACAATGTCGTCGAACCTTGCCTCTTCCTCGGCCGTGATGGGAGGGATACCGTCATAGAAGCCGGGAATCTGGATTCGATTCCCCGGGCCCTTCAACTTGGACAGCACACACGTCAGGTCGGTCAGAGGCTCGTCAACGAGATGGGATCCGTCTACGCCCGAGTGGGTATCCGGTCGGGGCGAGTCAACACATATTGTTGCATGGAGCACTCCTCGAAGGCCATATGTCAGACAAGGAACTTCATCATTCAACCAGTAGCTATTAGCGAGAAGAATATAATCGACATCGCCAATGAGCTCCTTATTTCTCTTGACCGCTTCCTCGAAACCTCGTGATCCAAACTCCTCCTCGCCCTCAATGAGGAAAACGACATCGTTCTTCAACTTCTGTGATTGCATGAGATCTGTCACGGCGTACAGAGCAGCCACGATCGGCCCTTTATTGTCACTGACTCCGCGGCCATAGAGGAAACCGTTGGTGCCTGTGGCAGTGAATGGATCTGTGGCCCATTTTCCCTTCTTCTCGTCGGCGGCGACTACATCGTAGTGACCATAGAACAAGATTCTTTTGCGAGTTTCCGACACTTCTTTCTTGCCCGAGAACCTGGCATATACGACGGGGTTGTGGGGCTTTTCCGTACTGAGCATCTCTACGTGTCCGCCCAATCTTTTGATGAGGGAGCCCAGGAACGTGGCTCCTTTTCGACAGTCCTCGGCATATTCTGGTTGAGAGGACACCGTCTTGTACGATACAAAGTCACTCAATGTGGAAAGCAACAGGTCATTGCTCATTTCCATTGTGGCTTGTTTGGACAACGACGTCAAGTCCTTCACTGACCAGATAGAGATATTCTCATCGTTTGCCCCGGTGATGTAGTATTTTTCCGACTTGTAGTTTGTGATGGAGGAGGCCAAAATCTTTCCCTGGTGCGCCTTCCATTTACCCAGGCACTGGTACTTCTGGCTAACGTCTCCTGAAGAGGCGTTTCGGTAAGCTCCATAATGAGCGGTGCTATATTTCTGCGTCACCGTTAGTCAGCACTGGAAGCATTGCTTGAGGTGATTCCAGTTGGCAGAACTATCAACTTACACTTGCCCATCCATCTGTAGATCCGACCCATAAGCAACCCCATGCCATTTGAAGCGACATGACATCGCCACCCCGGGCTTTGATCACCCTGAGTCGTTGCGTAGTATCCAAGTCCCACAGCTCTACAATGCCATCGAGCTTTCCCGCGTAGAGGAACGACCCGTCAAGAGCAAGGGATAGGACAGACTCGGCATCGTCAGTGCCCAGAGTCATGATTTCCTCGATGGACCCAGCCTCGTCGCTGTGATCAGTGTCGGCGCGACCTCGACTGCCACGTTTCGAGCCACCCAGGCTCCACAGCTTGATTGTACCGTCACCGCCACCAGATATAAGGACGTCTTCATCCGAATCGACTTCAACGGTGGGCCCCCTTGCCATGAGCATACAGTAGACATAGCCATAATGTGCAAAATGGCGGACGCTCCCTCCATCAATTTCCACCACAGCTTGCGCGCGTGGTATCAGAGCCCATCGGTCTTCGTTCCGTCTCGGCGTGGCACCTCCTCCGACTGCTTTTGAATCAAAGAACCGATGGCTGCGGCGGTCTGGGTGACTTTGCGAGTCGGGCGAGACCCTGTTGGACGGACTGTTCAGCGCCACCCATTGGATGGTTGTGTTTTGAGCACCAATGTAGAGTGTCTCGTGCTGCGGGCTATATGCAGTGCAAAAGATGTCTCCGACGTCGTGCACCCCGTACACCTCACAGAGGCGGCACATGGTCCTGGGACACCAGACATTTATGACGGCATCGCAAGCGCTCGAGAAGAGGAGGGACGAGTCGGGGGACAAAAAAAGGGACAGGACACTGCGCTTGTGAGCCTGTACCTGTCGAATCAGATGAAACGTATCTAATGACCAGACGACAATTTCGCCGTCCTGAGTGCCCGCGTATATCGAGTCGTGTTGAGAACTGACGGCAAGAGCAAGCACGGTGCTGCTGTGCCGCAGGTTGTGGACCAATTCGGGGTTGGCTTTCGGGAGCTCCGGGGTGTCGAGAGCTTCGACGACGGACGGCGAAAGGAGGGAGGAACCTGTGTGAGAGCTCATGGTCGCTGAGAGCGGCCAACAAAGCCTCGCTGGTCAGCTGGGGCAACGGACAGCTTGGGATTGCATCCAAGCTTCGAATCGTGGGCCGGAAAGATTAGACAAGGAACCCTGGCAGAGGGAGGAATCTGTCTGTATCCCAATTCGGTCACTATCCCCCTTCAAGGAGTAGGATGAACAATGCCACGGCAGCGAAATTGGCCGATAGGGTGATTAGGAAGGAAAGGAAAGCAAAGAGCGGCTGGGCAGCTGGGTATTAGGAAGCGTGGCTGCGCGGAAAATGGTAACCATAAAAAAACATGAAATGATGATAATAAATGGTCTGGTCCATGTGGCGATGGCGTCAGATCACTGGCGTCTGGTGACACCCCACTTCGGGGTCTACGGGGTGATGCCCACGTCCACACACACACCCCTAAGACCGCCCCCTAGGTGCAGCAACCAGGAGCCAACCAGGTGCAACCAGGTGCAACCGAGTGCAACCGAGGGGCGGGCACTGGCAGACGGACTTGATCAATTCATAATTCAGGCACCGGCTTTCAATGCCAACCTGAACCGGAACTTTCCCACTTTGAAGGATGAATGAAACGAAACTGAGACCAGACCCTAAAGCACAGCATCATAATTTGGCCAAATTGCATCACACACGAGAGAATGAAAAACATGGGATAGGAAATAGCAAGGGCGATTGATTCTTCGGTGAGCTTACCAGAACAAGACTCGTCATCCCCGTCTCCCTCGTCTTCTCGTCCTGCCTCTTCCCATCCCCTCTCCGCCAGCCGAATCTGATCGCAACCCCAGCATCGCCCGCCAGACGGCCAGTTGGAATCACCCGTCACAGCCACCGTCGAGGTCCGCGTTGCTGTTCTCATGAGCGTCATCGGGGCCAGCGCATCTGGTCAGCTGCTAATCGAGATGTTCGATTCGTTGGTGTGGAATGCGAGACGAATGGAACCGAAACAGCTGCACTTGGCATACAAGCGATTTGGCAGTCTCTCTTCTTTATATGCTTTCACCATCCAGACCCTGGCACCCGCCATCCGATTGACATGATCCTGGGGTTGCCTTGGCTTGCCTGGCTTACTTTTCCTTGGCCCACCTCCCTGCCCTTTTCGTGAGGCTGAGGCCACTGCCGTCGCCGAAAGCCAACAGACGTTAACTGGCCGACTGACTACCGCTGCTAGACCGCTAAATACCTAATACGGTCCACGGATCTGGCGGACCAACCATCTGCCATAGGCACACTAGCTTTCACCAAGGATTTCACACCGGTGTCAGTTTACAGGATCCCCTTGCTCGACGAAAGTGGTCAAGGCGCCAAGGCCGCCGCAGTGCATTTGGATCGACGAATGACACGCGACATGTTAACTTTTTTTTCATTACATCCAAGATCCAAGGCCTCAGTGACATGCGTGCACAATTGTTTATTTTTAGGCCAACCTGTCTTGCACAGATCATGACGAAAATAGAATAAAGAATCAGGTCAAGGAACGTCCGTCTTCCTCTCCATAAATCTCATACTGCCACAGCTCCAAGCTGTTCAATCCAGAAGAATATCATAGTTGAAGTCTCGACTGGTCTTGAGCGAATACTGCGGCAACGTCCATGGGCCACAAGATCCTGTTCCTAGCCCATGATGCGCCCAATCAAGTCTGACAATGGTGTCCTCGCGCTTGCGCTTGTGCAGCTCGTACGGATGCGTGCATTCATCAATGTCGCGGGTGGAATAATGGGCTGCAGAAAAACTTGCGCCGTCCAAGTCACCAAAATTGGCCCGCAACAGACAGCCATTTTCGCCCAGAACCTCGACCCAGCGGACATCGGTTCTATTTCCGCCGTCTTGAGGGAACTCATAGTCTACCCAGAGGTCGTCAATCGGTGACACCCAGTTTCCATGCAGCTGGGAATGCTTCTTATCTCGGTAAGACTCCCCCGGGCCACGGCCCCACCATCTGACCCGGTCCGCCCCGGACAACCCGAGGCTGATGCCAATTCGTGCAAATGTCGACGGCAGATGCAAGCCGTGTGGCTTTCCCTTGACATTAATGGCCATTGACTCTCCTCTGAAATGATATGTCCAAGTGGTATCCACAGCCCATACGAGCGCCGGGGGGGCAATCCGTTGCTTGATCTCTACGGCAATTCCATCCTGGACTTTGACAAAGCGAACCTGCTTGACGTGCGACGAGGTCTGATGCAGGCGCCTTTTTCGCCACTCTCTTCCGTGGCCTCCTCTGTCATTGTCAGTCAAGGCGCGGTAGAAGTCCATGGTGATTGGCTCAGTAAGGAGCTCGATATCAGACAGATTCTTGCGTTTCCAGCTCACCAGTGTCCCGGTCACCATGTCGAGAGTCCACACCGAATTGCCTGATGCAGAGCTAATCTTTATGAGGGACTGTGACACCATCTGCATCGATGGTTTCGGCATCGGGGGCTCAACCGTCTGGATCGAGTTGACTGGGAGTGGCCGTGACACACGGAACTCCCCTGTGGCTACTTGATGATTGGCAGGAGCCCAGTTCGTCTCGAATTTGGTTTTGAATCTAATTTGCAAGTAGGCTTCGCCGTGGGTTTCTCGTAGCATCCCATCATGGAACCCCTCTGGCGTGGCAATAGCTTCAGTATGGGGTTCAATACCTGCACAATATGAAGAAAATTCAAGTAAGAATCATGAACTGTTACACACGAGGTTGGATTCCAGCTTACCCTTAGGGATATTGACCCATCCTCCCGTGAGCTTCTTCCCATCAGAAACGACACACCAATCTGCCACTAGGTGGTCTAGTGTGATAAAGTCGTATCGATTCACGATTGTGATGTGGTGATGGTGTAGAGACAGTGTCTGGACAGGCTCAATCGACTTAGCATACTCGGCAATATTGGAAGAAATTTCATGTTCGGACACGAGAAGACCATCCATCACAAAGTTGTAGTCATGTGGCACATCTCCGAAATCACCACCGTATGCCATGAATTCTTCGCCATCCGCAGTCGTCGTGCGAAGACCCTGATGCCATGTTAGTGGACACAAAATATTTAACAACAATGTTATGCTACATGGATCGAGGGAACCAGCTCACATGGTTTGCCCACTCCCAGACAAATCCACCCATGAGTCGTGGGTGCTTGTAGAACAAATCGATGTATTCCTTTGCATTCCCCTCTGAATTCCCCATCGAATGCAAGAATTCACACACAATGAGCGGCTTCTTCCAGTCTCTCTCCTTGGCAAAAGACTCAAGGAAGCCAAGGCTGGGGTACATGCGACTGAATATATCGACCGTTTGTGCCTCCCAATCGCCCTCGTAGTGTATCAGGCGAGTGCTGTCCATAGCCTGTATGACATCGTACATAGCCTGGTGATTGCGTCCGTAAAACGACTCGTTGCCAAGTGACCACATAATGACGCAAGCGTGATTTTTGTCGCGCGCAACCATTTGGCGAGCTCTATCGACATACTGTTTCTTCCAGACTGGGTTATCAGACGTATAACTCGCCGCGTCTCCACCAACCTTCTCGAAGCCGTGACATTCAAGGTCAGCCTCATCAAGAATCCATAGGCCCAGCTCGTCTGCTACGTCGTAAAGCCTAGGGTCATTGATTTGATGTGATGTTCGGATGGCATTGATATTGTGCGCTTTCATTATGAGTAAGTCCCGCCTCATGAACTCATAGGGAACAGCGCGGCCATGGTCTGGATGGTGCTCATGCCGATTGACGCCTCTGAACTTAACCGGCCGGCCGTTGACGCAGAATACGCCATCAATGAGACCTGTTGCTCTAAATCCTACACGCTGAACGATACTGCACTTGTCCTCGCCGAGGAAATTGAGTACAAGGTAGTACAAATACGGAGTTTCTGCCGTCCATTTGTGGGGTTGTTTTACGTGGAGAATAAATTCTCCCGACTTCGATATTTGGCGTGTCTTAGATACGACATGCTGCAGCGCAGAGTTCAAAAGCTGTAGCTCAACGGAGCTGTTGCCACTGATGTCCACCTTGACCCGTAGAGTTGCATCTTTAAATTTGCTGTCCAGATCTGTCTGGACATGGAAGTCGAGTGGATGTACCTTGGGGAATGCATGGAGATAGACATCGCGAAAAATACCACTGAGCCACCACTGATCCTGGTCTTCAATGTAACTTCCGTCACATCGCTGATAGACTTCCACAGCCAGGTGGTTTTCTTTGCCAAAATGAATGAACTCGGTCACATCGAACTCGCTTGGGTTCCTCGATCCCTGGGAGTAACCAACCTCACTGCCGTTGACCCAAACTGTAAATGAAGAGTCGACACCCTCAAAGCGGAGCCGTAGCTGTTGGTCTTTGAACGACTTGTCTACCGAGAATGAAGTGATATAACGCCCACATTCGTTTTCCTGGTACGAGATATTCGGCGGGTCCACGGGCCAAGGATACAAAATGTTGGTGTAGTGAGGTCCTTTGCCGTATCCTTGAAGTTGCCACATGCCAGGAACGTTGATATGTCCAAAACCGGATGCATCGAAGTCGGGCTTGTAAAATTCGCGGGGTTCAGCGAATGGCGTTTTGGCCAAATGAAACTTCCATTTCCCCGAGAGGCATTGCGCTTTTGCCCTAGTCACATCTTGTGTGAGGGCATCTTTTACGTCATGGTAAAGGTAGAAGTTACTCCGTGGTGGTAGTGTATTGCGATGAATCACATCGACGTTGTTCCAGTCAGGAAACGCAGGTGGATACACTGGTTGGGGAGCCTCACTGGCTTGCATGTTAGGATTGCATATACCCAATGATGCTGGAGGCGAGTTTAAGTCTTGGGAAACCTGGAAAAGAACTTGGAGTGGGAAGGTTGCGAGGCCAGCTGCGTGCTGAAGTTTATATACCTAGCCAGGACAGATTGGACTCAAAGGGCAAGTTCCTTTGGTGAGACGTTCCCAAATCCTGATTCGAGGTAAAAGGTACAAGAATGGTCACGTTGATGGAAAAGGACTATAATGTTGATGAGAGGGGCAAGATGGCCGGAATCAAGGTGGAAGAGAGAGCTTGTGAGATCCGCACGAGGAGGGGCTTAGGTCCAGGTGGGGGCTAGTTAGGCAAGCCGTAACTGAGTGTGGATACAGGTGGACGGATATGAAGGTTGGGGAAGGAGCTACCGGGATACCTAAACATTCAGTTTTAATGAATTTTGAACATGCAGCAGCCCTACCCGCGGGTTAGGTACCTAATTGTTGCAGACTTGACTATAGTATTCTCTTGTACTAGGTGTTACGACCTCTTGCTAGTGAGGCCTTTACTTATAATAGCTTTTGTGAGCCGAGATTTTATGAATTACACAATATGTGGAATCAGAATCTTCTTAATATTCTTCATTTTGAAAACCATTATTATTAATCCAGGCCTCTACTGCCTCTACGGAGTACTCCAAGCACAATCTATCTACAATCTTCATCAGAACGCCCCCGCGACCTGGTTAAATGCTCCACTTTAATCCACTCCAGGCTTAAGTTGCTGCCGCAACTTCTGACCACATGGTGTGAATTCATCGTGACCATCCATTTGCACACCGCTGCAGCACGCACTCTGTTCAATAGACTCGCCCATCCGGCATTTGATGCCAGGTTGCATCGCAGAATGCTTCAACGTTCGAGGCCATAGGACGATGGCTCAGATATTGGCGGTCGGTCCGCACTCAAGCCCCCAAACTTCGAATTAAGCTTATGGTACTCCTTTAGTGTGCACGTTCCGGAGGCCCTTTCAACCAGACAATTTCCCTCGCCTTGTAACAGCCTACTTTTGGGAGCTAGCAATCCCAACACAGAGACTTTAGAGGGATGTCGAAATGCAAATGCGGTCACAGCCCGGACGACTCCTGTCGTTGCGCTTGCATGCTGTGATACTGGCGGCAATGCCGCCGCAGCACGACCATGGACGCTTCTGAGCCGCAGCAAGTTTCTTGGTCTCGCGCTAGCTCAATTTATCCAAATTCCGTCGCGTCCAGATAATCGTCCACAGACTAGGCATCTTTGTGTGTGCCGGCATTACCGTGTGATATCGCAGTGGACCATTGCCCTTGCGATGCTCTGCCCCTATCCGGATTTCTACGCCAACCTCTTGAAATCACAGCCTGTGGACAAAATATCTGCCTCAGAGCCAATGGGCGAAGCGCATTCTCTAGGAACTGGATTGGCAAGATACGACAGGCTCTCAGCGGATTTTTTTTTTTTTTTTTTTTTTTTTTTTTTCCCTCTCCTTGGCAGCTTTTTTCTTACTTCTCTATCTTGACCTGGAACTATGGGTTAGCCTAGAAAGCAGTGGTACGCATAATGCTGAGTTCTAAGAAACATGGAACTCGGGCGCCGTACATTGAAGGAAAATCCCTCCTCCTGTACTGTGTCGTAGGGGGAATTAGGATCGGCGACACCAGAGTGGGAACTGTGTAGTATGCACAAACTCTGAGTATTTTTCTCTCCGGTCCTCGGATAGGCCGTCTTCTCGGTCGCAAATATGAGTGGCGCGTGGTGTGATGGCACCTGGGTGACTCTTTTCCTGCTTCCCTTCTCTCTTGTCCCCTTTTTTGTTAATTTTTCGCTGTATAGAAGCGACAAATTCAGTGACCTCATGAGGTAGTGCAACCAAAAACATTCTAAGGAATGTTCAGCTCTGCGTCCTCGGCACCTTTTCTGACGGCAACGACATCCCAAACAGCAATCCTAGACAAACTTACGCAAGTACATTCTTCAACTTGCCGTCTGAACATCATTGACGACACCACCTGCTCAAATGGGCAATTCCGTGACGTTTCTCATGGAGACATACATCCTTCATGTGGCCTATGAGATGAACTATATCTCCTTTTCAGCCTGACAGATGGCATTCTTGCTCAGTTTCGAGTTCCGAGTGATGTGTTCGCCAAGTCATTGGGTCTGAGTCGCTTACAGTATCATGATGAGCTCGTACTTCGCTCGCAGATGCAATGCCCCAAGGGGACTCCAAGGCAGGGACGTATAAGGAGGTCAGTGGTCACAGAGGAATGGTCCCGTCTGTGCGGATAGAGGCCAGCCATAAGGCCAGCCATACGCCGCCAGATGTTCCAAATTCGAGATATATAAATACCCTACCTTCCAACTCTTGTCAGGTTCAAGGTCCTACCCGCGCAGCAGCCAACAAGAAGAAAAACGGCTCAAAAAACCTACAACGGCATACTCAAAAATCCACCATGAAGTTCACCGCCGCCATCGTCTCTGCCATTCTTGGCTTTGCTGTTGCCAGTCCTATGAACCATTGCAATGGCACTGAGACTACAGTGACACGAAGCCATTCTACCCCAGCACCCTCTGTATGTCACAACCATGACATAAAATCATCTCTTTAGGAAAAGGTCTCAAAACTGACACTTTGAACAGCGGAGGATGAATGCTCGTAATTTGCCTCCTGCACCCCCAGTGGTTGTTGCTAGACCACCAATTCCCCTTCCTGTCAATGCAACGGTGCCCGCCAAGTCTGCTGCGAGAGCTGGCAAAGTAGGCGTCAAGAAGGGTGGGAAGATGCGCGACATGGAGAAACGCTATCCCATGTCCTTTGTAAGTGTCAGCGTCTTGTGTGAATAGATGGCAAATGCTAATAAACCCGCTCAGACTACTGCTGCTGCCACACCTGCCGCCAAGGGAGTTAACGCCACTACTATAGAAACTAAGCTCAAGTAACGATGCTTGGAGAGAACCACACATAAGGGCTTTGGCTCTGGGGATCTGGGGATGTTGATGGTGCTGGCACTATGGGCAACTAATTTTCAGATAGGTTCAATGATTGCACAACGACAGACGCAATGCAATGAACTACTAAATCGGAATCAAATTCGTATGCACGCATTGTTTTTGCAGACTCTTGTGAAGTTCGCCTTGTGTGTCGTGTCCAAAGTTCATGTCAATGCAAGTGAATAAAAAGTTCACTCACCGGCGGTGGCTGGGGCAGCCGCCCCCGCCGCCCTTGCTCCTACTGGATGACGAAACTCGTTAAACAACGAGGCAAGGAAACTAACTGGATTGGATTGTACATTGCACCCCACATTCTGAAAAGCATGCCAGTATGTACCAGGGTAGCAACGCACCACAACAAATCAAACATGGGCACCGCACTTCCACTTCTCTCTAGCCTTCCTCCACCACCACCACCATCCCGCAGCAGTATCTTAATAGTGTACGTCACCAGACCAGGTTTTTTTTTTTTTTTTTTTTTTTTTTCCTTTTTTCCCAAGTTCCCCCCTCCACTGGCGCCGCCCGGCTATAGTCCTGTAGTGATTCGTCATTCTAACAAAACTTAAGATAGTCTTCTATCTAAAATCCTTACACATGGAAGACCAATTTGGAGGCCGAACCGATGATGACCTCTTTTACGATGACTTCGAACCCGTCGATAGCGAAACAGTTGTAGTGCAAGAGGCGCAACTCGCGCAACCTCCCTCCGAGACGACTGCTGATGCTTCTGTTCCATTATCTGTTCCATCTGAATCTTCGCAATCAAGAGCGCCGAAGCCCAAGAAGTCGTTCCAACCTGCGCAAAGGTCAGCCCAACCTGGGTCCAGGTCCGGATTGTCAGCATCGCAATCGCAAGCGCCGACCAAGGGCGGAAATCTTTCGTCCTCCCGCTTCGCTCGCAAAGGCCACTTCAACATGAAGCAGCAGTCTACACCATCTTCACCGGCCGCAGACAAGTCGCCCGCGCCCTCAAACGAAGCAAGGGACAAGCCAAAGTACAGGGACAGTGAAGCCAAAATGAAGTGCGGTGGATCCCCGCCTCCAAACGCGCCTACTGCGCCAGCGAAGGAAAGGAAGTCTCATAGCTCTCAGAATACTGCCGCCAGTCTAGAGGCACGCCTGGGCTCCGGCGCCAACCCCAGGCAGAAGCTGACAGAAGCGGAGCTCGCGCTCAAAATGGAGAAAATGAAGCTGCTGTCAGCTGAGAAGGCGCGCAAATTTGAGAAGGCCGAGAAGGATGAAAAGCAGCATGCGGAGGCTTACGCCAAGGGCATGGAGGAGGCCCGCAAACGTCGAGCAGAGGAGGCCGAGCGAAGACGTAGAGGAGAAGAGGATAAGCGCAGGCTGGACGAGGAGCGAGCCAAGAATCGCGAGCGCAAGCTGAAAGCTATGGGTATGAAGGAAGGCGGCTGGGACGATGGCAAGGACGCTATCCTCGAAGAAGAGGCCAGGAGAGGGTTCCGTGGAGCCAACGGAGGTATCAGAGGAACTAAACGCGACGGTTTCGGCGGCAGTAGGTTTGCGAGAGAAGGAGACGAACAGCTCGACGTAGATCGCTTCTTGGACGAATGTCATCGCGGCAGAGGACGCGGTCGTGGGGGACTGAGAGGCGGTCGTGGGAGAGGTGGGCGAGGAGAATTTGACGGTCCCCGTCCTAAGCCGACGAGCAGCAATAATCCGGCACCGGCTCTCACGACAGACGAGTTCCCTGCGTTGCCTTCGGACGGAAGCAAGAAGGCGACTACTGCCCCCGCGCTGCCGGTGTATCCTCCTCCCAAGACAGATGCTGTGTCCATCCCATTACTATCCAATGCCCCACCTCCGGGCACGAAGTGGGATGATGAGATGGAAGCCCTCGACGAGTTGAAGAAGCAAGGGCATTCAAAAGCATGATGTGAGCATTCTGTTTGGGGGGTGAATAATGGACGCAAGGACACAGCGGAACATGATTATTGAATTCTTTTGGATTACCTTGTGATTGGAGCGCCATGAGAAACAATTGGGTACATATTGACATGTGGATTGATTGTAGCCACACCTTGAATGACAGGATTATTTGGTGCAGAGGTGCAGCCGTTCTAAGATACCATGGCTTAAGCATATCGTATCCCAATATTGAAACCCGGGCGTTGGTGTATGTACTTGAACAGGTCGTAAGAAAATCTGAAAGACAATCTATAGCAGGGTATTTTTTTCCCCCTCCGGTCCCTCGTGCGAAATCATCAGAACGCCGAAACACTCATGCTATCCTACCCGGAGCCGTACAGTTTGAGCCACAGAATACATTTCGCACCATATAAACGCCCAGCCACTGCCGCTCCGCAGGACACCTGCAACATTGCTTGACGTAGTCCAACCCTAAGGCGCTCACCAACTTACCAACCGCCGCGATAGTTCCTGCCCGGCCTACCACCTCTGTATCCTCCAGCCCTAGGACCCCTCGGTCCTCCCATCCCGCCGACATCATCATCCATGGCGCCCTGCCTCTGTCTGCTCTTGAGGTCCCGCGGGAAAGCCTCGTACGTTTTGCGCATGGACGCGTACCCCAGGTGCATCTTTCCGTAAAAGTGATCAGCCAGTCGGCGGTCGTTATCCAATCTACTCAGATACGCGCCGCACACGTCGCACACTTGCAGCTTCTGGTGTCCGGACGGACCAGACGTATCCGACAGGGCCTTCAGCTCCTTCTCCTTGTCTGACTTCAACTGCATGGTCTGCTTGACGCGGAAGTTCTCGTCGACGGCGCGGGCGACTTCGTTCATGGACGCGAGTACTTCAATCTCGAGAAGGCCGTTCTCGACGGAGGTGGCCAAGTCGGAGATGCTTTTCAACTGTCGTGCACACGGGTTTTTACTTTTAGTATGAGGCGGCGCGGAGCGGTTCAGCTTCGCGGGTCTGCAATGGGGCTTACCAGGACGTTGGTCTGCCTGATCTCGTCTGGCGTCTTCTCCAGCCTCTTCTGCGCGGCATCGATGCGCCGGTTGCAGTCGTCGATGTACTTTTGTAGGTCGCGCATGTAGTCGCAGTCGAAGCCGTAGCGCTGCTTCTCGCGGTCGGGCAGCGCTTCGTATTCCGCTTTGAGGGGCTCGGAATGGACCCTGGGACATTGGCCTAGGTCTTGCTTCGTGTTTGTGAATAGGTCATGGGGACAGGTGCCGACGAGGTATGAGCGGCAGACTTTGGGATCGGTGAGGGATAGTTGGGCGGCGCGGGAGGTAGATTGGTGGCCCATGAGCTGCTCCAGCAGCTTCCGTTGCTCGGCAGCCATGGCTTGGAATCTGCAAAACTTGTTCCCCCTCTTGTGCTGTGGTTTGTCGTAAGAAGGCGTTTGCGGAGGGGAGGAGGCGTCACGTATGTGCTGTGTCGGTTGAGAAGCTTTGCGCAAGCTGCGGGAGAGATGTCAAGTTTGTCACCCCGACCAGCTTTGAAAGTGGCTGATGAATTGGGTTAGACTGCCGCCAGGCATTCTGCCGACTGCCACCGCTCCGACTGGAACCCACGTTTCTCTGCGTCGCTTGCTGACGCCAGGCCAGTGGCCAATGGCCCAATGTCACAACCACAACTGTCAAGTCGATCAACCCATTGCTCCACGTCGGCTGTTGTGTCTCCAGCTTCACGATCTCATGGAGGAGCTCGAGCCGCGACCTTTACACGACGTATGTCGCGCTGAGATGTTCAACTGGTTGGAATCGTGCAGATAGCTCTCACATTCTGTCAAGCTTTGTCCTTTTTCCCACAATCGGGGCTTAGCTCTTCCCTTTTATATCTATCCTTGCATTCCCCTTCGCGCTCACATCGCTCGTCACTGCATCTTCATCATGATTCCCTGGCTGGCGCCGTTGCTAGCATCTCTTGTTCCAGGAGCCGCAGCCGCAGACTACCACGAGCAGCTTAACCTGCAGCCCCTGCCGCTGTCCCAGCTCCTCGCAAGCTTCAACTTCAAATCCAATACCTCGATCGCCGATTTCGAAGCTCATAACTTCCGGTTGTTCCCCCGGTCGTTGGGCCAAATTCTCGAGTATGCCGGCACGCGCGAACTCCATCTGCGATTTACATTGGGACGGTGGGATGCGGAGACGTGGGGAGCTCGGCCGTGGGACGGCACCAAAGAAGGCGGCACGGGTGTCGAGTTGTGGGCGTGGATGGACGCCGGGACGGACAGGCAGGCTGATGAGAATTGGCTTACTTTGACGAATGCCCTGTCGGGGCTGTTCTGCGCGAGCCTCAACTTCATCGACGAGACGAGGACGATACGGCCGGCGCTGTCGTTTCAGCCGGAGGGCGACCACTCGGGCGATGCCTTGTCCAAGATGAGATTGTTACATGGTGTTTTGCCTCATGAGGTGGTATGCACGGAGAACCTGACGCCCTTCCTCAAGTTACTGCCTTGTCACGGGAAGGCAGGCATCGCAAGCTTGCTGGACGGCCACAAACTATTCGATTCCTCCTTTCAGAGCATGGCAATTGATGTGAAGCCACTTTGTGACAAGAGCGGTGCTTGTGTGTTGCAGATGGAGCAGACTATTGATATGGTCATGGATGTTGATCGGTCAAAACGGCCTCGAGGTGAGGGCCTTACAACGTAGCCATCTAGGCTAGGGCGTTTCTTCAAAAGTCACGAGTCACTCATGCAGTTGCAGATAACCCCATCCCGAGACCACCGCCAGACGAAGAACTTACATGCGACACCTCCAAGTCCTATCACGACGCCTCTCACTGCTTTCCAGCCGACCACCTCAACGGCCAGGACTGGACGCTGTCTCAGATTTTCGGCCGGCCCATGAGAGGAACCTGTCCTCTGGCTGACGCAAATGTGCCCCCGGTCTGCTTACATGTCCCTGCCTCACGAACCGTCTACGCCTCCGAGGGCTCAAGAGAAATCAAAAACAAGGACGGCATGTCGCGATGCTACATCTTCCCTCCAGAGACCGACTTCGCTCTTGTGCTTCCCAAGTCCGAAGCCAAGACTCCCGACGAGGCGTCCAAGGAACTAGTCCAGCCTGTCCAGCCACTACTGTACGCAGAGCGCAGCTTCACCGGCCACGGCCAGCAACACGGCGGCGTGCAAGCGATTCTCACCAACCCGAATCCCTACGGTGTCGAATTCGTATACCTCGAGTCACTGCCGTGGTTCATGCGAGTCTTCCTCCACACCCTCTCTACCCGCATTTCCACATCCGCCGCGCCCGACTCCAACTCGTCATCGCTCATCAAGGAAATCCACTACCGTCCAGCGATCGACCGCACCCGCGGCACCCAACTCGAGCTGCAGATGCGCATCCCCCCCCAGTGCACCGTCTTCCTCACGTACGACTTCGAGAAGGCCATTCTCCGATACACCGAGTACCCTCCCGATGCAAACCGCGGCTTTGACGTCGCCGCCGCCGTGATCCGCACTCTTGA
This sequence comes from Atkinsonella texensis, assembly GCA_001008035.1. NCBI lineage: Eukaryota > Fungi > Ascomycota > Sordariomycetes > Hypocreales > Clavicipitaceae > Atkinsonella > Atkinsonella texensis. The sequence goes on from KQ061694.1 coordinate 92,896, forward strand.
GCCCCGCGTCATGAATCTGCGCACCACCAGTCTCCTCCTGTACCTCCCCACGCCCGACTTCAGCATGCCCTACAACGTCATCATCTTCACGTCCACGGCCATCGCGTTGGCCTTTGGCGGTCTGTACAATATCCTTATCAGGAGATTCGTCGGCGCGGATGAAGCTGCGGCTTCGATGAGCAAGTGGACGCTACGGAATATGTTGAAGAGGCTGACGAAGAAATGATTGGCTATTGGGATGGTATCGCGTAATTTGGACTCATGACCAGATTGAGTAGCATGCCTTTTTTTTTTTTTTTTTTTTTTTTTTTTTTTTTTTGTTTTTGTGGGGTGTGTGGGGGTAATTTTACGCATACGGGATAGGGGG
>KQ061694.1:96142-106289 GCA_001008035.1 Atkinsonella texensis
AAAATTAAATCACCAATTTTTTTTTTTTTTTTTTTTTTTTTTTTTTTTTTTTTTTCAACGGGTCCGTAATGCACTAGCAGATATCTGCAAGTTGTACGCTAACGGTTGTCGCATCGGGGAAGAAAGCGTTGAAGTCGTAACCCCGTAATAATCAGGAAACGAGAAAGAACTTGTTTGTGTTTCGCGTATATTGTCAAGACACCGCTCCCCGCAGGCTGGGGCCGAATTGGGCAGGGATGGCACGTAACAATGCTACGTGGGAAAATTTCCTTTTGCCGCACGTCGTTTCGAATTGAAAGAAACTGCCTAGCTGTGTCTGGCGAAAAGCGCGATCGTCTTCTGTTCGGGGTGCAAATCGAAATAGCAACCCCCTTTCCTCTTATTTCCGTCGGCGGGATGCGTGCGGCGCCCCGCCCAGCTGCATTTGCGCGGCTACCCTATATCCAGACATCTGGACGTCTGGGCTCCGGGATGCACAGTTTGGATATTGATATGGACGGACCCCGGGCATATATGCATTAATTGATAGATGCGCGATTGCCGTCCGTGCTCCTGCAAAGAGGGGTGACTGGACGCGCGCCACAGACTTGGTCTGAACAATGCATTGATTTGCGGCGTGGTTGGGATTCTGGTGGGGTTATAGCATTGGTTGCCATGAATAGCAGTGCTCCTTGGCAGCAATTAATTACGGATTTGATCACTTGTCGTCTGTCTACTCCACTTCATCAAGTCTTGATAACGGTGATGAGTTGCCGTGTCACACGGCGCGCAGGCAACATGCATGCATGCATGTATTTGCATTTGTGAACACGACAGGCGTTCCCAAGGAAACTCGGTACAAGGCTGATCGGATTCATGCACGCACTCCGCATTTGCACAACATGTGGGAGATCTAGGCGCCAACACAGATTTGCTGCATTCTTCAGCAGCTCGATACAATCTGGCAGAACAACACCACGCCTCGATGTGGCCCGCTCCTCGTATATTTTGTGGTTAGTAGATTCGAAGTAGGCATTGGAATTCGCAACGCTAATCTGCCAAATTGACATGTCACCGAATCGAACTATGCGAAGTGATATCGAGTAAGCAGTGCCAAAGGATCTCGTTGTGCAACGGGCTTTGCTCGGAAGAGGCAGTGAAGGAAATAGCCAGAAGATGATCAGGAGCGTGAAATTTTTTTTTATTTTTTTATTTTTTTTTTTTTCGTCCATGTTACTATTTCTAAACAAGTGGCCCCTAGCTCGTAATGTTCGAGACAAATTCGGGGCACAGACAAGAAAAGACAAGGGGACTGGCCGTTCTTACGTCTGTCTAATGAGCCAAGCCAAGCCAAAAAAAGGATCCGGTATTTTGACTTTAGTGGATTGTTTTGTAAAAATGGAACGAAACTCGTGATACGAGGAACATTGGGCACATAGTGTCAGGTAGCGGCGCACACTGTGGACATGCCGCAGCACGCGTGGAGTTATTGATGGGAATACCCGATGCAAGGAATGTAACTCAGGGCCGATACAGCGGGCGCAAACTACGTGGGACGTTGGCACCAAGAAAAAGAAATGAAGGACGACGTCCAAAAAAGCATAACCGGAAAAAGGGCCAAGGGCAAAAAGGATCGATCGATGCAGCCAAGTAGCCGTCCGTCTATGAGCCGAGGCTGCAGAAAGCCATGAAACGAAATGACAGAAGCCTCTGGTGAATGAGAATTGTCTCTCTCTCTCTCTCTCGCCCCCGAATGAGAATCTGATGCTTGTCCTGGCGGGCGGAAAAGGAAAGCCTGTGCTCCTTCCTTTGAGCTGAAGCCTCCAAGTAGAGCGTTTTTGGCCGGGATGAGAGCTGCAATTCCCCCTGAGGCATTTCGGTAACGCAGGTAGTCAATGAGCAGCAGCAACTGGGCGATGGCACAGTCGTAACTTGACACACAACATTGTATGTTAAGATATTAGGCTCTGATCCACGAAATGTTACTATGTGAGTCTCGTTTTGATGAGGTACTGTTTTGCGTGCAGGGGTCCCGCCAAAAAAAAAAAAAAAAAAAAAACACTTTATACTATCTAGGCCCTGTATAAGGCTGCAGCAGTTAGTTACAGCACTAAGGCGCTGATCCACGAAACGAAGCAAACTTAGTCTCTGCATAATTGTGGCGCAAATACGGCATAAAGGACAGGCTAGCCATTTTTAGCACCCTCTTCTTGCATAAAATGTGTCCACTAATCAGATGCCTTTATTAGGCTTAGATGCCAAGTTAGAGTTAATTTTTGCTGTTTTTTTTAGAGACTAACCAGGTCTCCAATTGAAAGCAGGTGTAAAGTTATTTAAGCGCTTTCATTAGCATCGCGAAAAAGTGCGCATGCTACATTCCACATTACATGTAGCTTTATATCCGTAGAGTACCTTTGCATATACTTGCTTGGTTTGCGGAAAGCACAGCGTCCGTTTCAGGTTGCTGCTGCGTATTTCAAAATTCCGGGAGAAGCACATACTGGTTGCGGGACCCCGTCATGGCCCTTGAGTGGGGCACGTCTCCCCGCTTTGGGCGTCTGATAGCCCTGTTCGAATCAAGCTAGGGGCACTCAGCAGTAGGGCGACTTCTGCAGGGGCGGGGCGGGTCTGGCTTTCGTCTGCCAAGAGGGGGAGGGGTCAGACTAATCCGGATGTCACGACTGTCGATGGGTTGCATGAATCAATGCCCCAGAGGCTCAAGGAACAGAGGCTTCGATCCTCTAGCTAGCGATGTAGTTTTTTCCCTATCGAAATTAGGGCTTCAAACCTATGAGTCGTGGCTGGTCGTATCATCGGGGGTTGGATTCGTACTGTTGGTGCTGACGTCTGGGTTAATCTGGCCACCACGCTGCGTGCCTGCGTGAGACAGAAAAGCACTGAACGAAGCGCGACAGTGCAGCACAGTGCAGCACAGTGCATAAAAGAAGCAAGCTGGAGCCTGCTTGCGGGTGAGGGCTTGACGTCAATTGACCGTTTCCATCAGCCAGTTCCAGCAGCTCGTGCCAACAGCCGTTTCCCTCTCCGGCGTTTCTTTTTCTTGAATTTTCCTCTCGTGATTCCCCAACTTCTCAGCTTGGAGATTTCCCTCTCTCAGGTGCGCCTTGTCTGCCTTGTGTCTGCTGGCAGACTCTGCACAGAACATCGATCAGTCGCTTCATATGACCAGACTCGTACTGTGTGGCTCCTGCAAAGCTGGCATGACCCGCACCTGACATCTGGCGTCTGACACCAACCCGTAACTGTAACTGTTGTCTCCTCGCTCCTTCTCTTTCCTCCAAAGTTGCTGCTGACTTGCAAACTGCCACTACGTACCTACCTCTTAGATACCGTCGCGCGCCAGTCTGATTTCCGGTGACAGTCATAACCAACCTCGTAAGCTCTGATGTAAAAGACCCTCACGCAGATGTCCCGCAACCCACTGCTTGCCCTAACGACCAGTTTTCTCGTGATTTGTACTCTGTACCTCTCACCTTGTCTCCATCACATCACGACTTGCCTGCAAGTCCATTGGCCGTGCTTGCCTTCTGACCTCTTGTTGTCCCGTATCAGTATTATTTTCTATCGTCTGAAACACGCGCTAACTAGCAGCTACTGCTGGCCGCTCTGACCTGCCTAGGTACTTAAGGTAAGTATCCAATGACCTCAGTTTCCGACCATCCAATGTACCAACTGTGTGTTGTGGTCTAAAATCTAAAACCTTTACACCATCTTCTCGCACTAGTCTTGGCCCCAACATAAGCAAGCGTTGGAGAGATAGTCGACTGGGGAAGTGTTAGCCCCTGCTGCAATTCCTTTTTTACGATGACTGATCGATCAACCAGTTTGATCCCACGCAATTTCATCAGTGACTTGCGATTACGAGATCCGGCAGGTCTCCAAGAGCTTTTCCGAGCTCAAGCTAGCGCCGAAGAAGCTTTTGCAGCGCGGCGCAATGCTACCGAGTACGGAACGTACCAAATCCAAATGGCTCAACGCCGGCAATGGGGCACCGAAGCTCTAGGCGAATTTTCTAGGTGATAAGCACGGCATCTGGTTCCAACAAGGCCCCCGCACAGTTTGCTCGGCATCAATGCGTGAATGGCTCATCGGTTCTCTGGCGGACAAGGGTAGGGCACGAGGGCGCCTCATGCACGCCATGGTACTACTTGGAGGCTTTTGGAACTTGGCTAGACGATGCATATGACTTCAGGAATTCAACAACAACACGCGCTGAGCTAAGCATTGCAGGGACCACCAAAAGGGACACCAATATAGCTAGCTGTTCAGCCGTTCCCTTCGGTGGTACATTTGACGTATCACAACAGCACAGCGCACAAGTCTGCAGGGTTCCAATAAACGACGAAAAGACACACATACACACACATAGAGAGAGACAGAACATGGGAATCTGGACCAAGAGCGTATTTCATGTCTATGTGTTAGGATGACAATCTCGGTGGTGCAGTCTCGTCGCAGGCTAACAACCCGCGTGAAGAATAGGGCAAAAAGGTTGCGCGATCCACGATCCACAACTCGGTTTATTATGAGTAGAGAAGGGCCAGCGCGAACAACTTGAAATTCCATAGACTGGTGGTGCTAGACGGAACGAGGCTGGCAGCAAGTTCCAGACAATCCCTCAACACAGGGCTCGCATGGTCGCTGAGACATTATCCGACGAGTCTGCCACGAACAACACTTCGCGCCAATCCTGCCGTGTGTCCGACTTGGATTGGCCCCCATGCGGCTCACACCCTCGCGATTCTGCGGGCGACAGGAAGGAGTGGATTTGGATATCAACAAGAAGCCAGAATCCAGAATCATGCCGAGTAAACAATACAAAATGCGCCAACAGCGTCACTACAGGAACAAGAGAGGGCAATTCTACGCTGCGGGTATTAGTCTGCTCGAATCCAAGGTTAAATCCGATGGGTGCTGCACGGGGAAATTGGCATCCAGTTAGTTGGTCAAGGTATACTCCGTATTGCTGGGAGAAACTAATATATCCATTACGTCCGGAAGTCTCCGTCGGCGGCTGGGCTCTGTGCTGCTTCGTACGTGCGAGCTACCTACCTAAGGTACATAGTACATGGGTAGGTACCTAGGTAGGTAGGTCTGGCGTATTCCACAACTGGGATGCCGAACGCGCATGGGACGAAGCGTCTGTCTGGAATCAACATCAACCCACAAGTTTCTGGCTTTTGCATTTCCTAATAAGATGACGGCATGTCTCGAACAAAGACACTTTACTGCAGGCGGAAAGGTGGCTGTTCGTGTCTCTGCCACCCACCACCCACATTTCGTTCCTTCGGCTGCATCCCGTCGACATCAATCAGGAATCAGAGAGAAGCCCCCCCCCTTGTCGATATAGATGTCTGGTGGATCTCTCCCACTCCGCACGGCCCCATGTCATATCCACCCTCCATGGAGCCTTGCATGAAGCACCAGGGTACCCGCGTCTCTGCCTGTCTCGCCCCGGACGTATAGGTACCCACGCTCTTAGCATTACTGGCATTACGAGCACTGGGTACCGGACGTGCCAGACTCCATTCTGCTTCTACTACTCGTCTTATTACTGCACCAAAGTTGTTTATTCTGGGCAATATTCTGGGTCGGAGCCTGTCGACACCAGGACGCCAGGACGTGAACTTTACTATAATACCGGTGCCCACCCTCTCACATCTTCTTCTACTTCGTCCCTCTTCTCCCTCCAGTCCACCATAATATCGCCTTCGCTCGTCTGAGACACTTGCTTGTCCGTCTTGCATTTCCATCTCATCAATTGATCTGTCCCGTCTCTCGCTGGGATAATCAATTAGCCCATCGTTTCGATCGGTCGACTTGGACTCATCATTGTTTTGCGTGTATTACCAACTTACTTTTTAATACCCCTACCTTAATAACAAGGTCAGTTTCCTTCACCCTTTTCACCCTGCGCTCACTTTTGCGAGAGCTTACAACACACATCTCTGCTCTATCCTTCACCTTCGAACCTCCCGCCCCGTGGAACTCTTCAAACCTCGTGATAACCAATTGACATGCCGCTCGAGTTGCTGACAAAATAGACAATAGCAAGATGAAGTGGTCTTCAGCTGCTTTGCTCGGCTTCGCAGCCTCTGCCATCGCTGAGGGCGGTACCGCCGTCACCAGCAACATCAAGCCTGACGCCCCTTCTCCTCAGGGCTGCAAGGCTTCTGTCGATGGCACATTCCAAGTCTTCGTTAAGGATCATGGCAAAGGCAAGCGTGATTTGCAGGTAGGCAGTGCCCGTCTTTCGGAAAGTAAGATGTGGAACCCATCAAACTGACATGGAGTCATGGTAGAAACGCGCTTGCGGCGGCGAGGGTACCCTGATCATGACCTTGAAAGACGGTATCTTGAAGGACAGCAAGGACCGAAAGGGATATATCGCCTCCAACTACCAATTCCAGTTCGACGGCCCTCCCCAAGCCGGCGCCATCTACACTGCCGGTTGGTCCATGTGCGGCAACGGCTCTCTCGCCCTCGGTGGCTCTACCGTCTTCTACCGCTGCCTTTCTGGCGACTTCTACAACCTGTACGACCGCACCTGGGCTCCTCAGTGTTCTCCCATTGACATCGTGGGTTCTTTCTGTAACGGTGACGAGAAGGGTGACCATGGTGGCAAGCCCGTCGCCACCAACATGGTTTCGACCACCGTCGTCGGTATCCTCCCCGACGGTCAGCCCCAGGCTCGCCCCACTGTCGTTGCTGTCCCCATTTGCCAGATTGGCGATGGTCAGGTGCAGGACAAGAAGGTTCCTTGTGTCTCTGTTCCTCCCGTGAGCCAGATCTCCGATGGCCAGATTCAGGCTGCTCCGAAGGGCACACCTCTTCCACCACCTGTCAGCCAGATCGCGGATGGTCAGCCCCAGGCACCCAACAAGACTCCCCAAGCTTCTCCTGTCAGTCAAACCTCGGACGGTCAACCCCAGGCTCCTGCCAAGACTCCTGTCGCACCTCCTGTCGGCCAGATCTCGGATGGTCAGCCCCAGGCTCCCAAAGAGACTGCCCCTCCTGTCAGTCAAATCTCGGACGGCCAGCCTCAGGCCCCTGCCACTGCCCCGACCGGCTCTTCGGCCACTCCTACTCCTACTCCTACTCATATCGCCGCTGCCGACAAGGTTATCCCTGGCGTCGTCGCTGTCGCCGTCGCCGCCTTTTTCGGTCTTGCCCTTTAAAATTGGAAACACGTAGAAAAAGCCATGATGTTGGGCGGAACTGGATATTTTGTCTTGAGTAGTTTCTCTTTGGTTGGCTAGATTAATTTTCTCTACATTTCGGTGGAGCATGTATGATGAGAAAGACGGCCCTTAATCATGTTCTTGGTCACATGGGAGCCTTGGCCTTCATTATTCGCAATTTTTTCGATGGATGTGTATCTGTGAGATGTTGGGATCTTAATGACGCTGACTCAGACATGTGATGTCTGATTTGGTAATACATATTCAATTTCACAAACTACCGAGGTAGATAGTATGAAAGTACAAATGCGTGTGGACTGCATTGCTGGGCTACGTATTTTCTCCCTCGACTTTTTACTATGCCATCCATTGTAGACGAGCGGTGCATTTTAACGTTGAGGTGAAGAATTTGAACCATGTGAACGACGCAGTGCTTACGTAATACGAGAAATATTCTACAGGGAGGAAACCTCTTGAATTGCCAATCCGCGGGGACTGTACCGCCCTGCTCATTTGTCCCCCCCAGAAAAAAAAAAAAAAAAGAGAAAAAATTTCTCATCTACGCAACTGCTTGTTCGACATGACGGAGTACTGGAAAAACTCGCCAAACTACTGGTGCAAACACTGCGCAGTGTACGTCCGCGACACCAAGCTCGAGCGTCAGAACCACGAAGCCACAGCCAAGCACCAATACGCCATCAAGCGATCCCTCCGATCCCTCCACCGCGGCCATGAGCGAGAGGAGAGGGAGAAAGGACGGGCACGGAGGGAAATCGACCGGCTCAACGACGTGGTGGCGGGCTCTGCCTCGGACAGGCCCGCATTCGCGAAGAGGTCGTCGGCACAGGGCGCTGGTTCGGACTCTGCGCTGAAGCAGCAGCGCGAACAGCTGGCGCAGATGGGCGTGGCGATACCGAGCGAGTTCTTGCCGGAGATGGCCATGCCTGGCGAGTGGACAGTGACGAGCTCGCGCGTGGTTGATGGGGGTCGTGCGAGAGAGGGGGCCGCGACGGGGGTGCGGAAACGGGCTGGGACGGAGGAGGCGGAGGAACGGGATGCGGTGAGGGGGCTGTTTAAGAAGCCGAGGCGATGGGGGCGTGATGGGGAGGATGCTGAGCTGGACGCCTTGCTGGGCGGGAGCGTCGAGGTGAAGCGGGAGGGGGGCGAGGAGCATCTTGTCAAGACGGAGGCGGAGGAACCACTGGCTTATGGCGGCGATGTTCAAGGCGAGGAGGCTGAGGTGCGTACCAAGGTTGGAGATGGGGCTGGGGCGACGCCTGTGGTGTTTAAGAAGCGTAAGCCTAAAGGCTTGCGGACCAAGTAACGACGAGCCCTGGCTTGGCGACGCTTTTGTTTTGGCATGATACCCGTTATGTAAATGGACAGCGATTGATCTTGGTTTCATCCTTGCGTGTCTTGTGCTCGGCCTGTAGTGTACGACTTGCGTGTGCATCTACGACGCTGTGGTCAACAAGACAAGTGATGCAAGTCGTCGATGTAGCGAGCTATGCAAAGGGGCCTGACTGCTTTAGCCTTTGGAAAACCACAGCACGACATGGCCTGCATCAGCATCGAACCCATCCGACCGAAGCAAGACAATATCTGCCTGCTGCGACGGGCTAACGTAAGCGGACCAAACTGGACGTTCCTCGTCGTCGGGTATTTCCATGTTCCGCAGGGGCGTTATCCGTAGGACGGCGGAAGCTGTTTCGTTCCGATAGTGCCGCCTTGGGAGCTTTTATTATCGCTGTGTAAATGGGCTAAGAACTAGGCAGGGAACTTGCTTTCCTGTGAGTATAGAGCTATAGTGGTTTAAGCGAGTAATATCATACATGGTTTTATATTTATAGACATACAGTTTCTACCTGGTCTCGTGGCAGATGTGGTGGGCACAATCCCACAAATCCTGGTGGCCGGGTAGAGAGCATTCGTTTTTCGAAGCTCTTGAATGGGACGCCTTTGTCCGAAACGATGTTTTCTTTGCATCCTTTGACCCTCAGGAGTTTTGGGAAAGCCATGGCTGCGTACAGTAGCGGATTGATATCTGCTTTGGCTTCTGTTTCCAGTCAAGGCGGAGGAAGCATTTTATTCGCACGCATACTTGCCCCTCTTAAGAACCCGTGCAAGGCAGCGAAACTCTAGTTTCTCTTGTCCCCCAATCTTTAGGCAGCAGGCAAGCAGGTAGCTAAACTCCGGAAGGGCAACGGCGGATAAGCTCCCTTGGTGGTGTGGGGTCGGGATCAACGTCGTTATAAGCCGAACCTGCCCGAGAGATTCCAGCAAAGACTTGCATTGCAGGCTATCGAGTAAAAATCTCCTCTCACAATCGCCAAGCTTCCCTCAGCTTCATAGCTAGAACGAACGAGATCATGGCTTCCAACGCGCCTGGGCGATGCTGCACAGTAGGCACGCTCTTTGAGTATGTTTGACCTTGACTCACCGCTGCAGGAACGCAATCTGAGAGTAGTGCGATAACATCAGGTGGTTTTTTTTTTTTTTTTTTTTTTTTTTTGCAGGGGAACGCCAAAAGGCAAGATCGCCAAGATTGACGACAGGATCGAGGCGTATGTCGCTGTACCCGCGGAGGGCAGGGCGAAGACTGGCCAGGGGATTCTCTATATCCCCGATATCATGGGCATCTGGCAAAACAGCAAGCTGATCGCCGACCGATTTGCCGAGTATGGCTATACCACTGTTATCCCGGACCTGTTTAACGGTGACGCCATCGGCCCCAAGGTGCCCGAGGGCTTTGACGTCATGAAGTGGTTGGCCGAGGGCTCAGACGGCAGCAACCCCCACGACGCGCTTCATATTGATCCCATCGTCGAAGCGGGAATCAGGTACATGAGGGGTCTTGGCGTGACGAAGCTGGGAGCAGTCGGGTACTGCCTTGGCGCAAAGGTGAGCACGGATCGGAAGTTTCTCAGGTTTTTTTTTTTTTTTTTTTTTTTTTTTTTTTTTTTTTTTTT
>KQ061694.1:106559-198310 GCA_001008035.1 Atkinsonella texensis
TTTTTTTTTTTTTTTTTTTTTTTTTTTTTTTTTTTTTTTTGGTGTTCTGGAAGAATGAATGAATGTGTGCTAATGGGTTGCCTTGAATAGTATGCCGTTCGCCACTACAAGAACGGCATTGACGTCGGCTTCATCGCGCACCCCTCCTTCGTCGACGAGGACGAGCTCGCTGCCATTTCTGGGCCCCTTTCGATCGCGGCGGCCGTGACGGACCATATTTTCCCCGTCGAGCTGCGTCGCAGGTCTGAGGATATCCTTGGCACCACCGAGCAGCCGTATCAGATCAACTTGTTCTCTGGGGTTGAGCATGGCTTTGCTGTGCGCGGGGACTTGAAGGTTAAGAAGCAGAGGTTTGCGAAGGAGCAGTCTTTCTTGCAGGCTGTTGCGTGGTTTGAGAATTATCTGAGTTGAGGACGGACGAGCTTGACTCTGGTTGAAGATGTCGGAATGAGAGGGGACCGGCGGATGGTGTAACTTGTCGTCGAGCTTGGGCGGGTGGGGAGGAATCGTTGATTCATGGACTGCATGCATAGAGATTTAGATTCCGCTCGGCCAAAACAGCATTTAATAGTCCTTGTATCGAACCTAAACAAATGCCAACGACTCGCCCTTGAGCTGAGATATCCCGCGTCGGATGAGTTGGGACTTTTGAATGATTGATGATTGCGTCACTATTGATGAGGATAAGGCAGGATAAGCAGGATAAGCAGGATAAGCAGGATAAGGTAGGATAAGGTAGGCAGGATGAGGCAGAATTTCAGGCGGTCAGTGGGCGGCTAGCTCCCCAACGCCTCCGCCGCGGCTGCGTGTTTCAGAGCGCCAAACCGCATGGCAGCCCAGCCCCAGCCCGTTTTGATGTCAAAGTGCCAAGCTGGCCAGAAAAGACGCAACAGACGCAATATTCAAGTCGCGCTTGTCAACATCCGCCGTCTCGAGATACGAACCACCCCGAGTCGTTTGAAACCCCCCCCCCATGTTCCATCAAGTCATGACATAGCCTCACATCCGCGGCCATGGCGGCAATCTTGGATCCCATCAACGCACACGTCTCGCCGCCGCTCTCAGCACCAGCCACCGATCCGAGCCATGCTCATCCCACGCCGCCAGTAACAGTGCAAGACGATTCAGAATCAGAGGACGAGTCGCGCAGAGGCCGGTCTAAGTTCTCGTGTCTGTCGGAGGCGGCTGTTGGGGAGGGCAGCCGCCCCGATCCTCGCAATGGCAGAGTCCCCAGTCGTCCGTCTCACCGCGCGTCCTCGTCCACGATTAGAAAGCATCGGCGGGGAACCAGCGGCTCTACGAACAAGGCCAGTGAGAACGCGCACAAGCTCACGGCTGCGGAGATGCAGGACCTCGCGAGCTCTCCGGATTCGTTGCCCATTGCCCCTGCTCCCGACCGCTGTTCGATCGAGCAGGAGATGGCGGCTCAGTCTGCTGGCCGGCGAGATCAACTGCACCAGTGGCCGCGGAGTCGATCGTCGAACCCTCAGAAGCAGTTTGAGAAGCTACAGGTCAATGGACTGCCCGCAGAGCTGTCAAGCGGATCGCAGCACAGTTCTGTTTGGCAAGTCCTAGGCGGAGCTGCGCGACCGTCATGCTCACCACGGACCGTATCAACACCACCGACGTCACGGGTTTACAAGTATTTTATTGAGACGGCGTCGCAGCCTGCTTCGCCCAGGGTATACGCGAGCAATTCGCTTTCGAGACCGTCGTCGCTGAACTTGAATAGAGAGCCTTCGAATGCCTCGTTGCGAGCACATACGCCTTCACCTGCAATCAAGGCCGGCCCAGCAGCGATGCATTCCCAGCAACAAGCGCAGCAGCATCCCAAGAACTCCGCAACCAACCCCAGTCAGGGATATATCGGTCCCAGCCCGCCGTCACCAATCCCAGCCGTCATCCCTCTCCCCCCAATGTCTCTGCCAACCCACCTACAACTGGAACTTGCGGGCCAGCGACCAAGCCCACTCTACATACACCAGTCCCATCTCAACGATATCCCCTACGAGTCCTATGCGATAAAATTGGAACGGCTGAAGAACTTACTGGTGTTGCCTTGTTATTTAGAAAGAACGCTCTATTTTGGTGCTTTGGCATGCCTGGATGCATGGCTACATACCTTTACTATTCTCCCCATCCGCTTCTTCATGGCGCTCGGGGTACTCTTGAAGTGGTGGCGATACCTAGTCACGAAAGAAGTCCTGTGGCTTGTAGAATATGTACGAGATGGTCTAGTCCGACTGTGGAAGCGCGGACGAACGAAGCAGCCGAGCACGCGTAATGATGCTTCTGACACAGGTCGTTCTCGAAGCTCGAGCCGCGTGCGCGAATCAAACAGCGATAGTGCTGGCCTCTCTGCCCCGGTGCTTCGCGATCACCTTCACCACGGAGCATACGACCATCGGACACATCCCACACCGTCTCTATCCAGTGGCGGTAGCCGCCAGCCTGGACCCAACAGTGGTACGTTTCGTCACAAGCGAGCAAAGTCGAACTCGTCAGCCTTGTCTGCCTTCCACAAGGCCGACCTCCTCCAAGGTGCCGTCATCATATGCAGTTCCTTTGCCCTCATGACCCTCGACGCAAGCCGCATGTACCATTTCATCCGCGCACAGTCGGCCATCAAACTGTACGTCATCTACAACATCCTCGAAGTCGGCGACCGGCTCCTGTCCGCCATCGGCCAAGATATCCTGGAATGTCTCTTTAGCAACGAGACCCTCTCGCGCAACCCGTCTGGTCGATCCAAGGTCCTTCTCCCGCTCGGCATGTTCATCCTAGCTCTGGTCTACAATTGCCTGCACTCGGTCGCGCTGTACTACCAGGTCATCACGCTCAACGTGGCGGTCAACTCGTACTCCAACGCGCTCTTGACGCTCCTCCTTTCGAACCAGTTCGTGGAGATCAAGAGCACGGTTTTCAAGCGCTTTGACAAGGACAACCTCTTCCAGTTGACGTGTGCGGACATCGTGGAGCGCTTCCACCTCTGGATCATGCTGCTCATCATTGGCATGCGCAACATTGTCGAGGTAGGCGCCTTTTCGGTCCCCGGGGCGGGCTTCGACTCGATTCATGACGATGGCAGCGTGCCGGTGCTGTTGCACCCGCCGTCCATTCTGCCCCATAGCTTCACCGTCCTGCCGTCGTGGTTGAAGTCCGGGGAGGCGCTGTCGCCCTTTTTGATCGTGGTTGGGAGCGAGATGCTCGTTGACTCTATCAAGCACGCGTTTGTGACCAAGTTTAACAATATCAAACCCACATTCTACGGGAGGACACTGGACATTTTATGCAAGGACTATTATACAAATGTACGTGCGCAGCCATCGTCTTACTCGGGACAGTTTTTTTCTCCTTCTTCTCTCCGTTTTATTAATTCTTTCTCACTCCAGGCCTTCGTCACTCCCTCTCTCACACGCCGTCTCGGACTCGCCGTCATACCTCTATCATGCCTCTTCGTCCGCGCCTCCATCCAAACATACCACATGTTCCTCTCCACGCACGTCCCTCCCCCCCTGCCCCCCTCCACGCAAACCTCCCTGACAGAAGAGTCGGCCGTGCCGTCGTCCCCGGCCATGGTGGCCGCGCTGAGCCGCTTCGACGCCCTGATCCGCGACTCCCTCGGCCGCGCGACCTACGGCTACCCGAGCTCGCGCCCCTGGTACGCCTGGACATCAGACGACCTGATCGCCGCGCTCACCATGGTCGTCGTCTTCTTCATCGCCTTCCTCGTCCTGCTCATCCTCAAGCTGCTGCTCGGCATGCTGCTGCTCCAGTACTCGCGCAACAGGTACGCCGGGATGAAGCAGAAGGAGAAGCTGGTTGCGCTGGGCAAGCTCGAGCGCGTGTCGTACGATGCCGCTGGGAGACGCGTCGGCGGCCGGGGCGAGGTCGAGGTCTCGGATGATGCTGCGCGATGGATCCATGCTGATGCGGCTGAGGGGCTGAATGGCTCGAGGGGTGGCAGCAAGAGGGATGATAAGGGGGCGAGCTCTGATTATATGGGGGTCGCGAGGTATGATATGGTTGCCAAGAGGATATGGTAGTTTTTTTTTTTTTTTTTTTTTTTTTTGGGACGTTGAGGTCTGTCTTTTCTTTCAAGCTGCGTGCGGTTTGCATGGCGGAATGCGGGACATTGTAACTATAGAATTAATGTATGATTGCGCTAGAATCGAATGTATCCCGTTGATTCTAGGATTGATTTGACCTGTATAGCTCGCACCGTGGCCCTTACACGGTGTCAAATACGCGTCTTCAGAGACCATCGGTCGCAGGACTCGTCATGAAATCTGTTAATTTTGGAATATCCGCTCCCAACTCGTGCCAGCACGGGCATGGGGTAAGGCCTAAGAATATAACACCGTTGGTCTAGCTGTCACGGCCGCCGACCGGACTGCCTGCATGGCATCCGGAAGGGTGCGGGCCGAACCCGCAGCCTAAACCTGGTTAGCCGATAAGAGACCCACTTATAGGTCGGCTTATATAAGGCCCCTAAAATCCAACCAAGGGTGTTGTTATCTAAGGTGTTAGTTATATCAAGTGTGTGTTTATATTGAGGCTAGTTGTTGCCTTCTAGTTACAATATAACCTAGCTACTTACAGCCTTATATTAGCTAGGATTTAGGCTTTACTAGCGCTCCGGCTGTGGGAAGGGGGAAACCATAACTAGCTAGCTAGTTAGCCAGGATTCAAACCACCTATCCCTTAAGCCCTAGAACGATATTTCCCCCTGCCTACAGCTAGAGTCCCAGTACAGCCCTAAATCCTAGCTAATATAAGGCTGTAAGTGGCTAGGTTATATTGTAACTAGAAGGCAACAACTAGCCTCAATATAAACACAACTTAATAAGACCGTGTGCCTAGTCGTACCCAAACTAGAGAACCATGAAATACCAAACAAGCCATGGAATTTGTAACATGCTCTGCTCGTCGCTCCGCCTTGGGCACATGTCAAGCTCTTGTCACTCAAATCTCTATTAAACGGCATAAACCAAGCCCCAGAGTCGCGTCTTTACTCTTCTTCAAAAAACAAAGCTTGTTCAGTGCTGCTTCATCATGCGAAATTTAAGAAGGAAAAATTCTTGGTCAAGTATTTCTCGTCCCTCCTTTTATTCTTCTTTCCATTCTCCCAATATGTTGTCAGATGGTGTCAGGTTTTAACCTCGGAGGGCTTGAACCATGCGCTGCACCATTTGACGGGTATCTTGCTCCAGCTGCTCCTCAGGCTCTCCCAAAACTTTCTCAAAAATTGGTAACAGCTGCGGTGTCAGCTGCTGCACAGTGGCGTTCGATTGATCGTACAGCTTGTAGATGCAGTGGAAGATGGGTTCGTTCTCCTCGTAATCCTCGGTCAGCGGGAGTATGCGAACAACAGAAGGCAGTGCCTGGGAGACGAAATCGTTGTCAGGGTGCTTTATCATCATGCGGCAAAGGCAGCCAGCCACATTGTCGGTAATGCGCATCTCATGCACAGACAACATTGGTTCAAGCCTCTCGTACAGATTGGGGAACAGAGGGATGGTCTTGTCGGTTTCGCTGGAGTTGAGGATGACGAGACCAAGGGCATAGGCGGCGTTGGACTTGGTCAGCTGGTCATGGTCAGAGAGACGACGGATCAGGTTTTGAGCCAGAGAGTCCGTGAATGGAGTGATGGCTTGACCGGTGTACTTGGCGACCTCAGCAATGGCGCCCACAGCAGTAGATCGGTGGACATCCTCAGTTGAGGCGACTAGCTTGAGCACAGGCTTCTCAAAGATTTTCCAGAGCTCACCAAACTGGATGCCAAGAGCAGCAGCAAGACCAGCGACAACGTCAAGAGCCGTGTCCACCACCAGCCAATCATACTCGGAAGAACCGGCGTCAATATCCTGCTCCTCATCCTCGGCGCCGAGATCCTGCTGGCAAGGGTGCGACCGAGTGACGAGGGATCCGATGACTGAAACGACCTCCTGCAACATGCCATCCTTGGCGGCGAGAACGGCAGGACCGCAGGCCTTAAGAGTGGCGGCAATATTGCGGTTGATTTCGGTGATGACAGATCTAACGAAAACATGGTTAGTGTGGAACATCTTCTCAGCTCGTCCGACTTGAGAATGACGGGATTTGGAAGAATGTTGGTCCAGGTCAGTAGTAGATTAAACGCTTTCTCAGCACCCGCAATTTTGCGTCTGAGTGAGCTGGGTATAACGCAAGGTATTCATCATTTGGAACAAATAAGTCGTGGATGAGGGAAATAATGGCGAGTAACAGTTGGGAAAAAGAACGAAAAAAAAAAAAAAAAAAAAAAAAAAACATACCGCTCGCTGTCACTAGTCCAGATATCCATGGTGGTCTTGTGTAGAGCCTGGGCAATCTTGCCTATAGATTCAGGAGGGGCCGGATTAGGGGGCATGCCTGGCTGCCACTTGTTTCCAGAGTTCTCTTCCCAGACTTGGAAGACACGGGTGTGGATTCTCCAGAGCGTTGAGATGGCATTCTTGCGGCACCCCTCATAAGTGTGGTCTGCAAAAGGGCTGATTTGCTCAATCGCCTTCTCGACGTAGGTCTCCAGGTGGCTACTATTACATGAGTTGGAGATAACATCGCCAATGGTGTCAATGGCAATCTCCTGCTCCAAGGCAACAGCAGTGACAGCACCAAAGTCTTCCAAGTTGGTAAGATCATCCATATCTTCCCAGTCATCATCGCCACCAGCGGCAATGATGGCATCATCTCCAGAGTTAGGAGCCTTGAGCTTCACGCGCTTACCGCCAATGATAGTGCCTTCACCTAGCTGGGCAGGATGAGCGCCAGGGATATCGATCTCCTCGTCATCGAGCTCGAGCGAGGCGAAGATGGCCTTGAAGACACCCCCCAGGAAGTGATCAAAATTAGTGCCATACACCTTGGACAAGTTTGACCATAGAATGAAGCTGGTTTCTTTGAGGCGGGGATTGTCGAGATTGAGAGCCTCTTCGCTTGCCTGCATGAGATCCATAACGTAGGGCTGGAAAAGTTCAGCACCGACGGAGAGAGCAATGCGGCCTAAGCTGTCGCAAGTGGCACTGCGGAGATCCATGGCCTCGTCACTCTCCTTGAGCATAACAAAACGACCCAAGGCTTTCATGGCACCCTCAAAGAAAGGCTGGAATTCCTTGCCCATGGATGAAGCAATGGAGCCAATGGCAGAAGCAGCGGCAGCCTTGACTCCGAAGTCCTCGTGATCCAGAAGCTTCACCATGGGTCCGATCAGGTTGGGGCCATACTGAGCCATAATCTTGGTGTCAATGCCATCACCAAAGGTGTCCAAGGCACCACAGGCGCAACGAACAATTCTTACGTTCTTCTTGTCAGTGGCACCTTGGGAAGCGGATTCAAGGTTCTTGAGGACGGCGGAAATGATTTGCTCATGGTGAGAAGCCATCTCGTCGGCCATCTCCTCAGCCAGGTGAATAAGACCAACCAGAGCAGCATGGCGAACCTGGATATCGGAGTCGCAGAGCAGATCAATGACGGTAGGCAACAAGGGTTGTAGCTGTGTAGAGATGAATTCGGGAGCACCCTCGGCGACGTTACCAAGAGCCAACATGGCGGACATTCTGTAACCAGGCTCGGAATGAGTGGCAAAGTTGGAAAACTGATCCAGCATGGGCACCGCCACCAGGCGGGGGGGAAGCTCGCTGGCAAGTGTGTTGACGAGGCTGATGGCTGTTCGTGAAGGAGTCAAGTCATCGTCATCGTCATCAGCGTCCAACTCAGTGATGATGTGCATAGCCTTTATCATGAGTTCAGTGGCGACCTCCTTCATGCCCTGAATTTTCATGCGACGATACTGCACACACTGGATAAGGAAGCTGAGGGCTTGGGTGCGAACATCGTCTCCAGCGTCCCTGTTTCCGCCAAGCTCAATCATGAAGCGCATAAGGTCCTGGAGACTAGCACCCAAGAAACTGGGATCACAAGCGAGATAGGAGTGGAAAACGTCGAATATTGTCTGGTAGCTCTCCTCGTCCTCTGCCTCAACGGTAGCCTTGAGAATGTTCACCATATTGGGAACAAAACTCTGAATAGCTTTTAGAGCTTGAGGATCCTCTTCTGGCTCGATGTTCATAAGAATGGCTCCAACTGCCTGGACGATGTTGATGCGGACCTCCTTGCTCTCCGGATCCTCAATGCGGGACTGGAACAGCTCGAGGAGCTGGTGAGTATGCTCCTCAAAGTGGTGTGGGTTCTCCTCCAACATGGAATACAGGATGAAGGAACCGACTTCTCTGTGAACGACGTTGTTGCTGTTGTTAAGCGGCAGAACCTGCTTCATGAACTCTTCACCATTGCCGTTCTCCATGTCAAGGCCAATGAGGCCGGCGACAAGACGGGAAAGGGCACGGCGAGCAGTGGCGGAGCTCTCTTTCAAGGTGCCCTCGAGCAAATGAGAGCGGGCGAGAGGCTTCTTATCTTGGGCGGTGTTGTCCCAGTGCTTGGGAGCAAGTCGAAAGGCCTGAACGGCGGCCAGCTGTCGGATAGCGCCGTCATTGTGGGTGAGGGCAATCTCGATGAGCAGGATGAGAGACTCAGGTTTTGAGTAGTAGTTTTTTTGAAGGTCAGCAGTGACAGCCTTGACCTGTGCCGTGTTGGCTAATTGCAAGAAAACGAGTTAGCAAAGCCTCGATCACACTCGGCCACGCAGAAAATTTTCTCGTCTCTAGAGGGCCAGAGGGCTAGAGGGTAGAGAAGAAATGGGTGGACGAACAGGTGAGCTGGCGCGGGGAAGCAGGCGGCTTTACTTACGAACTTGGCTGGCCTGCAGCAATTGGGCAAGCTTTTCTTTGTCCATCTTGGCCGCCTCGCTATGCAACGCTCGAGCGACAAGTAACAGGAAAAAAGAACAGCAAGGTGTGATGAGAAGGGGGAGGGAGAGAGACGGTGAGGGAGAAAAAAAAAAAAAAAAAAAAAAAAAAAAACGTGCGACCCCTCCAAACTATATCGCGGCAGAAAAAAAAATTGTTGTCGAGGACCACTGGTCTAGAGTGTCTAGAGTTCGCGCCAGCCAGCCAGCCAGCCAGCCAGCCAGCCAACGACTGCACACTGCACACTGCACACTGCACACTGAAGCCCCGCCAAGTGAGGGGCAGGTTGCAGTTGGCTTGGCCTCCTCGTCTCTTGGTCTCTTACCAGCTGGCGTTTTCCACATTTGGCTTCCTTCCGTGGGCTGGTGTGCATTGGGCTTGGTCGGCCAGGCCTCGTTCATTCGGCTTTATTATAAGGCAGTAACGGCCTGATAGCCAGCAAGGCCGATTGCTTCGCACATGGCCAGCAAGCTGTTGGGTTGTCATTTTTTGCCTCGGAAACAATGCTGCAATGATGGACAAAGTGCGAAAAACCTGTCGGGGGAGCTCCCTTCTCAGTTGCTCAATAAATAGTGAAAGCCTGCTGGGAAGCCTGCTGGGAAGCCTGCTGGGAAGCCTGCTGGGGGCCTCCTGCCCCGTTAACAGAGGCCCCTTGGCCCCTAAGAAACTCCAGGGGTCCCCACGCCAACTCATGTCCGTATGTATTCAGGGAAGGAGGGTCCCGGTGATTTGTCCACCACGTGCGCGTGTCAAACGCGACCACACTAACATGTGGCCACCGCTGGATGTACATAATTTCGCTTGCCTTTTTGCGTTGCGTTGGTGTTGCACAGAGTACAGTTCGGTAACATACCCCATCAGTAATGGTCGCTCACAGTGCAAGAGCTAGCTATTCTCTCCTTCATAGTAATGAAGTACAGTCAGAACGGGCTTGTTGGTCCCTTAAACTCCTATTCTGAATCCCCTTTTCGACGGGAACGTATTTCTTCCAGTTGTGGGCAACAAAGGCTACGACTATTGCTTCCAAAAAAGATGACCACAAAGCCAGTAAAGTAGTATACAGCCTGCTTCATAACTTTTATGTACCTTGCACATCATCCGTACTTTGGTGGCTTCATATTGCCAGTTTCGACGTCGCCCTGCAATTGACTGCGGATTCAGCAACCTTGTAGCTTGTGCGACTTGTATGTCATCATTTAAGACGCCCAATTGAGAGGCCTCTTGCCAGCGAAAGGCTTGTTTTCTGCGCAGAAATGGACATTAACGGGCATGAAACTATAAAGAGAGTAAGGCATAACAGATCATTAATATGTAGCTTATGTACTATTCCAGACAAGTTGTCTGCTGCATGTATAGACATTGCCCGTCCTCCCCACCCGATGGCTCGATGGGCAGGCAGCTAGCTCGCGCGATCCAAGCTTGAAAGCCCACGCGCTAGGACGCTCATTCGGGCAGGCAGATAATAGAACCGATGCCAAGTGTCTCGCAAACAAGGCCCTCGTTTTCTCGCAGCATGTCATCAACACTTAGGCCGTATTTCTTCCCAATCGCCCAGCAAGTGTCCCCTTCCTGCACGACGTACGTTGACTGCTCCGGGAGACAAGCAGGTTCTAGACTACCACCACCGGCTGCAGCGTAGTGGAGGTAGGAGAAGAGGCCGAGCAGCGACAGGCCGATGAGGACGCCAAAATTGAGAAGCGGCATCAGCTCGGCCCTCCATGATCTGTGTTGCACGAGGTCGTCGTGAATGAGGAATGGCTCTGCATCGGCGCGTTCGCCAAGCACGGGTTCGCCCACTTGAGTCAGACGCCCATATTCGCATCCAGAAGCGCTCTGCCAGTAACTGCCGTCGCCATCTTGAAAGGTGTATGTTTGTGTGTCGGCGTCGTACCCGACCCGGCGCATGCCCTCAGGCAGTCGTTCTTCATCAGAGTCGTAGCGTGAGAATCGGGACATGGCAAGGAGCGAGAAGTGTGGGTGTGCAAAGACGAAAGACGAACAGTGTACCTGAAGCGAGTTCGATAAATTTTTTTTTGGCAATTCAAAGTACCAGACGCGGAATGACTTGATACTTCAGGAGTTCTTGAAGATTCCAGATCAGCACAGGGCGTTGGAACTTTAAAAGGAAGAAGGAGAAACGCAGCGTACGGCAGCATAAGAACTTACAACAAGCTCACGGAGAAGCTCACAGAGCTCCAGTTCCAGTTCCAGTTCCAATTCCAGTTACGGAGGTGGTGGGGATGGGGCGCCAACAAGCGGATATTTTCTATATTTTCTATATTTTCTATATTAGGTGCCTACCCCGGTAGGTACTATGAAAAGTCTCTGGTTGTTGCCTGCGCCCACTCAAAAGGGATAAGAAGTACGGAGTACCTCTGCAGCAGAAAACCGTATGGAGGTACATACCTAGGTACATACGACCCACTGTACATCTGCCGTACTCCACGGCCAGACGCAGTGCTGCTGCAGTAGGAGGGATACCGCAGTACGCACGCACGCACTGCAGTCTGGGATGTGACATCTTGAGATCTGAGATGGTGCTGCGTGTGGTTGTGGAGTGGCTGTACTTTGGCTGTACTTTGGCTGTACTCACTCCGTTACTCCGCTCTGGGCAAGCATGGGTAATAAGGCAATAAGGCACCCAGGCACCCTACCGAGGTTGTAGAACGGGATCCCGAGTTAAGGCTGCTCACTCACTGAGATGATCCTTTCCTTGGGTGTACAGCCGTACAACCACTCCGATTTCTTGTTCAGGACCGCAGTCTGACATGCCTAATGGCCGCAGACTTGTATTACTTCACTTCGCGCCTTTGATGGCTTGCTTACCGCAAGTTGCCTCATCTCGCCCCGATTCATAAAGCTCGTCGATGCCCACGTTACATAAAGACAGTCTATCGACTAGGATTGCGCGTCTTGGCTGTTGTCCGACCATGGCAGGCCTGCGACATGTCTTGGTGAGCTCGTCCCATCATGCCCTGTGCATCTGACTTTCATCGCCGGTGGCCGCAGGATTCGTCTGGTCCAAGAGCTGACTCGTCGCCGTGATATTTCCAGCCGATTTTCGCAGTTGCCTTGGCATCTCTGCTTTACTACCGTGCTCACGTATTATATATGTTCGTTGCCAATGCTCCTGGGCGACTGCCTCGCATCAATACCTTCAAGAGCTATGAGATCAAATTCGCCGACAAGGTGAGGAGTTGCGAGGATGCGCTCATAGCGGAGCGTCACGGCGTTGCCATTTTGGCCTGCGACCCGGGACGTGAGCGTTGGAATACAGTCATGGTGAGCTTCGGTACCAAGTATTCTGCATTCTCGCACTTGCACTGGACGACTGAACAAGGGGAGGGGACAACACGTCTAGGGCATCTTCCTCGAACCTTCGGTCAGTGCAGGCCTGTACATCTATGACTACAAGGACGCATCAAAGCCGGACACCGAGTCGCTCAAGCAAGTTGAGCTCGTCGACTTCCCTGGCAAGGACGACTTTCATACCCTCGGTATTGCATTCGATCAAGCGACGTCTACTCTCTTTGCCGTCAGTCACGCCAGAGCTGGTTCACGAATCGAGAGGTTTCACCTCGACTTGGACAAGTTGGCGGCGACTCACACCGGCACGATTCAGCATGCGCTCATACATGCCCCGAACTCTGTAGCCATTATCAACAAAAACGAACTCTACGTGACCAATGATCATTACATATTGGCTCGCAAGTCCAAGATCCTGGCCAAACTTGAGTCGATTCTCGCACCAGCCCTTGCCCCGGTGGTTCATGTGAAGCTGCAACCACACGGTGATAGTCTCACGGTCGAATCCGCCAAAGTCGTTGCCCGCGTAGCCTTTGCCAACGGCATAAGCTTCCTTAACAAAACGACCGTCGCAGTGGCTGCATGCAGTCGTGGTTCGATTTATCTGTACGAATCTCAGAAAGACGGCTCGCTCGTGTTCCGAAAATCCTTTTCCGTGCCGTTCCTCCCCGATAATCTATCTGTCCATGGTGGAAAGCTCTACCTTGCAGGGCACCCGCAATTCCCGTCACTAGCCAAATTTACGCAAAGCCGACATATCTGCAATGAGCCCGCGGAGCTCGAGACAGCAAGCGAAGACATGAGGAAATTCTGCAAGACCGCCACCGCGCCTTCGTGGGTCGCAGAATGGAGTGAGGAGGAAGGATTAAGAAGCTTGTACACTGGTACCGAGTATCCCAGTAGCTCTACGGCTGCCAAGGACCCGGCCCGAGGTGTCGGAATCGTTTCTGGGCTCTATGCGAAAGGTCTCTTGGTCTGGAGGGATTGACAAAGGGGTTCCCAGTCAGTGGCAGAATTTTTTGCCCAAGAAGCGACGCAGGTGACGCAGGAGCACACTCCGTGATCATTCTAGGCACAGAATTTCCGCATCGTCCCTGTTACTTCACAGGACTTTCGGCAAAACGGACCGCGTTATAATTTTCGCAAATAGTAAAATGAACACGTGTGACCTTATAGAAGGGAAGAAGCCTTGTCACGGGTGCTAATCTATCATCACCATGCTAGCTAAAAGGCGTTGTGGCAATTTAACGTGATGTTTCCGAAGACTGCCAAGGGTTACTTGAGGTCATATGAGGGGGTTGCAGGGCTAATATAACCACTGTTTTTCTCTTGTAGTTGACAAGAATAGTGATAAACAATGCTTTCTCCCGGGCAAATAGTCAAGACACTTAAAACCGCTTGCGTCGAAGCTTGTGGGCCTGAAATTATGCATGGAATCTACAGATGCATAGACATCGCTGTCCAAGTACTAGATATCATTCTTCTTCACAAAGATGGTTTAGCACCCTACCAAGCGAGCGAGAAGGCATCACTTGGATTGCGCTCTCTAGATTTTGATCTTCAATTCAGCCTTTTCGACCACACTCCGACTTTGAAGAAGAAGGCAACTGCAGCATCAGCAAGCTGTGTGGGAAGCAAAGTGCTCAGTATCCACGCAACATGCGAGAACCCCCCAGCCCAATACCAATCTGGCGTGCGCCCAAACCAGCCTCCAAGCCAGCCCTCTCCCTTGAGCGCCTGTCCCACGATGGCCCTCGCATAATCGTGCGTGTCCATGGTGCGCCTCGTCTGGCTGAAACGCAGTCGCTGGACAAACACGTCCTCGACGGGCTTGTACCGAGAGTCCTCGGGCAACACCCGATCAAAGTGGTTCATGAGGTTGGAGCGAACGGTGCCCGTCATGGCCACCATGACGCGCACGCCGAACGGCTTGAGCTCCATGCGCAGAATGCGGGAATACGAATTCAGGGCGCCCTTTGTGGAGGCATACACACCGGCAAACACGTAGGGCATCACGGCGGACACAGAAGACACTTGCAGGATGAGTCCGCGCGCGGCAATCAGGAGGCTCGCAAACGCCTGGCAAATGGCCATTGGGCCAAAGACATTGACTTCGAACGTCTGGCGCACGTCGTCGAGGTCAATGTCGAGAGCGGGTATGGTATGCGTGCGGCCGCTGCAGGTGTCATTGTCAGCCGGGGGTTAGGCCGGGAGGAGTTTGAAGCTGGATGGTCCTGTCAGGTGTTTCACGACAACAAAAGCTAGCGATACCCACTCACGCGTTGTTGACCAGAATGTCGAGTTTGCCATCGGTGATTCTGGCGACGGCAGTCTTGCAGGCTGCTATGCTTTTCGCGTCTGTTACTTCCAGCTGGATGGCCGTCATGCCGGCTGCCTCGAGCTCTTTGAGGACTTCTGGTCTTCTTGCTGTGGCAATGACATGGCAACCTGCGGATCAGGTCAGGTCAGGTTGGAACAGAACAGAAAAAAGCAAAGCGCGCGATGCGAACGGATCTGCACAGACCCTGTCTTTGAAACTCAAGTGCAAGAGCATGTCCAATGCCCCCTGGTGAGCATCTGCGGAAAACGCATCTTGTCAGAATCGAGACACGTGGCTATCGTGTGCGAAACTGGGTTCCTTCCCCGTCTTGTAATCGACGTACCCTGTAATAAGGACCGTTTTCCGAGCTGGAGCCATCGAGGGGGCACTTTACTTGGCGTGGTGGCTTGTGGCAGAAGAAGAGTGCAAAGTCAATTGCTCTGTCGTCAATCTTGTGAAAGCAAGTAGAGATGAAAGGCGCCCGACCAGTAGGAAGCCAAGAAAGACACCGGACATCTTGCCAACTGATTGGACAGTTCAACGTCGGCAAGTTGAAAACGCCGAGCACGAACCACGGCAGTCTAGTCATGCTTCTTACACCAATCGACAGCGAAAAAAGAATCCCCAGCAAGAACACCTCTTCTATATGCATCTTTGCTGTTATATACTGCTCCTATTGTCTTATTGAACCATACCACAAAACTTACAATTAAAAGTCACACCACGTTAAGATGCCTCGTATCAAAGGCAAGTGGTTGATTTTCCCATATCGCCGAATATGCGCCTTTGCGAACTAGGCCAATCCCAATAGCAAATCTCCATCTTGATTTTCAACAAATCACGCATTTTCCTACAGCCCAGAGTGTCTAGGCGGCTGTGACTCCTCCACTTCCGCCGCCAGACGAGCAGGCGCAGGCGCAGGCGCAGGCGCACTTGACCCGTCCAGCTCAAATATTTGTTTCCCAGCAGTATCCATTTCTGACGGATGAAGAGGGCCATAGTACGATGTCCCGAACTGCATAGGACTCTTCTGCGGCGAAAGCAGGCCAGGAGACGGGCTTGCCGCCCAGACAGGCTTCTGATCTGCCGCATAATGGCCAAAGCCGGGCGATGGCTCGCTGGGCGGGAAGGCCGTCGGCGTGTTCTGATAGTCGCTTTGAGCGAGCATTGGATGCGATTCCACTTCCGTCTGCTTCTTGCGTCGGCGAAGACAGAACATGACGACACCCATGGTGCTAATCACTCCTATAACAGCTGCACCAACGGCAATTCCAATGACAGTCCCCTTTGAAAGGCCATCAGACTTGTGCTTGTCCGCAGCTGGGCGAGTCGCTGTTGCCGTTCCCGTTGCCGTCAATGTCGATGTCGATGTCGATGTCGACGTCGAAGTCACAGTTGAGGACGCAGAGGTCGATGTTTTGGAAATACCACTCGCGGCATCGTAAAAGTCCTGCTGGCTAACTGTCATGGGCGTCCCCGAATGGGCACACGCATCGGACATGGTGCTGTAAACCGATTGCACATCCGCCACGTCCTCGGTACCCAGACACTGAGC
Organism: Atkinsonella texensis; assembly: GCA_001008035.1. Taxonomy (NCBI): domain Eukaryota; kingdom Fungi; phylum Ascomycota; class Sordariomycetes; order Hypocreales; family Clavicipitaceae; genus Atkinsonella; species Atkinsonella texensis. The sequence goes on from KQ061694.1 coordinate 122,566, forward strand.
CGCGTTGGTGATGAAGTTGCCGCCATTGCTACAGAGACAGGTATTGAGGCCTTTAGCATCGGCGCCAGTGCACTGAGACGATTTGGAGGCGGAGTTGAGGCAGGCCTGGGCGTTTTGCGGATAGAAGGAGAAGTCGCTGTCGAATGCCAGCACTGTCGGCAGGAGAAAGAGAAATGACAGGAATTGAATTGGCTTCCACGCCATTTTTTCAACCCGTCTACGTCTGCTGCTGCTGTGGGGCTTTCCTATATTCCGGTATTTCTTTCAAATCTTGCTTCTGTTACTGGTGTTGGGAACTCGACGTTGTCAAGTGTATACGATATTGCGAGCTTCGTGATCGTTGCCAAATAGTCGACTAATGGGCAGCACAAAGTCAAGAAGTTTGCTCCCCCCCCCCCTTTTTTTTTTTTCTTTCTTTCGGACTCATTGAATCTGAAAGTAATTTTAAAAGCACAGGGGATAGAGAGGTCAACAACAAAAGGCTGGTGGCACAAGCCTGAGCAAGATCCTCTCAGCCTGCTCTGCAGTCGCACATAATCCCTGCGGGTGAGGAACGGGTTCTCTTAGCAGTCAATGCTTGCCTGAGATTTATTATTCAAAGTTGAATGTGCTCCGGAGAGTACAAGTACTACTATCGCGGAGCAGGGCCTGAATCTATTCACTGGCTCGATGCTTGTAACCTTGCCCAAGTTTCGATTTCAAGCTCCTGGCTCCCGCCTGAGAACATCCCATCCAGCTCAATTCACCATTTACGGGTACATGCACATTTGCGAATGGAAATAGCTTCAACAAGCTTGCATCTGGATCATTGCTGCCGTTTCCTGACCACTACGGTAGAAGCAAGCTAGCAATCTATACGAAGCAGCCTTGATCTCGCCTGCATGAATGCGTAAACGAGATGCACACACACACTCTCTCCAATCCGACATGATTCCCGCTTCTCGCCTCCCGTCAGCAGCTGTCCAGGCCCGCACAAGTGGTGATGGCCGGCTGGGGCGTCGTACTGCGTGCGTCCAATTCATGGGCTTCGCGGCTCGGAATTTTTTTTCCTCTTTTTTTTCCCTTTTTTTTTCGGATGCAGCGCCTAAATTTAGCATCGTAGGGTCAGATCCTGGACTAGAAATGCCCCGCAACGAATCAACCGAGTGCCTTAATTTAAAAATTTAAGAATGCAAGCAATTGTCCGCATCGCGAAACTGCTATGGCGCGAAGCCAAGATTTGTTCAGATCACATGGAATAGCTGGTTGCAGGCACTACGAATCATGAATCATGACTATTCATTGCAGAATCATATCGTCTCTATTTAGTCATGGCATGTGTACCACTAACCACCGCCGTCATAGCGGTAATAGTATGTCTTCTGATTGTTCGCCCTCTTGCCATAAGACCAATCTGTTTTCTTGGTGTTGAACTGCTCCAGATCTCGGCCACGATGCTCCGACTTGCGAACCGCCTTCTTCTTCTCATCACTCACGTTGGCCAAACCAGCAGTCCCGCGAGGTACGATATCTCGCTTGAAACGTTGCCCATTGCGAAGAACGACGCTGCGATCCTTCTTACTATCCACATCGGCATCAGAGCTGGCACTCTCGATGGCTAGCTGCTCGGCTCGTTCTTCTAGAGTAGGATAGTTGTTGAGGTTCTGACGGAAATACTTATTCAGTGAACGATGACCTACTGACTTGCCGTTCGGTAAGTGCAGTTCGTACTCGTCATAGAACGCAGCGTGAGTATGCTTGTGCGCACGAGAGTGATAACCATCTGCCTGGCGATGGTTACGAGGATCTCTACTCGAATGATGAGGATGTTTGTTGAGGCGCTCGTACTGGTGGATGTGGCCCTCGGCGGGGACTGCAGTGAGGTCGGCAGAGTCAAGAGACGATGCCGAGCTATCTGTCTCCCACCCCTCGGCATTCTCATCACCCTCGTTCTCTTCTCCATTCCCCCCCACAATTTTGGCCTTTCGTCTTGAGCCAAGTTTGGCACCACCCCGTGCTTCCTCCTCTGTGTCTGAACCGTCTCCATCCTCCTCATCTTCACCATCTGAGTACGTGCTTCGAAAGTCGTAGAAATCACCAATGGCAAGCTGTTCCTCTTCTGTCGTGAATGGAATCTTGCAGTGGCCCTTGTCGCGCATATGTGTCTGCACACCGAACACAGTCGACTTGATCTTGCCGCAACTGAGACACTCATGGCACTCGCTAACCTTGCGCTGAAGTTGCTTCATAAGACCTTCCAAATCAGCCAGGTACGCCTTCTCAGGAATGAACATGCCGTGAAAGCGTTCCATGTGTTGGATGCTCAAGGGTAGTGAAGGAGACTCAAAGTTGCAGAAAATACACGAGTTCAAAGTCCACGTAGGCTCAGCAACAGAGTGAGATGGCGTTGTAGATTTTGAGTCCTCCTCCTTTGTACGTTCACTATCGAACGCAGGCTTAGGATTTGAAGGTCTGTGTACAGGCGAGGACCGTCGATCAGCAGACACTTTAGCCTTCTGGAGGCTTTCGATGACTTGATTAAACTCGTCTTCAGCATCGGAGTCGAGGTCATTCTTGGCAACAGAAGTGGGTTCCCCAAGAGAAAATGTGGAGCTGATGACAGATGTGTTCTCGTCATCTTGGCGTCGACGGGGCCCCCCGGCAGTAGCAGCCTCGTTTAGTTTGTGTTTGGAGCTCAGCACATGATTTTGATACGCATTCTCGCTGTAGTATGTCTTATTGCAAACTTCGCAAGCACGTTCAAAGTATGCTTTGTCGGCCTCTGCGGCTGAAGAGGCGCGGGCCTGTAAGACCTTTTCAGTGAAAACTTCGGAGGAGATGGGCGGGAGCGAAGTAACTCGACGCTTCAGGTTGTACCGGCTGCGCAAGGAAATTAGCAAGGAGTCTCACAGGACATGAGGGCATGAGGTCTCTTAAGCCAGTATGGAAGTAATCTAGTCACTTACTGCCAGTCACTCTTCATATGTCCCTTTTGCAGGTCAATGTTACGGTATGCGACCTGGCACGTGTTGCAAGTGTATGGATGTGATGCAACGGTGCCAGCACCAGCAGGCGCGGCGGCAACACTGGCCATGATGGAGTGCTGCAAAGGGTTCTGGACAGCAAAAGGATTTTATTGAGAGAAAAGTAAGCAGAGATATCCTAAGGAAATGGCGCTGCGAGGCTGAGAAAGATGATGTTTCGCCAATCTGACGCAGAGGGGAAGTGACGACAGGCTTTTGTCATGACAAGAATTAATAATTCGTGATTCGTGGCAAAGAAGATTTTTGGTGGCGGGGTATTATGCAGGAGCGGCAGAATCCCGGGGTAAAGCAACCGGGCTGGCGGGCATCGCAGGCCAGCAGTGAGATGAGCTGGTAATACTGGAAGGCGGTGAACCTAGCACCTAGCTAGTGACTAATGAGTTAAGCCTCGGAATCATGGACTGGCGACACTGGCGACACTGCCGACTTGTAATGCCAACTTTTGGCCTGGATAATGGATGGCAAATAATATTTGCCGGATTGAGCCATGTTATGACACTAGTGTCTGCAGCAAACTCACCCACTTTGGTAACAGACAAAATATCTTACCGCAAAGACAGCCAGCCAGCCTACCTGTTCCCTCCGACGAGTCTGCTCCAGTACTATCGACAGATTGAATCGTCTTAATCTTGCTTAAATCTCAATATTGGACCCTGTTGTGCTATACCACCTGGCTCATTTCCAACTGATTTTGTGAATATGTGGCTACAATGGCTGATTATGACGCACCAGGCATAGTTGCTTGCGATTGCCTACTATTTGTAAACGCTAGTGGATATTGCTCATTTGATGAGCGCATTCCGGATAAAGACTATGCTCTTCTTTGTTTTTGTTATAGCAATCAATCCATTTTAAGGCGCAAACGTATCTTTAACGATGCTAGCAGCTTTATTTCGTGTAAGCCTGTGATAGCTTTGATCATAAACTCATCGCGTCCCGCCTGACAGCCAACAGTGAGCAGGGATTTTGTAGCACAAATAAGCCTAACCAGAACCAAGAAAGACTGATTACTGCTGCAATTCGTTATGAAAGTTTGGAACTACAAATGACTAAGTCTCTTCGTTCTACACCGGATGCGCTTCGGGGTTATATAAGCCCATCCACAATGGACTGCCTCCTTTCAACAGAAAGCGGAGGAACGGTCTGTACGTGAGATGTGTAGGCCTCTATTTGAAATGTCTCGTGAAGGAATTCCGGATCTTCTCTTCACAATTACATAATTCTCTGTCTCTTTTCATTATCCACACATCTTAACCTCGCACACGCACGTTGACTTTTAAGCCTGTAACGAATAATTGTATGGCGTCAGGCGGTGGCGTAGCAGGCTCCTATGCAATGTCAACCCTTTCTCTTGAAGATATCGACACCGTTGTTCTTGAGGCAGGCAAGTTCTCAGGATTTAGTTCCACCAACTGGTGTTGGCCTGGTGGCGATCTCGCTATTTCTGGCTTCACTGAGATAGGTACCACATCGGAGCAGTCATCACCCATCTTTGCGCCACTTTTTCGAGTTGGCCGACTTTCATGACATCTTCGATAAGCACAGATTCTACCACAATGTAAATTGCTTTGTTTATAAAGCCTGAAATTTCTGACGAAAGAACCATGACGGCGCCGTATTACAACCTACTCAAGGACAGCCTAAGTCGAAACCAACAGCACCCCTGAGCAAAGATCGAGAAACTTCTAATTCCCGACGAATTGTAGGTTCTCAAGACCGTATGGAGTAGACACATGGTCCGCAAAGATCCCTTTGAAATGAACAATTTTGCGTTAGACTTTTTTTTTAATATTGGTGATTGGGCCCCATTTTCGGTGCGCGGTCAGCTAGGCCATGTTAAGGGGGGATAAGCTAAAATCGACAATGGCCATTGCTTGTCGCCATGTTTCCTCATGCTAAGGGTCGAGGCATGAGCAAGAGTAGCGTTTATCTGCCGACGTCGAAAAGCTAGTTAAATTTATACGAGCGCTCTGTTGCAATGAGTGATGAGGTTGGGATAAGGCGCGAAAGTATACGTTTCAAGACTGAAAGACGAGTTGAGAAAAAAAAGGTGGAAACATTAATAAGCAATGGTAGAATTGCACGCCATGTTCCGTATGGAGCAGCGTTACATCATCAGCTTTTCTCAGGATTTGTTGTGACCTCCGAGCCTGAGCGAGTGACAGCCAAGCAGAGAGCAAACAACAAGCCGAATGGTCACAGGAAGAGGTAGAAAAGCAACAGGCCACAAAGAAACTCACGCCTACCCTTAATAACTAAGGCAAAACGGTGGTCAAGACGTGTAGGCAGAGAGATCACTGTCAAGAGACCTATCACCACCACCCGACCCCTTTACACCCTTCCAAACACCCTCCAACAGGCAATCTACAGCGATGTGGAACAAGATGGTGTCAGACCTCCAGCGAGGCTACAAAGATGCCAATGGCTACAGCGGCGCGATGTACGAATTCATTATACCAAAGCTCACGCTGTTCAAGGATAAATGCAGGCGAGTAGGACTCTCAGAAGCATCGATGGCAACAGCCTTCCCTATCATGCTGATGAGTGAAGCTGAGACCTACTACCTTGACAACATTGCCGATTTTTCGAGGCCTTTTTGAAGGAGTGAGGGTGCCAATGCCACGATAATTCGTTGGTTTGCCCATTGGATAGTTGGGGGTCTGGCTCAATATTAGCTACTTTCTTTCGTCACTGTGGCCTTGTGTCACGAGCCTTGACTTCTCGCCCGGTGTTTCTGTTCCTTTGCCCTTAATTTCACGTACCACACGGGATTTGAAGATGCGTTGTTGACTGTGGGTAGCAGGGTTGAATTCATATTTCTTGGTGGCCTATTGCTTTTCTATCTCGCCTTGTGGTCACTCAGCTTGTAGGTTTTCGTTCAGGATGTTGCCCATTACTATTGGGACTCCTCGCCGGTTCATGCAGCGTAGACTCCGTGCTCGCGTAGAACATCGCGGAGTTCTCTTACGATGCCGCTGGAGGCTTTCGCAAAGAGGTTGCAGGCCCTAACGGCCTTGTGCCTACGCTGCTGGTCTTTGGCTTATACCTGAGAATGACTGACGATTTGCCTCTAAGCCTCCTAATAGTACAACGGGCAGAGATCCTTCGAAAAGCAACTGACGAAGCTCGCCGCTACCTGGCCAAGAGGCAAATCAACGAGCCCTAGCCACTCGCAATGGCCCAGGTACAACACCCTACAAATTCACTGCCTCTGCAGTCAGATGTACGTGAATAGCGTGGAAAAGGCGGTTGGCAAGGCCCCTTTAAGCTCCTTAGCCTTAATAAGGAAGACTGTACAATCGAAATGCCTCATGGACCAGCTGTGTTCCGAACAACAGTTATGAAGCCCTACATCACGGATTTTTCATTATTATTGGCAACAAATCCAACAATAACAATACAACCTTCAATATACGAGGCAATACAATCACATACAGCTCAACAAAGAGCAAGCGAGTGACCTAAAGCGCACTAGCTTTAGAGCTATGTAATAATTTTTTAGGCATTAATTAGCCTACACAATTAACAACACGCTGAACATCGTGATGAGCAGACTACAGCTTCCCGAGCCCAGGAAGCAAAGACCAAGAAACATTGGCTTGTAATCCTTGGAACATCTTTGCTACTTAAAAGCAAGCTTTGCCGTTCAAGAGGCAAAGGCGAAGAAGCTTCAACCTGTAGCAACTAGGGGCACGGGATCAAACAACAATCCCATGGAGGAATACGACAGAGGCCGATTGTTTTCCGGTTCAAGCCGTGCCTTGATGATGCTGGCCATTTGCGTAAGGGTGTAACCAGCAGGAAAACCGGCAATGTTGTCAAGGGAGTAAGTCCCAGCTTCACCATATGACTGCCGTAGGGCCATGTTATGTATCATAAGCCTCTTTTCCTTCGTTGTTCCGAGCTTGACGAGGCACTCGTACAGTGATAGCGAGTCTGTGCAGACCGCAGTCGGGATTTGTAGAAGCTGTAGTCTGCTTATCACAATGTTCAGCGTGGTGTTGATTGCGTAGGCCATGCTAACGCCCTAAACTATGCCACACAGCTCTAAAGCTAGTGCGCTTTAGGCCACTCGCTCCCTTATTGTTGAGCTGTATCTGATTGTGTTACCTTGAATCATGAAGGTTGCCTCGTTGTTGTTGTTGTTGTTGTTGTTGTTGTTGTTGTTGGTGAGGAATCCGATCTGCGAGCTTAGGTCTTTGTTGTTAGCGAAGGAGCTATTAACGAACATGTACAGCTTCGCTGTTGTGAGGTCAAGTGGGATGTAACGAAGTCCTCGGTCTTGATGATCGATTTGCTATTGAAATCGCTTGTTCAACCTGTTGACATCGTCAACAGTGATAGTGTGGTGTTGTGCGGCAACAGAGAGGTCGAAGGAAGCCTCCAGTTGGCATACAATGGCGATATACGCACCACGAGCTCGTTGCTCAATGTATTTCTGCTTCGTTGAGGGTGATGATGCTTCCCTGTTGTCAACAAGCATCGTGCCCTACATGTGTGCGTGCCTGTGGCCTCCGACTTTTTCTGTCCAATCCCGCATATTGCTATATCGTAAATATTATCGCTAGAAGCCTCGTTGCTGCATTAAGCTACTCAGTGAGATTAGTCTCTTCGAGAAAAATAGACCATAGGGATAATGACCGACAGCGCTGTTAAGAGCCGAACTTAGCTATCACTATCTCCTTGGGGCCCATAAGGCTCCGGGTACATACCATCGCGCGCCAACACGCTACCAGCCTGTCATCACTTGTGCGCGATGGTACCTAGGTAGCGAGGTAGGTAGCGAGGTAGGTAGCGTGGAAGAAGTACCTCTTACAGCGATGTTTTAAATTGGGTTAAAAGCTTATCGTGATTAGTCATCCTCGTACCCGGAGCCTTATGGCCCTCAAGGAGATAATCTATTGGACCAGAGAACGCCAATTTGTCGCCTTTAACGAAGCCCGTTTAATACACTACAGCAGCAACAAGTGGCCTTCCCGGATTTGGTTAGATGCGGTTGGGAATTTGACCATACAGCGGCCGCCAAGACCTTGATCAATAGCAGCTGAGGCGAAATGCTGCCAGCTAGCGGCTTGTGCCCATCACCCTTAAGCGCCGCCCGTTGCTGCCACCCACTGTAGTCCTGGTCGGTTCAGGTGCCAATAAGCCAACAAGCCGGAGCGGTAGACCCCTGGCCTTCCTGTACAGGCCCCTGGTCTGCATTGAACAGCCCCAGCCCAGCGCCATTATGCAAGAACGACTTTGACATTCATTAATAACCGGCCAAGGTTGGTGCTGCCACCCGCCGCACTTGACATTGACAGGCTTTCAGACTTCTTTTGCAGCAGCTTTCCGTCGAAAAAAAAAAAACCGACACGACACGACACCACCACATCATCACCACACCCTAACGACTACGTCTTACGCACACTCCGACAGCAGTTATTACGCAGACCTCCAACCCACACGCTGCCTTCTGTCAGAAGACCCGGCCGATGTATCGACCGCTACCTTCACATCCTTCATCATGAGCGCCTTGGCGCATATCGATGTGGATCGGGGTCTTGCTGGCGCAAAGCAGAGCCATCCCCATGATCACGAGAACGACGGACACGATTCTGCGCAACATGCTCTAGATATGATTGCAGGCCTCTGGCAAGAGGCATCATTTGCTCGACTACCAGACGATGCACCTCGCGAGCTTTACGACTATGTCCAAGATCTGGAGAACCCGCGTCATGTTTATGCTGTCTACCGTGCAAGTAGGCGCCATGATTTTCAGTTGCTGGTAGACCGGTATGTAGAGTTCACTCCTCTTCCCGCTTTCAATGACGCATTTTATCTTGGTGAGGGCCGTGGGAGCACATGTACTTATGTCATTCTGCAGATATATCCATCAGCTTCGTGTTGGCTGTGGCTCTTCACACTGCATCACTCCAACTTGCTTTACATGCCGCAAGCGTCTTGCGGGCAAGTCCCCGATACGAAGATATAGTCCTAGCAGTGCAAGAACCTTAGCTGTCTTCTTGGCAAGCCAAGATCACCCAGATAAAGGCCTCTGTCCTTTCTTGCGGCGCTCAAACGACCCACCACCGGCAGTCAACAACCTCATCTTTTCAGCTCCTCCCGCGCGACCGCAACCGCCCGCCGAACCATCATCTCCCAAGCGCATAGGCGCATCAGTCTCTCGCAAGAGCTCAGGTCTGTTTGAAAACAAATTGACGCGCACCTCCTCCACGCGACGATGCCAAGCTTCCGTAGCAGACACGCGGCGGACCAAACAAGATTGCGACGTCCAACGGCAACAAGACGCGGAACCAGAAGATCAAACTAAACGGAAATCGTGCCGGGGCAAGACGGGCGGAGTACCCAAGATCAAGGCTACCGAGAAGACTGTATGCAGAGACTATAGGTCATTTGCGGCGACAATGTTCGGGACAGCGGCTTTCAAGATGTTAGAATGGCTCACGCCAGAGGGCTTGCAGGCAATGTCCAAACAATACTCAGAGACCTGCGACACCGACAAACCTGCAAGATCAGGAAGAGAAGACGAGCCGGAGGCGTCCGACTTGGCAGATGATAAAGATCTGTCACGGGCCAAAACTGGACTTTCAAAACATGAAACCTCATCAATGCCACTTCAAGCTGTACCATCACCAGAAGTTGAGAGAGGCGCACCAAAAGTACAAGAGTCAATACGACCCGATGAACAAGTAGTCGCGCGAGATGCCCCCAGGCGGAAGCGCAATTCCCAAGGTTCGATTAAGAGCTCGCCTGCGCCAAAAACCCAGAGAAAGTCATCCCTCGATGGTCCTACAGGTGTTCTGCCATCTGTGACAACGGATGCGTCTAGGCCTCCGAAAGCTAATACTTTTCGTGGAGATAAGAAGCCACGCTCTGCCAAACTGGGTAGCGGAATTATCAGCCGCGCAGTGCCGGAGAAACCCTTGAAGCCCGCCTTTTTTGAGAATGTACCCAGTCTTTCTCCGCCACCTGTAGATGAAGTCGATCCTCTTTCTTTGAAGCTGGAGGATCATCCGAGTCAAAGTAGCGTTACTGCGCCCAAGAGCCGCAGGACAAAATCGAATCCAGATGATCACGAACATACCAAACCAAAATTGGACCTATCATGGGTGGATTATCCCCTTCCCCAGGCTTTATCTCACCTGAACGTCGACTTGATAGACTTCATCTGCGATACTTTCCAAGAAGATGGTACTCATGAGATCGGCCTCTTCGGTCCACAAACCATGTCCGAAGCTCATCCCAAACCCCTGGACAAAAGGACGAGGCTTGTCAGAAAACCACGGACCAACAAAGCAGCCCCTGCCGTACCCCGAGGTCAGTGGAAGGCCTTTAACGAGCAAACCATTTTCAATGTGATGAGCGATCCACATGCCCTAGTCAGATCATTCACAACGGACGGTAAGCTTTACGATTCTCACACACTTTGGTATTGTATGCTCCGCATGATCCGGGTGGCTCCTAGCCTCGTCCTCCACAGCCTTTGGCTGGCGGCAAAGAGCTTGTTTGTGCCTCCACAGTCTCTCAAGCCCGGACGACTGCCATCTAAGAAGTTGTTTGGGGACGACACTGGCTTGTCAACTTTTGAGGCAGGCTGTGTAATGTCCATCTGCTTGCATGCCCTCGTCGCAGCTGCGCCTTGTGCACCGGACTCCAAGACACTTTACGAGATGTCTCGTGTACGCTCTAGTGGCCTTGTGCTGGCTAATCAAGGAGGAGCAGCCCGCCAATCTTCGGCAGCCATGTGTCTTGAATACGATGATGTCTTCTCAAATGAACTGGCCTTACGGCTGGCTCGCCGAATCTTTTGTGCTGTCACAGCCAGGCAATGCTTTGCTGAAATGGCCAGCTCTGATGCGAGCGTCGCAAACGCCATGGGCGATGTTGATGATAATGTTTTGGCCTTGCTTCTGAAGCAGCTTGATCTCGTCGGCTGCGGATCTGACCGTATCCTTACATTCTCGCAAACCGAACGCCTACTCCACGAGACCAGGGTACCAACTCTCCTCCTCGACTGGGCCAGGGCAGTACTCCTGCAGGAATGGAATGGCCGACCTGAGTATTCTAACGCGGGACCCTTTCATGGAGCCATGTCTCTCATTTCCATCTTGCGTACGTGAAAGAAAGGAGATTGTCACTCAAGAGCTCACCTATTGCTAACATACTGTAGACGATCACAGGAATACGCTGCTTCTAAGTGACATCCAGTTCCGCGTCGATTACTTCTCAGATCGATTTGATGTGATGGAAGTCCCGGTGTCCTGGATCACGTTCAACTCATCAAGACAATTGTATCACATCTTGGACCATCCATATCTATTTAAGCCTGAAACGCTTGTGTCCTTCTTTCGTTCGATCAATTTCTCTCGTATGAGCAGGTCATTCGAAGAGTCTTCATCGCTGAAGACTCGAATGGCTGCGATTGTCGATCCGGGGAGCCTCGTCACTAACGCCCACCACAAGCATGTGTTGCAGGATTTGCTGAAGACTGCATCATCCAGGTACTTGGTACTGTCTATCAGCAGAACCCATGTTTTGAGAGATGCATTCGATCAACTCTGGCGGCGACAAGAACGAGAACTCCTTCGACCCCTCAAGGTTCATTTAGGAGAGGGCAGAGGTGGCGAGGAAGGCTTCGATTCTGGTGGTGTTCAGCAAGAGTTCTTCCGTATGGCGATCGCCGAGTGTCTCGATCCGGAGTACGGTGCCTTCACAGTGGACGACAGAACGAGGATGGCATGGTTTGTGCCAGGATCACTGGTCGAAGAATGGAAGTTCGAGATGATCGGCTTGCTTATGTCGCTTGCAGTCTACAACGGTCTAACGTTACCGATAACTTTCCCCAAGGCCTTCTATCGAAAGCTTCTCGGCCAACCTGTTCAGGAACTTTATCACATTGCCGACGGCTGGCCAGAACTTGCCAATGGTCTGACTGCATTGCAGGAATGGGACGAAGAGAACGGTTCGGTTGAAGAGATCTTTGCAAGAACATACGAATTTTCAGTCTCTGCGTTCGGAGGCGATGTTACTCTTTCCATGACCAAGAGAAATTCATTCTGGCCGCAGGGTATACCCGAACCTCCTGCACAGAGCTCCGTTGCTGCAGCAGCTGACAGTGATGCACCTCTTGTTACAAGTGAGAACCGGGACGCATATGTCAGCGACTATATCCGATACTTGACCAATGTCTCCGTCAGGCCTCAGTTTCTAGCCTTTGAGCGCGGGTTCCGGGCATGTCTGGAACCCAAATCACTCAGTCTTCTGACGCCGTCTGTTCTACAATCTTTGGTCGAGGGCGTCCAGGAGATCGACATATTGGAACTGCGGCGGCACGCCCGTTATGTCGGTTGGGACTCGTCTCACCACACTGTCAAGGACTTTTGGTCCATCGTTAAGAGATACGATGATGCGATGAAGCGAAAACTGCTCGAATTCGTCACAGCGTCAGATCGTGTCCCCGTTGGTGGCATGAAGAATGTGCAGTTTGTGATCCAGAAGAACGGAGAGGAGGAAGGTGAGAGGGGTCATTTACCCACAGCATATACGTGCTATGGGACACTATTATTACCAGAGTACAAAAACAAGGAGGCACTCCGAGAGCGTTTAGGCATGGCATTAGAAAATTCTCAGGGATTTGGATTCGCTTAACCACAACGACCATGGTGCTGTGGGACAAGCATAGCGACGCTGTAGCATACCATACATGTCTTTTTTTTTTTAACTTGGCCTTTACTCACAATTGAATCTGAAGCGTTCCTTATTCATTTTTTTTTTCATCTAATCATACATGCGTTCATACAAAGTGGTATATCATGCAACGCCGGCATGTCACGGCGTTTACGTCTCAGGGCTCTGCTAAGCCAGATCAAATCATTCCTTCCTTCATTTGCCTCACATTTAAATTGATGCGCTTATTCTTCAACCAGCCCTCCCACTCGGTGTACTCACCGTTTTCAGACGGCCAGTGTGCCAAATACTCCGGACACGTATCCTTGAGCACCTTTGGCACACCGTGCCAAGCATATCTGGATTCCCGCGTCATGTAAATTGCATCTCCTGAACGGATCCTCAGCAGCAGATACTTCTTCTTCTGCTGCCCGTCTAGCCTTTCGGCGTCGCCACGCTCGTCCTCGTGGGGCGCAATCATGAAGAGCGCGTCGCAGCCAAAGCTGAGACTGACGAGACCCCTGTCCGACTCCTCGCTCACGTCTCTGTGCATCATCATGGTGTCACCCGGGCTGTAGAAGTTGACGATGGCTGCCTGAGCGAGGGTCTCAGGAAACAGCTTCTCCAGGAACTGCGACAGGTCGTCTGGGAAGCGCGGGGGCTGCTTGTCCGGATAGACGCGGTTCGTCCAGTCGTACTGTCCGCCGAGGGTGAGCCAGCGGAGGCGGCGGGTGAGGACCTGGCGTGGCGTGAGGGGCTTGTGAACCGCGGCATCCTTGGGGATGAAGGAGGAGGAGTCGGAGAGGGCGAAGAGGGATCCTTCGGACGGGGGGAGGGTGTAGTGGAGGTGCAGATTCGTCTTGTGCTTTGGGTTGGAGAGGTCGCGATGGAGGATCCTGGCGAGAAGCGTCTTTTGGACTGCGGGCGGGATGAGGTCCGGCACGATGAGGAGGCCTGCGTTGCGTTAGCTGGAACACGGGTTGATGTCAAACTAAGATGGAAATTTGTAGTTGGCTGTGTGTTTGGTTGGTTGGCAAGACGTACCGGGGAGCAGGGGGTGGAAAAGAACAGGCACATCTTTCTCGGCGAGAGGGGCGAGCGCGGGCGCGAGATGTGCGAACGCGCTCGCGGCTTGGCTCCTGGCGATGTGTCCTGCGCGCGAGAAGCCGTTTTCCGAAAGAGGGCTGCGCGGATCGTCGACTCTGGGGTCCTGGCGCAGGATCGACGGGTCCATCCTGGAATAGTGTTTCCAGTCCGCGCGCATCTCCTGCGATGGCTGCTCGTGAGCGTCCAGCTCGTTGAGGGAGGCTTTCATGGCGACGACAAGTTTCCAACTGGGTTCGCTAATTGGGGAGATTTATGTCATAGAAGCTACGAACCAGGTTAGTCCGGCGCAAAATTGCAGTTTTCCACCAGGGCGTCATCATTTAAGAGAGGTTTAATTCATGATTAATGCTCTGACACGAACTTTTCTCCAAGATCACCACCCCAGCTGCACTCATATTGGTGGGGGTGGATCGTGTTACATAATCTGCCATCTGCCATCCAACCTCAACCCAACCCGAGTCCCTCGATTCATTTGGAGTTGAACGAACAGCTGCGGACTTGGGCCATTGCAAGCAAAGCATGCCTCTGCGGCAGTTGCGCAACAGGCTTGCTTGCTCGCACATCTTGGCACCCTTGACCTCGACACCTCTCTCGGTTCCGACGACGCATCGGGGTATCAGGCAGCGGCCGACGAGGCGCGCAACGAAGACCGACTCATCAATTGCAATTGTCCATGAGGCCCGGAAGCGTCCCAGTCCGGTGCTTGGAAACCCGGCTTCGCGAGCGGCGGCGCATGCTTCGCAGCATACTCCATCAGCCCTGGCCCTGGCCGAAGCACGACACGCCGGTCCCTACAAGCACGTCCTCCTCACGTCCAGCACGATTCACCACTGCCCGGGGCGAGCCAGCAGCGTTGACGAGGATGGAAAGGGCCACTTGACAACGCGCACGCAACAAGCCCAGCTCTCCGCCGCCGAGAGGTTCTTCTCCCACCGCCAGCACCGCAACTTCCTCTACTCGGCCGAAGCCCTCCGCCACCACCCGCCCAACACCCACGTCCCCGAGATCGTCATCCTCGGCGCCTCCAACGTCGGCAAGTCCACCTTTCTCAACGCCCTGATCGGGTCCTCCGGCGCCGCGGGCGCGCGCGTCAGCCAACGACCCGGCCGGACCACTCTCCTCAACGCCTTTGGCGCAGGGCCGCCGCCCAAGATGCCCAAGGAAGCCGTGATTCCCAAGGGCGCGGCTCCTCCTAGGCACGGTCTGGTGCTGGTCGATACCCCCGGGTACGGGTACAGGAGCCAGGCTAGCTGGGGGGACGCCATCGTCGAGTACCTCCAAAGACGGAGCATGCTGCGCGGCGCAGTGGTCCTCCTCTCGTCGGACAAGCGGCTTCTGCCCCAGGATCGGTGGATGCTGAGGACGCTGGCGGAGGCCGACACGCGGACTGTCGTGGTCCTGACCAAGGCGGATAAGGGGAGGGCGGAGTGGAGGGACAGGTGTGTTGCCATGGCTGACGCGGTGCAGGCCGAGTTGGACGGGCTGCATGGGGAGTATGGGGGCAAATGGAGGGATGCGGATGGCGCTGCCGCTCGTATTTATGTCACGGCGGCAGGTATGGATACTCCTGGTAAACTGAGAAATGGGGGCGGGATGGGAGGCGTGAGGGCGGCTGTTCTAGAAATGGCCGGGTTTGCATTGCAGGATACGGTGACGAAGAAGGCCGAGACTGTAACATATACTGGCCCTATTGTCTCCTTTGAGGATATCCAGTGGAAGAATTGAAAAAAATAAAAATAAAAAAAAATAAAAAATGACAGCAGGATACAATCCATTCAGGTCAAAGTCTTTTACCATTGCCATATGTCATTAATATGTCTGATTCGTTAAATTTACATTTATACAAGAACATGTCACCAATCCTTGTAGCATCATACAATTACCCATGCGCCTCCCCTATTTAGCTGACGAAGATTTGTTCGAATGGCCAGTTCCAGGACGAGAAGAGTCCTTTCTTAATTTTATCGGCCCTTTGGCATTGAACAAGCTCTTGACTCTTCTCAGTCTGGCCCATCTCTCCTTATCCTTTGCCTCGCGCACCTTTTCGTCCTCCTCTTCACCTCCGTCTTTCTGAGGACTTACACCGGCCGGAGCTCCGGTGTCCTGGTTGGGAGTCGCTATTTGTGGAGTCGGAGATCCAGGGGTACTAGGGGCCCCTCTCGATAGGCTTGGCGACCCAAAGCCCTCGCCTCGTAACTGTCCAATTCTTTTCGACTTTCCGCTGTAGACCTTTCTCAAGTCGGACTCGTTTCTGATAGTTTGAATCAATGTCTCCCATCCAGCCAAATCAGGCTGATTGTTGGTTCCGGCACCAGCGCTTCTTTGCACGCGAGCGTTCTTCCACGGACAAAAGAACCGGTGCTCGCGAAGCGGATCCAAGTGGTCCATGGGCGCCGGCACAATGACCTGACCCTCTTCATCCACCTCTCTGCTTTTGAACATCCAAAGCCCAAGACGCCTCAAGCAAGTATGACAGGACGCCGAATTAGGAACCGCTCCAATCCGTGGATTTGTCAGGCCTTGCCAGCCCATGAGTGCTAAAGCCAACGCAGGGCGGTTTGGTGATCGATCAGCAACAGAACCAGAAGTACCTGCTATAGGTGGAGGGTCTGTGAAGAAGTCCGCTGAAAGGTGTGAAAGAACACCGTCTACACTGATATTTTCTGGGAGGCGCAAGTTGAACTCGTAAGGAAGGAAGGAGCCTCGGGAGCATAACTCATCGTAACGCTGCCGGAGCGAGGCCAGTGTCGCCTGAGTGTTCGAGAAGGACAATCGGATCAATGAGTCTACACAAATCTAGTCAGTATATGTTTTTTTTTAGCAGGAAATTGTCTCAGCGCACCATCACAGCCACGTTTCCTCCATAGACAGTCTTGCTGGTGGGACGAAATGATGAGATGGGAATACTTCTCCACCAAAGCCTCCGCTGTTTCAACTATCAGTACTCATGCAGAGAAGAGAGGACGGGCAAACTGCAGAATCTAACCAATTTCCGAAGGAACCAAGACAGTGACTTCCTTCCCATCAGTTTCCCTCTTGTTTAGCTTCACGATGAGCTCCTTGTGACATAGAACGCATCGAACTTTTTCCTTGCCTTGGCAGATCCAACCTCGTTTTGCCCATTCGATCTCGCTAACCTTGTCAGGCTTGGGCGTCCAATCAGTTATTTCTTGGAACGTGGTAAGTCGCTTCAGCAGCTCGTCTCGATCGCCTGGGCAGTATTTGGCGGGGGCGCGACTGGTCGTCCGGATGCTCGACTGGGCAGAAGGCCTTTTCAAGACGACGCTTGAGAAAGATGTTATAGGAGGTGACTTGCTGTATAACGTCGGAGCAGTGGATTCAGGAAAGCCAAGTCGTTGCCGCTTCTGTAGGATTTCATCGTTGCTGATAGTGCTGGAGCCGTACTTTGGAGGAGCGGACATGTTGTCTTTGTTGTTCTCTGAGGATGAAGGCCGAGGACTGCTGAGACCTTGCAGCAACGCATTGAACTTGCGTTTAGTCGCGTTCATGATCCAATTCTGCCAGACTTGATAGCGGAGCTGAAATTCAAGGCAAAGGCCTCGCTTGGGCAGTCAAGGGAAACGGCGTGACAGGAGATCGGGGTTGTTGTGTCGATCAGCAGGAATGGCAGGCCGGGGATTGCTGTTCTTAGGGCGGCGCCATGGAGCGGCAGCAAAGGGAGAATGGCAGTGCCTTTGACGTGGAGAAGATAATTGAGAATGGCAGAAAAAGAAAATAAGCTGTGGCTGGACGGCTATGCAGGGCGCACAGTGCATGCGGCCTTGACCAAAGAAGAGTGCTTGAGAAACGAAACGCGGTTGTGTAGCAGCGCCCGACTGAGGTTCAACCGTCGCGCGCTCCGTGTCACGACATTGGTGAACTTTGTCGATCGGGTGTCGGTGCTTTGCATGCGCCGCGGCGATAACGCGATAGCGCGATAAGAAAATGCCCCACCTGCGGGACCTCTACAGCAACAAAAAAGCGGGCCGGTGCCCATAGAAATTTTTCGACGACTCGCTCTTGAAGTTTTTGAGCTTGCCATTGCGGTGTGAGTCGTGGGCTTTTTTAAGTTGAATTTTGGGACACGAGTTCAACTTGCCAACTTGCACCCTTTCCTCTCTTCGCTCCCCTGCTGCTTGCACCAGACAAGCAGCTGGTAGCTTCTGTATCTTGATTTTCCAAATCGGGCCCTTGTTCCTCGGTCCTGCATTGCACAGGCACATGTCAGCCAGGACCGGCCCGCCTTCCTGGCTTTTCTCAAACAACATCAGCAACAACACAAAAGTAGAAACCGCTTTCGCCAAAAATACTGGCACAAATCACGATAAAATGGCCAAGAAACATTCCAAGGTAGAGGCAAAAACTGCACCATCCGCCGAACTCCTCGGCCTCGTCGGACAGTTTCTGACCGAGCACTCTTTCAACAAAGCGCACACCGCTTTTCAAAAGGAGGTCGAGAAGAACGGCTGGTCCACCTCCAACAAGGACGGTGACACAAACCTTGATTCTATTTTTCAGTCATGGGAGACTGCCCAGAAGAGTAAAGCGGAATCTGAGGACAACACGGACGATGAAACAAGCGAGGAATCAAGCTCAAGCGATAGCAGCGACAGCTCCGATGACAGCGATGATAGCGACGAAAGCTCCAGCTGTGAAAGCTCCAGCTCCAGCGAAAGTGAGAGTCAGGGAAGGTCGACCAGAAAGAAGATTGTGCCAGGCAAGGGAGCTGGCGTCAGTAAGAATCTCAAGCGCAAGGCTCCGGTTGATTCAAGCTCATCGTCCGACTCGAGCGACTCCGACTCCGACTCTAACTCAAGCTCCGATTCTGATGTTGCTCCCAAAGCGAAGAAGCAGAAGACTGCCAAGCCAGTAGCCGAGTCTTTTTCTGAGAGCTCTGATTCGGAAAGCGATTCGGACGACGGCAAAATGGACGTTGACAAGGAGTCCTCTGATTCCTCAGCTTCTGATAGCGACAGCTCGTCTGATAGCAGCTCTGAATCTGGATCCGACTCTGATTCCGATAGTGATAGCGACGACGAGGGGACCGAAGCGAGAGCTGCCGCCAAGATTGCTCTTCCCGAGTCCGGCTCTTCTTCATCTGCTTCCTCCTCCGACTCCGACTCTGAGGGCCTGAAGGCCAAGGTCAAGCCTAAGAAGAGCAAGATGTCGATTGTGAGGGACTCATCGGACACCTCCGTGACCCTTGACATCCAATCTCCCGTGCCCCAGCCCAAAAGCGAGGAGCCCCCTCTTCCACCCGATCCAGTTGTGAAGCCCTGCAAGAAGCAGAATCAGCCATTTTCACGAATTCCTAAGGATGTCAAGGTTGACCCCAAATTCGTGTCCAACGCCTACGTGCACGTGGATTATTCGCGGCGCGCCCACGAGGATCTGATCGTCACCAAAGGCAAGAATTTCACCAAGGAGAAGAACAAGAAGAAGCGAGGGAGCTTCCGTGGCGGGCCTATCGATATTTCTCACTCTGGGAGCATCTACTTTGACGACTAGAATTTATGATTAGATTGATCAGCATATTTGATTTGGGCTTTCGAAAAAGAATAAAGCTCTAGAGGCAAGAAGATGGCGTTATAACTTACAATAGGCGTACTTAAAATTAATGGTGGTGTCATGGAGATGGGGCGTTTTCTGATATCTTGGTTGCCTTTATTCCTCTTGCGGTCAGCGTACAAGGCACGCCGATATTGCGCAGCTGGCTATAAAAGCTTCTAGAACACCCTGGACGTCATGTATTAGTTCAGACCACAATCGCAATCATAAGTTCCTTTTATACGCTGTTGTTCCCCATGTGATGTGCCGCCAAGTCTCCGTATCAGTGTGATGTCCTTGGGGAGAGATGCGTCAATTCTCGAGGTCATGGGTCAAAAACTGTAGTCTCATACCAGTCGCTCCAGTAAACCCAAAACTCTATAATGTGGGGGAAAATACAGACAGATAAAAGGGGGCTATGCCTAAGAAAACAATCAAGTATTCACAGTCCGATAGTTTTGCCTCTTCAAACCCATACTGCCTGTCCGACGACACAGCGCCATTGTTGCAGGATAAAGCACGAATCCGCCAGACACAACCTCACGTGACCCCAGATGAAGTATATAGTCAGAAAGCGGTCGTCAGACAGCTGGATTGGAAGGCATTATCTCACTTACACATAATATATTACATTTAACAGAACCACTGAACAATCACGTTAAATAATGCCTTCTTTGACCTTGTCGAATACGACTACCTCGTACGAATCTGACCACCGCTCGCATGAATCCAACCCCGTCAAGTCCCTCTGCTCCGTAACAACCATTGACTCGACTGCTAGAGCAAAAGTAGGTTGCCTGTTGCAACCCTTCAGGATTGATGCTGACGAGAAAAAGAGACTAGTCATCCAAGGAGGCTATCCTTACTTACAGAGAAGCTAGCCTTAAAGGCAGAAACCAAGAGAAGATACAAATGCGGGGGGATATGCAACCTACAGTACCCCCTCCAGGAAGAGGCAAAACTATCGGACTGTGCTATTAAGCTACAGAATCCTTGGTTGTTTTCTTCGGCCTAGCCGCCTTTTGTCTCTCTGTATCTTCCCCCACATCTGTATCTTCTTTTGGATTCTGCCTCTAAGGCTAGCCTTTGAGGATAGCCTCCTTATTTAGTATCGGAATAACTAGTCTCTTTAGCTACTAGGTCTTGCTAGCATCGATCCTGAAGGGTTGCAACAGGCAACTACTTTTGCTCCAGCAGTCGAGTTAGTAGTGCTGTGTCGTCGGACAGGCAGCATGGGTCTGTTTGTACTGTGCCGTTTTCTTGCCTCGGTGCTGCAGTGTGTCAGCAAAATTGCAGCGCCTCGAGAGGCTGAGCAGAAGGGAAGTCTTGCAGATTTCAGTAGGTACTGTTGAGCTTATAAGAGCCGTTTGTGCGCTTACATACTAGGTCAGGGGGAAGACTTGAGGTTAGCAGGATTTGCAAGAGAGATCAATAGAATGCAGCAAGGGCTTGTTATACATGCTGTATGGTGCGAGCATTCAAGTTTTTAGCGCGAGTTAATCGCGCACATTATAGCGACCATGAGCTAACTTTTGCGGGCGTGCTACCTACCTATAGCTATAGACCTTCATTCTAAAAGCTTAATTATAGTGTTTATATGTGCGGTATTTTGCCTAGTATCTTATGGCTCGCTAGTTAGTGTATAGACACACAGTGTTCACTCAGGCCTTACCTTATGCAGTGCCTGGCACAAATTGGGGAAGGGGGCAAAGAAAAATGAATATAACCTACAGTACAGAATTCTCACGGGAAATCCCTATACGAAACGCTTTGCTCCTAAATGGCCCGCGATCCCAGATCTATGCTGGAAATCTCAAAACGTTCCCTCCTTGGTCCACCTATTCGCCGTCTCGGCAGGTGGCCTGACCTCGGTAGCAGGCGCATGCTGCGCCGCCCGATCCAGGGCGTCGCCATCGCCAGACTTCTCCTTCAGGAGGTCGTCCTTTCGCCGGACGGCGGGCCATCGCCTGTGGTCGTCCCTGGCGGCCTTCTCGGCCTCGCGCAGCCACTTCGTCCACTGGTCCGTACTGGGGGCCGCGCCGCTCCTCTCCACCCAGCCCGTCAGCTTGGTCTCGCGGATGGCGTACCACAGCGTCCTGGTGAAGGAGGGGTGGCCCTCGCGCTGGTCGGTCGCGAGGGTGACCTTGTGCGCGGAGGCGGCGTCGTCGGGGGTGACGTCAGCCCACTCGTAGCGGGAGAGGTCCCAGAAGAAGGAGCGGGGAAGCATGCCGAGCCCCCAGTAGAGGCCGTTGAGGAGGATGTACGAGGTGCCGATAAAGACCTTGAGCTCCCAGGTGCAGTTGCCGAGGAGGACGACGCTGACCATGAGGAGGGTGGTGCCGAGGGCCATGAGGGCGCGGTAGGCGGTGCCGCCGACGTAGTACTCGCATTCTTCGGTGCCCGAGTACAGCTCGCGGGCGACTTCCTCGGAGCAGCGGACGAGGACGAAGGCGCCCTCGCGGGTGCGGATGAGGACGTCGCCTCGGGGCACCTGGTTCGTGTGCTTGCGCTTCATGAGGATGGGCCGCCAGAAGGAGGCGCAGCCTACGACGGTGGAGGCGGTTGAGATGAGGGTGATGGCGAGGATGGCGGTCCCGTCGTGGCGGATCGTGGCCGTGACAACGATGGCTATGCTCAGGAGGCAGGAGAAGATGGAGAGGATGTGGACGGGGGAGAAGAGCTTGGCTGGGACGGCGGGCCGGCTGCCGCCCACGGCGACGGTAGGACTGGTGAGGAGGTCTTGCGCGCGCTCGCGGGCTGTCGAGCGGCGACGCGGCGCCGAGTAGCCTGGTGCGAAGTCATCTTCGACAAGATTGGAGAGGCTCTCGTCGGCGAATTGCACCGTGGGCTGGCGCCGAGGGTGGTTCGGCGCCGAGGAGGATGTCGTCGCGCCGTTGCCTCGGGTGTCATGGGGAGGAGGACACACGGCACCCGGGGCCGACTCCTCGTCTTGCTTGTGGTGAAGACGGGCTGAATGCGTGCGAGGCTGCGCAGCTATCTCATGTCGGTCCTCAGAAGCTTCATCCTTTGCCTCTTTCTCCACCACGTTTCGTGGCCTCCCGGTCATTCCCCGCAGAAACCGCTTGGCGTATGTAAGAAGAGCTGGTGAGCCCTTGCCAGACGAGGATGCCTTGGGCACTACTAGCTCTGTCATGGCCCTGTCTGAATGCTTGATGTCCAAGACCTTGAAGCTGAAGGGCGGCAGCTGGTCTAGCGGGGTGATGATGTTGGCGAAGAAGCCGACTGAGTCCAGTGTCGTGCCGCTGTACACGCCAGTCATGCGAGCGTGGGTTTCCGGCATCCTCGTGGGACGCGAAGGCTTGAGGAGAGCCTGGGGCGCTGGCAGGATCCGGGGCAATATCCCGGGAAGAGAGGCCGTGATGGCTTGTGCGTGCTCGGCTATGGAGGATTCGCCGATGACGACTAGCAGATTCACGACATCCAGAGACCAGGAGGACTTGGTGTTGGGGAACCATGCCCAGTCAGGGTCATCTGGGCTCGACATGGTGCCGATGGAGGGATTAGGACGGGAAGTCAGAAGACTTGTCGGTTGCACGATACGAGCGCTTGCGGTAGAGCAGTAGAGCAGAGTCTCTGGGTTTGGAACGGGCTATCTAGTCTTGTGATGGACCGTAAAGCCAGCTCATGTATTATGTGTATGGCTGCTCGGTCACTGCATCCAGGTCCAGGCAGAATTCGAGGAGGTGGCATCTTGCCAGGCGCAACGCAGGTGCCGCACACACGTTCAGGAGGTCATGGCAGAGTTTGGCTGCCGGAAATCAGGACCGTCCTGCAGATGAAAGAAAAGAGGGCGAGATACATCTGTGAGTTGAATCGGCGGTGCGGCGGATGCAGCTCAGAGAAGCCACGCCAGCACTGGCTGGTGCTGCGGGATGAGGCTGGCCAGATGGGGGGTGGTGTCATGTTGAGTTGCATACTCCGTAGTCTGTCATGTCGGGGTAATTGTGAATATGAACAAATATTAATAAATATTGGAGCGGCTGATACGTGGCGGAGCTTTGTCGTCTCTGCACCCCCGTTGGCTGGCGTCTGCATGCCTGCACAATGTCTCACACCGCCTCCACTCTTGGTTGTCGGGTTGGTCCGGGGTTATATAGAAGAAGAAGAAGAAGAAGAAGAAGAAGAAGAAGAAGAAAAGTGTAATAATACTTGTCAACTTGTCAACCAAGACTCTGTTGCCCCATAAAGGATCACTTGCTTCATCATCTCGGCTTTTGAACTTCGTAAAGCCTCTTCCTGCTAGACCTATGACTCGAAGGAGACGGATGCAAAACGTCCGGTTTCCGTACCCCTGGTAAGCATTAATAACGCTGGGACATGCGTCACTCTTCCCAAATTTACCATCGTCCACTTGTGTGTGTTTGGGTTGGCAAAAGCCTCCAGACGGCGCCCCTACCGCTCATCTCCTCCGACAGTCTCATATCTGTCGACCGCCCATTCCAAAAACTGCTCCCACAAACGCTGCCATTCTCTAAAAACAACGGTCTTCTCGGACTCGTCTAGGCAGGCATGCTCGATGCTCCACATGGCCAGCTGCTTCCAGCCGAAGAGGCCTAGATCTGCCCTGCCTACCATCACCTGGTAGAAATCATGTGATAATGTAGAGCTATGAAATCACGCTGGGTTAGTCCGTGGACTGTGCTCGGTATGTGAGTTTGGGAAACACCTGCACGTACCGAAATAGAGCACCATTGTCAGAGTTGACCGTGCAGTGCACATTGTTGGCTAGGAGCGGATACATGGAATGGCCTGCAACACGCGGAGTAAGTCCCAGAACTTCGTTCGATATGGGACACAGTTCCAGGCATATGCCTTTGGCTTTCATCTCCTGCATGATATAGGGGTGCTTTGTGAGGGCGTAGCCATGACCAATCCGCTTGGCGCCGAGAAGCAATGCATCGACTAGATTGCCATCTGCATCGCTCCCCATGTCTAGCGTCTCGCCGCAGTGGAATAGGAAGGGGATATCTACGCCAGCAGCCTCGCATTTCTTTTTAAAATATAGAAACTCCTGCACAAAGTCCTTTAGCGGCCGACCCTTGCTTTCTTCCCCTGCCAGATCATATCCTGGACATATCTGGTCAGCAAACGAGCGAGACTTGTACAAGCTGACAAGAGTGCCCGTGGTTTTTGACTGTACCTGCAATCCACTGTGGCCATTTCTGCTTGAATTGAAGGCATTCGTCCAGCGAGTCCTTGACATCTTCTGGCGGCAGAGACCGCGGGGCAGTATAAACCACCTTCAGACCACCAAAGTAGCGCCCGCTGGCGGTCATTTCCTGCTGGAACTTCGACACCTCATCGATTATGATTTCCATGATTCCCCCGCTATCAATCCTCGAGGTGCCATCATCAGTGAACAGTTGATTACTCTTCATGAAGGCAGGGCGGATCTCAGCATATTGAATGTTGTCTCTCATGAAATCTTGCAAGCATCGCCGTGCATATTGTCGATAGGCCGTTTCATAGTTGAAAAGCCCTTTCATCATGCGCGTTCGGCCATTGAATTTCTCCCAAGCCCTTTCGAAGAACCCATCACATTAGCGAATTGACACGGAAACTAATTTTTGGGACCTGTTGGGCACTACCCACCCTGCTGCAGTTTGTAATAACCCGTGCGCCTCTTCCTCATGGAACAAAAGTTTCCTCCTCAACCACGAGTCAGCACTAAGGGAAGGAAAGTTCTGTGGAAATTCACGCAGAAACTCATCCAACTTCATCGTCTGACGAGGTCGGTATCCGGGTAAGAAGAGATTGCCGGGATCTTCGCGGTCAGGGCTCGTGATGGAAAATCGCAGCTCGCATTTGTCGAAATTGGCGAAGTTGTTGTCAGGTATAAGCGGTAGATCACTTGTTATAAACATTCTATCCATTTTTTTCGCGATATCCAACAATACCGACGGTGGTAAGCACGAATTGTAGTGAATATGAAGGTGACCCCCCTTGGGCATGTGCGATGCTATGTCGAAGAGCGCTGTCTGTTCGATGAGATTGACATTTGACAGGAAATGATCGCCCGCAAATCTGCCATGTTGTTGTCCAGCGTAGCCTTCTCGGGCAGGAGCTTCATCATATATTTGCTTTTGGTCTCGCCGGCGCAATTTATGCATGATGACATCAAGACGTTGCTCCAGAGGTGAAGCTCTGGCGCGACATCGTGAATCAAAATCCAGATTCTTCTCCAGTGTTATAATTCTGGAACGAGAGGCAAAATAGTCTACAGCGTCCCGAACGGTGCTGCTTTCGATGCCCGAGGCTTCAAATCCTCTTATTGCCGAGCATTCTCGCTGAGATTTTACTGCTTCCTCAGCTGCTTTTTGGTCATAGATACTATCTTGCATCACTTGGTGAACGAGTGACATGACCCGGCGTGATCTCGTCTCGGGTGTTGGGCAATGGTCGTTGCAATAAATTCCCGGCGGCTTGTCTGTGGCTTCCTTGAGCTGCAGTTTTTATGTCGATGGACCCATGTAGGAGGTTGCAAAAAGAAGCTCGACCAGGCAGCCCAGATGAACGCCACTCTGTTGGCATTTAGACCTTCCGAGGAATAAGGTCTACAATGAATGAGAGAAGGGAGCAGCGAAGAAAGAATAGACTAGGATGATTAGTGACCAAGTGTTATATGTTTCTTTGATTGCCTCTTAGGTGTTGGTCCCTTAGCAGTCGTAAGGCTGGCTCAAAGATGTTCGCATGATCGAATGTTGAGTAACATAAGGCGATATATATTAGTCCCCGTGCATGGAGCATGGAGCATGGGTGTTGTTCGCCTGGCCTCCCACGAGTCTGAGTCGAGGAGCACCAGAGTGAGGGGCTGTGAGCTCTGGAGCTCAAGGGTCGTGGGCTGGCGAGACGGAACATCAGGGATGGTGGTGGGATGGGCGCAATCAATCTGCTTGCGATGATTCGCCCTCATCGACGGAGATTTTCCTAAAACGCAGGCTTGTGGGTCAACACAGAGAAGTGAGAAGTGCAAAACGGCCTCGTGAGTTGGGGCACGCTCTCACCTCAATCCTCAATCTCAATGGTGGCCGAACAAAAGCGGATCTAAGGCCCAGGTAAAGTTTCTCTCGATCAGCCTTAGGGGCAAAAAGGCGGGGGCGGGGGAAGGGGTCTAGATACAAGCGCTTAACTAGACTGCAATTGCTGGCAGCCGCACTAAGGAATAATGAAATATGGATTATGGATTATGGATTATGGATTATGGAGTATCGCGGTCTGGTCAATCAACACAACACGTCTGAAGGTTGAGATGAGGAGAGTGCCCAGGCCACACAGTGCGCCTAACTCACTCCGCAGCCGGGCTGTGCTACCGGGTAGCCAGCCTAAGCACGTGAATGGTACTTGGCAGGCCTCCTCGTGAATAGAGAGAGGCCTCCTGCAATCCAGGCTAACAACCTCCTCCATCGCTAGAGAGAGAACCTAGCCCATAATATGCATTTTGGCAAGTACTCAGTAGAAAGCAGGGCATTGTTGGAGTGCTCTGGTAGAGAAAGTAGATGCCAATATAGGACGCAATGTCCGCGTCTGGATCGTGAATCAAGTTATCATGGTCAGACTTCGGGTCCAGATAGGCAGGAAGCTGGCATTTTTCTTCCCGGAGTTCATCCGAACCGAGAGCGTATGAGAGCCCCCTTCTCAAACCGCCACCTCGCCCGCCAACCCCTTTCAGCATCTAAACTAGCACGTTGTCACAAGTTGCAGTCATGCGAAGCACTCATCACTTATGAACGTGGAAAGTAAGTCAAAGCCTTCCTTCATGAATTATAAACCGCCATTGCAACTTTTGCACTTAGTGTACAAGCTGCTGTTCAGAGGAGCGGAGAGTCCCTCGCCTTACCTCCCGTGGCTCGTATCCCGACAGGGTTCGCAAAGGAGTATGATACAGCGTTCCAGGCAGTAATGCCATTTCCTGGTTCAGGGATGTCTGCCTCCTCGAGGTCTGAGATTTGAATGTTCGCATACATGGCTGCCTTTATAATCGGTTGTTTGCCAAGCAAACGGATCGATCTGGACCATTCTGACGACGTGACAACAGAATTGAGCCAGACTCTCCTCGAGGCACCACTTCTAAAAGCAGACGCGCATTGACCCATTGCAGACTTGAACGTTCAGGCAGCAGTGGATAGTACTAGGATCATGGCATTACATGCAATGACTGACATTCCACAGGTAACCGATCCTGGAACCTGGGGCTGGTCACTACATGCAAATTCAACTAATGATCTCGAGTCAAGGGTAGCGCGCAAAGGATCGTCATCGTAGTGTCAACTATAATTCGAGGTTTCTGCAGCGTGCAGAACGCGGGATGATATCAGGAAGCCTACAAGCAGCTTTATAACTAAGCTATATCAGTAGGTCGCATAACGAAAGCTTGTTAGATCCCCTGGTAGAAAGGCGAAAATAGGTATCAACCGATTGTACGTGCCACATTTCCCAAGCTCACCACCCACTTGACTTGTTCCTTGTCCTAGAACGCCGGACTTTCCGTGCAGGTGTGCGACATTTTGGCCTAGTCAATATAAACCCATGGGCTGGATCTCATATATTAGAAACAATCTGGTACCTGTCCCTGACATTTGGCGCTGCGTCAATATGACCCTGTCCCTGCAGAGTCAACGAACTGCGCTTCGTCCAACTCTCAGATGCCAGCAAGAACTCTTCACTTTGGCCGTTTGTAACAATCAGGGTAGTGCTTTTAGCTTGTTGATCTAACATGATACAGATTCAAGCTTTTACTCTGCCAAGTGGAGAAGTACTGCGGACTTTACACCGACACTGGATAGATTAGATCATGAATTTCTAGAGAATGGTGCTCGCGATCTCACTGATATCGGCAAGCGGAAATAATCCTAGCTTGATCGGCCACAAGAGGAATCATGAAAATGAAAAATGGATTATAGAAGACTCGCGTTTGAAACTATCCTCTGTATGAATTCAGGATTGAGAATGAACAATTCTCTCTACAGTATTTCTGCGATTTGGGGCGAGGTTGCGAACTTCAAACTCTTCGTTTACCAAGATAGCCTAGTATGCATCTGGCCTGGGCATTAAAGCAATGCAGGCAGGAGAATAAAAAAGATGTGCTTGCAGTTCTTGGTTACACTCCTCCTGCGGGCCAAAAAAGCTGTCTTTAGTCGTCTAGAAGTCAACGCGGGCATTCTCCAGCTGCCAATACTATTATAATGCAGAGCACGGACTGACAATGGTCTCACGTCCTGGACAGTCATGCTGACAGCAGGTAAAATTCCAAGGCCTCACACATAGATAAATAGACTGCTTCTAATCTTTCAGTCCCGATCTGTCTGGCTTCTCGGTTGTCCACATTCTTACCAAAACCAGAATCTACGATCCATATGCAACAAACCAGAAATTTTCACAAGCATAGCAAGGTTCAAAGTTCTTTGGAACGGACTGAGTCGTATCAAATTTATCGTTGTCAACAGTGGGCGCCTGGCTCTGCTAATTCTCGCATGGAAACCCGAAACCCGAGTACACAATGTGCGAGAAAAACAACATGGTGTTACCAATTGAAAAGGGGAAAGTGCATTTGCGCTGGCGAGGGCGAGGGTTGTGAATTGGCCCAAGCCGCATGATTGGCCAAGTCGATACTGATTCTATGTCTAGCGGTATCTTGAAAATGATGTTGAACCGATAAAGACGTGGCAAAGGGCTGGTTGGAAAAGTTCATTAAAGAGTGCGAGCTGCCTTTCGAGGGAAAGCGGATGTGGAAAAGCTTCGATGTCTGTTTAGTCAAATGCTTGACGCGTCTTACATGTATCTCCATTTCAACTTGTCGTGCCTACAGGAGCAGTCCTCCGATCTGGCCTGAGATCAGATCAATTCAATAATGTCACATGCATGGGATCAAGAACGTGAAGAAAGACCCCTAAGGACAAGAGTTCGGAAGCACAAGCCTTACTGCCAAACTCTCTTGATGACGCGGCATTAGAGGTGAATGATGACCAAGATGATGAAGGTGACGAATGTGACTAAAACGGCTACTGCTTTCCATATCACTCAGCGCTATACAACGACTTGCACACTTCGCACCACGGCGAAACTCGTTGGACTACAATTGACACTTCATTTTGATTTGAGCTACTTCTCAATCTATCAAATTCAAAAGAAAATCCCAGATTCTGCACATAGGTTGCATTTGTGCAGTTTCACCCAACATGAACTGATAACGTTTCCAGCCACGATGTTCTTTCCAGGCTTAAGCAATTTGTGACTTATGTCTGACGATGTCCTCCATCATCCAAGCGCCCCTTCCTAGGATGTCTTGAACGCTGCGATGGCACTCTGGAAGGCTGAATCAATGGCCTGCCAGGTCTTCTGGCCTCTCGATTGGCGCGACGAGGGAGCGGCGTTGATGAGAGCCTGGCTAAGTTGATAGGACGATTCTTTAAGCTTCTTCAAGGACTGTACGACGAGATTGCGATACGCACGGGACATCTTAGGTTTCTTGCTCCCAAGAGCGGCCAAAGTGGGGCCAATCTCGGGCTGAAATGTGTCGAAAAATTTGAAGAAAGCGTTCGCATCATCCTCGGAAGCCCGGCTGTTGGAGAATGCGTTTCTGACTTCGTCTCGAGCTCTGTCGATTTTGTCCTTTAAATTCACTGAGTCGCCCCCCAATTTGGCGAGGCTGCCATTACTGCCATCGAATTGATTGATGGTGTCGTGAATGGTTTTGGTGGCCGCATTGATGTCATTTAGCTTATTTAAAAGACCGGCATGAACTGATCCTCGACGAAGGACAGAGCCAGAGACGGCAACAGCCAAGAAGAGAAGATTCTTGAGAGAAATCATGTTGGCGGGGGGAAAAAAAAGCTGTTGTATTTTTGTAGAGTGGAATTGGATCTGATGATGCTGATCTTGCAAGAGGACGAACGGAGGCCGAACGGGATCTTTAAATACTTTTCTAGGCACGGCTCAAGATCTTGTCGCGCGGTAGGAGCCTTGCTAAACTTTAAATCGAGTCGTCGTCACAGGTCTTGTCTGTGATGAATGACGTGCGCACTGCTTTGACGATAGATCATAACCGCTTAGCATGGGGCGTTTGCTGCGCTTCATCACAGGGTGTCGCCGATCGCGTACATGAGGTAGCATACGATGTCAGTGAGAGACTTGATTGAGAAACACAGCACCTGGTGCACGGAGCCTCTGTCTCATCATGAGACGGTTAAATGCCGTCTTCTTATGACATGGTACGTTGGCGATAGAGCCGTACTCGGCCGATAGGAGCCGGCGCATTCAAACGATGTGTATGAGAAAATAAATTACATACATTATATAGGGTTTCTTTTCAGGGGCAATAGGTATAAGTAAATAGATCGACTCACGTTGCCGGTGCCTCTGTAAGCAAAATGTCTGGTCTCCTTCGCAAAGAATGAATTGGTGAATTACGTCCTCGATACGCGGAGTGCATGCGTTGCCCTTCAGTACATTCATCCGCAATTCGAGATCCCTCATATCACATTCAGTCACATGTGTTCACAGCTGTCTGCATTCAGTAAATTGGTATCAAAGCTTTCGATGCAACTATGACCATGTTTCTTTTACGTCCTCTGCCCGTGTGCAATACAGCCCCCTGCATGGCTATTCAGGCCTGTATGACGATCCAGACCTGTGTAGCTATTCAGAAAATATGTAACAAGGCAGAATCTCGATATAGTTGGCTGAAAGTTACTATCATGTCTTGGGATAACCCGGTAGGGTGACCTCTGATTGGACGAAACCACCCCTGTAAAGCAGAAACTAGTTTCCCCAGGTCTCGCCCACATGTGAATGAATTTCCTCACAAATCCATCCATATCCGGCACTGCACTGAACTGCCTCGGATGAGAAAAAAAAAAACCCATCTTGGAGACCACATCATATGATTTCAGGAGAAACCAGAGGTTTTTGCCTAAATATGAGGTTTGTTGCATCAAACAAAGCCATGGTCGCACTGCAGCGCAGCCGTAGATGGTGCCCCTTTCTCATCGCAGCCTTCGCCCAAGGGGTGATCAGCGGCAAAAGTGACGGCCGGTGGGAGAGCATGACTCGAGATTGGTTCTTTATGTCCGTGCAAGCCATTATCTGCCCTTGGCCCCCTGGTAACCGTGCGACGCCCCACTTTTTTAGCTTGCGATTTATTACGCTCACCACCAAAGATGGTGCTTATCAGCAAGGCGGACAGATCAGCAAGTTAGTTACTTAATAAAACACATGGAAGTAATGAGTCTTTCTGCATATACGAAGACTCCTTATTGTTACAAACTACTGGGAGGTTCTAATACTAAAGCAAAACGCTTTATATATACTATTTTAGCGGCTACAAGCATAAGTGACCGACTTGCTGATAATCTTCGATGGCGAGCGCAAATCGCCGGCCAAAAAAGTGGGGCGTCGCACGAGTAGTTAATTTGGCCGCCGACAAAAGTCTGGATCCGATTTCCCGCAATCTGGCAGAATAACCTGATGCATGCATCTCAGGAGCGGCAGCGGGGTCCTGCATGCCGAGGTCAGGTCTCGCGAAGGAAGACCGCAGAGACGGCGCCTGGACTCAATGCGTCGATTATTAGTCGTGGAGCTCGGTCTACAATGCGACTATGGAGAGACTTGTGTCATCGTCAGCGATTGCGAGTGCATGACTTGGAGCAAGGGGACCGCTGCTTTGGCGTCGGCGTCAAGAACCATTGTGGCTCTTTTCACGCAGTGCGCTCGGCCTGAGCGCATGTGAAGACGTGCTTTGTTAGCACATCTCATGTTGCTGGAGTAGAAATCGAGTCGTGTAAGTCTAAGACAGCATCAGGATCTGCTCTTTGCCAACGGAACTTCAGCCATCTCCTTACCCATCACCGCTCTTGACCATGTTTCCGTGCCTTGTCTCAGACTCTACCCACTGCTTCTGCCTAATAACCGCCTAAAAGGATGGCTTGACTCAAGCAGTCCCATTGGGCATCCATCAATGGCGCTAATACTTCTTCATATTAATGGCGTGGAAATCGTTGAGATGACACCTGCGATAGTACATCTGACCCTGCCCTGGACGAATGGTATCCGGAGCACTACAGCATTGGATTGCCGGTTTGTGCCGGGATGAATCCAATTGGGTAAGGGGAAGGGAGGGAGGAGTGTTGAGGATTTAGCCATGTGCCCGATATCTGCATATCTTCATGTACGATTTTGAAGCAACGTGCGTGCCTCTCCTACGTGTAGGTGTATGCTTCGCGCTGGCGCCATGTTCTTTGCTTCACCTTCGTGTTTCCGTTTTCACCTTCATCTTTCTTTCTTACGAACGCAATCACACATAGTCTATCACACATCGTCTTTCACAGTCGCCCAAAACGCCCCCGCGTCCTCACACATAGGAAGATGCCCCGTGCTGGGGACTATCCTTAACTGAGTCCCCTGGCTTCCCAATAACCCTTTGAATTCTTCCATGGCCTTGATCATTGCACCCTTGGCGTCTCCCTCCCCGACCACAAAGGTGCCAGGCACAGAGCAGTCTTTCATCTTCGGCTTCAGATCATAGTCCCACAACGCCGTACAGCTGTTGGCAAATCCTTCCACGCTATTAGCAGCGACCATGTCCGTCATTGTTTGCGCTACACCGGGCTTCTCCATTGACTGTGGATGGAACCATCGCTCGACCGTCTGAACGGCGAGCTTCTCAATGCCCTTGCCTTCATCTGCTTTAGCAACCGCTATGCGATCTTTCCATGCCTGGGTATTGGCTGGGCTAGATGTGGCGTTAAAGTCACATGCGATGAACTTTTCAAGGCGGGTTGGGTATCTGATGGCAAAGTTGAGTGTTGTAGCGCCGCCCATAGAAACTCCAACTAGGGTCTGCAGTTTGAAAATACGCAGAGCGTCCAGAACTTGAGCCAGGTCGTCGGTGATATTGTCGAGCGAGGCGGCAACAGGCGGTTGAGGGATCACATGGCGTCCGCGCGTATCGTAGCGCAATATGCGCAAGTCCGGGCGGTTCCTTTTAAGTATGGCGATGAACGAATCCCACATGTGCAGTGAAGTGAGAAGAGAGTTGGAGAAAGCAATCGTTGGGGCTGCGGGCGAGGGGTTTCCTTCCAAACGATAGGGAATGACGAGAGTGTCCTTTGTCGTCATGTACGAAGAGATCACGGCCTCGGAGCCTGGAGTCGTGCTCGTTTGCTGATCACTTGACGTGAATGCGGCCGAGGCTGGTAATGCAGACAAGGACGCAAGATCCCGTGGAGCGGGACCAAACACGTAAAATAGAGACCAAGTCTGCCGGCTCTTTGAGGAAACATACTGGTTGTACACTTCAGTGCGCCATGTTGTGTGCATAGATGCTTGATGTTCAGCAGCCCCGAGCCCATTCTCTTTCTGGTAGTCGTGCAAGCAAAAGTAGACGACTTGATCTGATTTTTCTAATGTCGAAGTCTTGAATAGTCGAGACCTCAACCAGCCGGGTACCCTGGAAAGCATCTCGGCATGTTCTTCTTGAAACCACTTCTGGTACTGATGGCCCGCACCGTCTGCATCTGTGACGACAATTTCAACAGCAATGGTGACAATACCCTCAGCCTCCTTGTCTGACAAGTTCTCAATTGGTGTAAACAGCGGCGATTGTCTGATGTGAAGCAAGTCATAGACATAGCGCTTAACGTCTACTTGGCCAATAGTATTCGCCTCTCTCGGGGAGCGATTTGCGCGCAGCGATGTGTAGGTTTCCGTTTCCAGGTGGCTCATAGCAGTGACATCGTAGATGGCCAAAAAGGCAGGCTGGTTCTGCGAAGCAGCCTTATATCGGAAGCCATTGGGGAAGATTTGCGGAAGACGGAGCCGAGTAGGACCGTGTTCATTGTTGTACCACTCATGAAATTGGGCCTGTGGCAAACCCGGTTTGGGGTCCATGGTGACGAGAAGGATGCCAGGTGGCGACATTTCGTCTGATTTTGCATACAAAGTGATTTGGGTGGCACTTGGTAGGAGACTGCAATGAATGCTGGTATGAATATCTCTTGCCTTTCTCATCCGAGCATGGTGTCAGCAACAGCCATGAGGCAACTGAAAACATGAGGTCGACATGATCCAGACTTGGGCAGACCAATGATTGTGGATCCGATAATGTATCGGGTCTGCAATTCGGGTCGGCAAGCAACATCGGGTTTCCCTCTGTGATAATAAGGAATAATAAATCAGCGCACCACCACGGCGAACCAGGTGGGTTGGGGAAAGTATTTACCCCACCCACAGCTCATGGCTCATAGCTCATAGCTCATAGCTCATAGCTTATCTCATGTCTCATAGCTCATGGCTCATGGCTCATGACTCATTTGAACTAATTCACTCACGCTAAAGTTGACGCATGAGATGTATGTATAAGCTCTAGGCCAGCAACGCTTTCAGGCCAAGACGACAAGATCTTGAAAGGAAATGAAAGGAAATAAAGAGCGGATTGTGCCGACATCAGGACACAGATTTTGAAGCGCTGTTTCTCCCCCCTCCTCATTCGCCCTGCAAGTGCTGGTATGCACAGTACAACGCAATTACGACGACATTGATGACGCACCGACGCTAGAGAGGCTAAACTCCAGGCCCGCACCTGTCAACCAGCTGGGCCCAGCCAAGATGTTGACAGATTAATCGGGATATTTTGGCCCCCCCCCCGCGCCGCAAGGCAACAGAGGTGCGATGTCCTGGTTAATTTGTCGGCTGCGTGTCAGACATATGGTATGTAATACAGTCCCTCCCCATCCAAGTAGGCGGGATAGCGGCCCAACATTAATAATATTACCATGTGTGCGTGCATTCAGGAATTTCGAACATTCAGACATAGAAACGTCAACACCACGTTATCCCCATTCTAATCGATCATCTCGATACCATTTCCAAGCCGTCAACTACGCAATTGTCAAGCACATGTCAATTCCGAGTCCGTGCCTTGGCTTCAGACATAGACCCCTCCATGGTTAAACCATCAACTATCATCGTACCTTCTGTGTGTCGCCACTAGGTTGATGGGTTGATGGGTAGGAGATACAATCAAGATCCGTCGAGTTGCCAATCCATCCAAAAGTCACCCTGGCTTCTACCGACAGCTGAGAAACGCTGCGATATCGACCATTCCGTTCAATTCGTCTTCTCCCTGGTATCTCGACTACCCATTGTCTTCTTGCCCAACCCACGCCTGGGCGGGGTGACAGTCTATGATGCAAGGAGCTGGCCAAGCGCGATGCAGTCAGGTCAACAACTGTATACTGGCGCTGCGTTGACACATACGAGCGCAAAATATACTTCACAGTCGCAGCAATTAGGGCGGGTACAAAAAAGCTTAAAAATAAGCACGTGGTCAGTGGCCGTTGCCGTCACTCTCTAGATTGCTGGAGTGTAGGCACTAGCCTGTTTCTCCATCTTTCTTTTTTCAATCCTTCATCCCTCCCGGGACCCGACAAGACAAAGAAGCACATGGTGCTCCATGATCTTCCATAAGAACTATATTTACATATAGCAATTATGGAGGAAATTGCCCTAGCTGCAAAAAGGATAACAGTCGTCCGCAAAGCATCCCGAAGACAGTCGCATGGTCCGACTGTATTCCCCGCGTCCTGGGAGCTTGGCGAAAGCAGCCTCAGCAATGTCGACGCAACAGCATCAGCATCAGAAGAAGAAGTTGCTGGCGTCGAAAGAAGCCGTGATCTCGCTCTTCCAACCAGGCCACATCCCGCTCATACTCAGGGCAACGTTTCGGCTATTATTCGCTTCCGGACTCGCTTGACGCTCCCATTATACCCAAACCACCCCCTTGTCCGATTGTTCAAGTTGCCGCCAGAATTGCAGCTCATGATATTTTCATATCTGGACTTTGGTGATATTGAGCGCCTGCGTCGAACATGTCGATACATGCGCCAGCGGCTTTCCAAACCCCTGATTCGCCAGATATTTCCTGATATTGAGAACGCCATATTTGCAACATGCCATTTATGCCTATGCCACGATCCTAGCGGCGCCTCCATCGTTGCGGCAAGGAGAGACAACCCTCGATGGCCGATGGCAAACACGTGTATTTCATGCACGATCCAAAATAATGGATTCATGGTAGGTAGGAGGTATGTCATGGCCAGCCAGAAGCAGGCTTGGATCTGTCGATGGTGCGGACATCCCATAGAGGGAGAGAGTGCGAGAAACCAGCCCGAATTTCATCCAGACTGCCGTCGGAGGTACGAGAACTGTTCGTGCGTCAACTATGTTTTTGGTGCTGCGCAGTTCGCAGTAGTTGTCATTGGCTCCAGCCTTTGCGCTGCATATACCAAGAAAGATGCTTGGATCGGACTTCCCGGTATCGTATGCACATTCCTACAAGCCCCAACAACTCGAGGTTTAGGTTTACTTCACCTAGCAATGTGGACTTGAGCCGCATGTTAACATATTTCAGGTCAATCTCATCCTGGCTGTCTGGGTGGCGCTCCTGCTAGCTTTTCGAGGCCTGCATATAAGGACCTACCATTGGTCACTGTTCCTTGAGCTCTCAATCTTGGGTATTTGGATCGTGCCTTTGTATGTTTTCGTCCAACACATCACCAGTGCATCATTTACTCCTGCAACTTCAATGTACGTTGCAATGGTGTTTGTTATTCTTAACATGTAAGTCGTATTTGCCAACCCAGCCAACATATATGTCAAGATGAACTGACCAGACGGGCAGGGGCTGCCGGCTTTTGAATGTGATTGGTAATGTACTTCTGACTTTTGAATACAAGTGGTGGCGCCGTCATAAGCCACATAGCCCGTGGCCTAGGAAAGCCATGCATAAGTTCATCATGATGCTCGTTGTATGGACTTATCCTGGGAGTCTTGAGCAGGAATATCCGTTGAGACTATGGTTTGCCAGAGGGCGCCAATAGAGATTCGTTTGAAGACATGCTAGAGATTGGAATTACGGTGGTACTCGTACAGACAGAGTGACCGAGATAATATCTTTTTTCGGGTTTCATGTCGGTTTACTCTTGCCTATGAGCGCGGCGTTTGGTCAATAGTTGGAAATGTGTTCTTTTCTCGATGAATTTACAACAGTGCTGGACGTCATGGGCACGGATGAGAGACCACACAACTCATAACGTTCGGGCCGCGGACGGATGCAACCAAGTTTGCCAATCCGTCTAGATAGGTGATGACATCTTCGATACCGTGACGGATTTTCTCGACCCTTCATCCAAAGCTTGTATCGGAATGCTCATCACTGACATCTTGACCTGCTGCAATGCTGATTTGGAAAGGGGGATTGGTTCTTTAGCTTTCGAGCTATCTCCAACGCTGACTCAATACAAATTCCTGCGGCTTCGACATACTTTCCATACGGCGACGAGGTGCAGCACATCACGGATGGTCCCGCATCGTCAGTGAGGTCGATGAATAATGGCTCTCTAGTGGTCATCTTGGGTAGAGTTCCTGTTTGTCTGCGCTCATAATTACTGAGTAGAGGCAAAGACAACAGCTTCGAGCGTCACTGGGACTCTGGTGTATAGAAGGCACGGGAGTGGAATCAAACCGCGAGTCGGTCTCAACGCGTTCCACAGCCGTTTGAGCTAGTTTGTGAGTTATTGGCCTACTCGACTGGGACTCGACAATGACTCTCCTTAGGTGATACTTACATAGACCCTTATTTGGTGTATACTCGGACCCGCTCTTCTGCGTCTTGATAACAGCAGCATTACTGTGAGTGTTCCCGAGTCGGGCGAGATCGAGCCTCATAGTTTGGTTGCCTCAAGCCTGTTGCATCTCAGGCCAAACCAAGATACAGAAATGATTCGGTTCGCCATGGGAGCAGAATTGGACGTATGGCTATCATCACGCGATCACATGATTCAGAACTAGACTGATGAGTGTCGACGTGTCAGAGAGTTTCCATCTCCTGCGTGCTCCGCCTCGCCTGCTTGGCGCGTCAGCGCAATCTCGGTGTCCCAACTGGCATGGCACTCTCGCAGCATCAGTGAGTGATCATGACCATGACCGTCTTGCTGGAAAGCCTCAGTTCTGAAGTATGCGTTCTCACACCGCAGCATGACTGCATTCTGTCACCACGGGTTCATGCCACATGGCTGCGATCACATTGTCAGCGCGCGGCGTCGACCTAGATGATGATGAAGAATGTGATCACCAAAGCTAAACAGGCTTTCTTCGGAGGCTTCAGCCTTGTTAATAAGAGATTTTTAACATGTAGGACAAGAGCCTACTAGGTACTTATTCTAGTAGAATTTCAGCGAGAATACTTTGCTGTTGCATGTTTCAAGATCGAATATGGTAGGAATTAACTCCATCATCAGTACGGAACTTTGCTGCTGCATGTCTAGGAAGCGCAATATGGTAGGGCGAATCAGAACAGCAGCTTTACGCACAGATGGACTGTGCCCTCGGGTCAGGTTCAGGTTTCCCTTGTAAGCAGCTTCAACCGCGTTTTCTATGACAAATATTACACGGGGAACTGCGTACAAACCCTGAGTCTCCTTTGCAGGGTAATTCCAGCCAATCGAAAATCGCCTTGTAAGGTTATTTATTCCAAACATCAGCCGATAAGGGAGGATCTCTAACAACCGGAGATCTCGGCCCCGTAACCCCTCACCTTTGTTTTTCTTTTTTCTTTTTCCTTTGGCTTTTTTTGACGCGACATGCAGTGCTAGAAAGAGCCCCCCGCAAACCCTACTAACGCCTCTGTGAGCACATCAACAGACTTTAATAAAAGATGTGAGCAGCTTCATCATTAATCACTAACCAGCCTTGCGCGCAAGCAAGCTAGGACGGTTCAAAGCAGCCGCTGGGTCAAGATGCAAACAAGTGCAACGTTTCGTGGACCATCCGTTGAGTCCGTTCTGCATGTGATCTACCTGCAGCACCAAGTCACCGGTCATCAGAAGTCCTGCGATGCAACCTAGCATCCCCGATAACATAAAGCCCTACGGCCCGCCATGCTTGCAAAAATCTCACACGGCTTCCAGGTTGTTCTTCGGAGAGCGGAGACAGCAATCGAGTATGAATACCATCGTAACCTCGAGAGCGCCACACTGCACGAAGGGAGCAAAAACTACCCACCTCCCTCATCATGAGCATCCGAAGAGCCATCGTAGCTGCCATTGCAGCTACCCAGGCTGCTGGTTTAACTCCTGGAGGACCGTTACCACTGGGACGGACTATGCTGGCCACTGTCGGCGGTAGCTTGTCAGATGGGACCGCGACGGTAGGCTCTGGGATCAATGTGTACAATCTTTCTGTGCCAATTGACCATTTTCACAATGAGACCAAGTATGAACCTCACTCTGACGGCTTCTTCAACTTGCGCTACTGGGTTGACACCACCTACTACAAACCCGGTGGCCCCGTCATCATCTTGTCCTCAGGTGAAGTGGACGGCACGGCACGCTTGGCATTTCTCGAACATGGCATCGTTCGCATCCTCACCAAGGCTACAGGTGGCGTTGGCATAGTCCTGGAACATCGCTACTACGGAACCAGCTACCCCTCCGCCGACACTGATGTGAAGAGTTATCGTTTCCTGACGACCGATCAAGCCATGGCCGACGCGGCTTACTTCTCCAAGAACCTCAAAGTTCCAGGACTGGAAAAGCACAGCCTGAGTGCTCCTGGAACTCCGCATATCCTCTACGGCGGCTCCTACGCCGGAGGATTCGTGTCCTTCGCTCGCAGGCTCTATCCAGACGTATTCTGGGGCGCCATTTCCTCGTCTGGCGTCACAGTTGCCATCGATGACTTTTGGCAGTACTCCGAGGCGGCGCGCTACTAGGTCTGCTTGACATTATTGATAAGCAGTTGCTCAGCGGCTCCAGGGACAAGGAAAACGAGATCAAGTCTATCTTCGGAGTGCGGGACCTTTGGAACGATGAATTCGCTGGTTTCATCTATGGCTTTACGAACAACTATCAGTCGACTAACTGGGACCCTGCGGTGGACGATGGAGAATTTGGGGTTTTCTGTGCCACAATCTCGTCCAATGCCGCACTTTTCACCAGCACTGCACACTTGCGAGACCGCGTACGCAATGTTGTGCAACAAGCTGGCTATCCTGCTGAGCCTTTGACATCGCGTATGCTCAACTTGATCGGCCACGCCAGGTACGCTATCAAGCTCAACAAAATCTGCGTGGGTAAAAAGAATATTCGTGAGTGTTTGTCAAATCGACTTTTCAAATTCGATACGAAGCACAGTACGCGGCGAAGCTGGCTGTACCAAAGTTGCACTGAGTAAGCATGGGCGTCCCAGACTTTGTTCTTCAATATCCTTCAATATCAGCTAACATCTTCAAGGTGGGGATACTTTCTGAGCGGAACGTCTACTCCAAAAGATCGTCGTCCCATGATACCACGAGCTTTGACTCTCGAAACCTACTCCTATCCATGCAGGACAGTGTTCAACATTACCGCTCGTCCTAACGTGAACATTATCAACAGGCATGGTGGTTTTAACTTCAGCTATCCCCGCGTCGCACTTATTGCTGGCAAGCAAGATCCGTGGCTGGCCGCCGGTCCCCATGCCGCAGGTCTTCCGAAGAGGAAGTCAACATCGTCGGAGCCTTTCGAGCTGATTGATTGGGGCGTGCATCATTGGGACGAGAATGGTCTGGCCGATGGCGCTGAAGAGCAGGGTCTTCCACCTAAGCAAGTGGTTGATATTCAGCAAAAGGAGGTTGAAATTGTCAAATATTGGCTCAAGGAGTTCAGAGACAAAAGTCAAGATGGAAAGATTTGAGGAAAATGATTATTGCACTTGGCTTTGCACAAATAATTACTCAAGTACCATAACTAGATTAGCGGTGCATTTTCCATGTCTCTTCCGACTTTCTTCACTCCAAACCCCCCTGCGTAACTCTAATCAGCTTTCAGATCAGTTCAAGTCATCCAGAATTCATGCGGCAGACTACCGTAGACCTTTCTTTTATCTTTTCGGCTAGCCCAGGAGTCTGTACCAACAAAAGCAAACCCGTTATAACAATTGTGATGGCATACGTGCAACTTCATGATCAGGGTTGGGTCAGTCGATGCCACTAAATTACGCCACCCTGGAGCTTTCAGTATGTGCGTAGGTACCTCGGCAACTAGTTGCATGGCAATCTGGTTCGACACTGAGAAATTTGAAAACCAGTACTGAAGCCGAGGTCGCCTTTCGACATTATGTAGCTGCCACTAAAAGTAATTTTTTTTAAAATTTTGAAGATGCAGTGAGTCACTTCGCTTTTACTTCACTTGGGAAACAGTGGGGGCAAGAACCAGTGGGTCCATGGTAATCGGTCCCCATAAAAGTTTTTGTCTTGAAAATAAGAAGTAAGCGACTCCGCAGCAGGTTCAACGAAAACATCCCGGCTCATTCATCCTGAATTTATCAACGCGGAGAAATGAGCACCAAAACTCATGTTGTCGGCCTCCTTGGGGGTGGTCAGTTGGGAAGAATGCTGTGCGAGGCTGGTGCGCCTCTCAATGCGCAGATAGCCGTTCTCGATGCAGAGAATTGCCCGGCCAAGCAGGTCAACAGCAATAAATACCACGTCACTGGTTCCTTCAAAGATGCCGCCAAGATTAGGGAACTTGCTTCCAACTGCGATGTTCTAACTGTTGAAATCGAGCACATTGAGACCGAGGTTTTGGAGGAAATTGACATACATGGAGTCCAAGTTCGCAACGCAGATGGCAGCATGACGCGGAAAAAGGTTGCCATTCATCCGTCGTGGAAGACCCTCCGTCTTGTCCAGAACAAGTACGAGCAGAAAGAATACCTGAAGAAGCAAGGAATCCCCATTGCCGAGCAGATGGCTATCGAGGCGGGAGACGCTATGCTCTCTTCGATGGAAAAGGCTTCCGAGAAATTCGGCTTTCCCTGGATGCTGAAAGCTCGCAAGGACTCATATGATGGCCGTGGCAACTTCAAGATCTCAAGTCCTGAGCACCTGGGGCAGGCATTCAAGGAATTCGGTGGCTTGTCATGCTATGCTGAGAAGTGGGTTCCCTTCGAGCTGGAGCTTGCTGTCACGGTTATCCGCACCGAAGATGATGCTGGAAACCTGAGACACGCCATTCCGTATCCCGTTGTTGAGACGGTGCACGAAGACAACATCTGTTCAAAGGTGTTCATGCCTCCCCGTAACGTTTCCGAGGACATTAGCAAGAAGGCTCAGAAGGTGGCTACCTCGGTAGTCGAGAAGCTTTGGGGTCGGGGCGTTTTCGCGGTCGAAATGTTCTTGACGAGGGGGGGGGAGGTCAAATTCAACGAATGTGCACCGAGGCCGCACAATAGTGGACACGCGACTATTGAGTCGATTCCTTACATGTAGGTTGAAAAATGTGTCAAGGCAGCTAGTTACAATTGCTGACAACACTCCAGGTCCCAATTCAAGGCACAGCTAACGGCCATCCTGGGTGAGCCTCTGCCAGAAGTCTTGGAACCACACGTCTCATCAAGCATCATGATAAATATTCTGGGCGGTGCCAGCCCTGATTCTCATCTTGCCTTGGTGGAGAAAGCGAAGTCAATGTATGGTCCCAAAACGGCAGTATACGTCCACCTCTACGGCAAGGAGTCGAAACCTGGCCGGAAGATTGGCCATATCACAGTCACAGGATTTGGATCGATTGCCGAGCTGGAAAGCTTCGCACAGCCACTGTTTGAGATGACGGACAGCATCCGACAGGAGCGTCTTCAAGCGTCGACCAAGTCGTTGCGACCCCAAGCTGCGCCTGTAGCAGCTTCATCAAAGGGAAAGCGCCCGGAGGGTAAGCCTTTGGTGTTGGTCACCATGGGCTCCGACTCTGACCTACCTGTTTTGAAAGCTGGCATCGATATTCTCAACCAGTTTGGTGTACCGTGGGAAGTTGACATCACTTCTGCACACCGAACGCCCGACAAGATGGCTCAGCGAGCCAAGGAGGCAGCAGGTCACGGTCTGAAAGTTATTATCGCAGCTGCTGGAGGTGCTGCCCATCTTCCTGGCATGTTGGCAGCATATACCCCATTGCCAGTAATCGGTGTGCCTGTCAAGGCAACACATCTAGATGGCTATGACTCTCTACTGAGCATTGTCCAGATGCCTGTATGTGCCATTTTGTTTTAAGCCCTCCAACCCCCATGGTCGGTGTATTACTAACTTCATTAAAGCGAGGTGTGCCTACTGCCACTGTGGCAATCAACAACTCGACCAATGCCGCACTGCTGGCCATCCGAATTCTTGGCGCGTTCATGCCCGAATTGTTGCAAAAACTGAAGGACTATCAAGCACAAATGGAGCAGCAGGTTAAGGATAAAGC
Organism: Atkinsonella texensis; assembly: GCA_001008035.1. NCBI lineage: Eukaryota > Fungi > Ascomycota > Sordariomycetes > Hypocreales > Clavicipitaceae > Atkinsonella > Atkinsonella texensis. The sequence continues at coordinate 166,205 of KQ061694.1, forward strand.
GCGGACGTTGAGGGAGATTGATGTCGAGGCCTACTTGGAAAAAATGGGCAAGAAATGAAGCAGTGACGTCATGGGCCCGGATATGATAGATTAATGCACAAACGATACGAAAAATGACAAGGTTGGGAGATTGGGTGGGACGACGAACATGTGCTACGCTGTGAGAAGGCGGGGGCATGGGGGCCAGAAAACCCCGACGAGAATGATTCAACCATGTCTCAACCATGCCACATCCTGGAAGTCACCACCACTTGCCCCGGCGCCAAGCTGGCCTCAAAGAAACATGAGGACAGGGGGGCCTTGTGCCTTTATTTAACATCAAGTGGCCGTCGAAAATTGCCGAGCACCCTGCCTGGATGCCTGGAGCGATGCGATGCGGCCGGAACCATCCGACAGCACCCAACTCCCGCGCCAATACCCGCGCCAATAACCCGCGCCAATGCCCGCGCCAACATCATCGCCATCACCATCACCACCGACCACCGACCTCCCGCTTGTACCGATCTGACCGCCATCATTCACTCACTCGCTCTGTATAGGGAAATTCGAGTGAGGCTAAACAGGAACTAACAGGCAGCCGGGCTGCCAGCACGCTGAATACGAGAAAAGCTGCGTCCAACGTCTGCAACTTTCGCAAGAGGCATTGTCCCAATCCGTCCTGATGCCAGCTCACTAGCGTTAGAGCAAAGGAGCTTCTCAACTTCTGTGCAGACTTGGATGGAGTGTGTGTGGTGGGCACTGTAGGCACCAACCGATCTCGCTCAAACTCGCTATCTTCCTTTCTTGGCTTCCTTCCTTGGCACTGGCGATACCCGTCGGGATACGGGCGGTGAATGTGAATCTTTGCCGCCCGAATGGTCGGCAAGAGAGGCGGCTCGCTTTACCCATTGATGGTTGTCACCCACGATGCTCTCATAAGCATGCTACGCTACTGTCCTGTCGGTTCGCACTTCCGTGAACCCATCCATTTCTTGCGGGAGCCGCCAAGTTCTCGCATTCCTGGCGGTGGGCTCACTCGCGCGAGTCGTGCACAGCTACCGTTTGTCCGCGATGCTGCAAAATTCTAGAATTCTAGATTGGACTCAGTCTCTCAATTATTGCCAAGCCTCGTGATGGCGATATCTGCATGCAGGCGCGGATCTGTAGGAAATTTCTGTCTTTTCGGGTAATCGATGCGTGTGAGCGAACATACATCGTTGGTGACGGATTGTGATATAACGAGTCTCTGATAGTCTCGTTCTGGATTGCGAAACCACTCTTACAACATCAATCTCACTTCCAACACTCGCATCTTTCCTCAGAGCTTCACAGTCCTAATCACATAATCGCTTCAATTTGACCTTTTTTCGCGAACATAATCATGGTGCTGTCGCTTTTACTTGCTTCTGGTGCAGCTGTCGCCAATGCCGCTGTTATTCACACCACTGGATGTAAGTTCCACATGAACGCCTCCTGGCAGTCTCAGAATCTCCTTGGAGAGCTGGAAGGAGGTCAAGTCCAATTCGGTGACCTGTCTCCGGCTACCTTCCATATCGACAACGGCAAAGTTTGGGCCCAAGAAGACAAAGGGTGCTGGTGGACTCGTAAGTGCTTCTATACCTCATGTTGACATCGCCATAGAAAGCATAAAGCATAATGCAGCTGACTTGCACAAAATTGCTCATATAGCACCTACTCAAGTCCTTCAGTGCAACAAGGGACAAGATCCGGTGCCTGGTTTCAAGATTGGCTGTGACGGAAAAGTCTCCTTCAACGGTCAAACCACTATTTACCAATGCAAGACTGGAGATGGCAACCGGTGGCACATCCACTTGAGCCCCGACAAAGGCATCAACTGCGGCAAGATCACGCTCAATGCCGACGGATGCCGAGCTCACTGCAACTCGACGCAGTCACCTCCCCAGTCACCTCCTCCAGCGTCACCGCCTACATCGTCGAATGGATGCCCAGCCTTGAACGGGCCTACATCGTTGAATGGATGCCCAGCCGATTTGAACGGGTCTTACGAATCCCCTCATCTCATTGTCTCGGTTGACAACTCAAAGCCAGATAAGGCCCCCGGAACATCCTACTATGGCGTGGTTTCTTCTACCATTTCCTCCATCTTCAACTTTTACATTCCCGCCAACGATAATGGCAAGATCTGCACCCTGGTCTTCCTCTTCCCCGACAAATCTCAGCTTCAGACCTCGTCTTACACCTTCTCTGGCGACGGTAATATCGATTTCTCCATGCTGAACAGCCCTGCTAGCACCGTCACAACTTGGAACGACACGCCTCGCAAGATGATGGACTATGGCGTCAAGAATGTTACTCCTGGCAAATCCTACTCCATCGCCTCATTCCCGTGCCCAGGAGGTCAGGAAATTGCATTCGAGCTCGACAATGGCGGTAGCACCAATCTGCGATACTTCCAGAACCCCACCCCTTCCCCCATTGGACTGTACATTACCAAGTGTTAAACAAGCTGCGGAGGAGTAGTGTACTTGCCCACAATGATACTATCACCTCATAGTATTGTTCCACAATTTTCATGCTTGGAGACGACTACTACTCTTTTTCTTGTGGGCTTGTCGAAGGAACTTGCCTGACAACAGCCCTGACAAATGCCTTATACAACTTTGTAATCGTGTTTACTAGATTGATTTGATTGATTGATTGACTGAATGATAATTTTCAAGGCGGGATAGGGCATACTGCTGGCAACATCCCAAGTTGAACGTGTTGTGCATCAAGTTTTCAGCATGCAAAGGTCTATGACACAACAAGGCATCCTCCTCAGCACGATAAGCATTGACAGTATGACTCGCCATTTTGAGTTCGGGCTCACAGAGCCACAAGAAGCTGATGTCGAGACAAGAAAAGATGGCTGAACGTCACATGATGGCAGGTGTAACTACCAGCCCAAGTGGAGAACACGGCTTTATCCTCTCGAGCAAAGGCGGCGATGCTTAAATTCACGACGATAGAGTTTGACTTGGGCCGAAGCTAGTCTGAGCATGTGAAGAAAAACGTACTTTGGATGGATTCTGTCCTGGAAGTTTAACGCATGTCTCCTTCGAACCTGCGCGGTCATTCGCCCTTGCTCGATATCAAGTGCGCCGGATGCAAAGCTAGATTTAGTCTGAGTCAGGTACTGGATTTCCTGTCATCTTCCGAGGTAGTTCACTTTGCCCGTTTCAGGAAGAGGCCAGGAGATTAGACACGTTGTCACATCGTCTATATATTCTCCACGGACCCCAATGGGTCTCGGCTTGATAGGCAGAGATGGCATATACAACTGGCCATCTTACACGTCTACATGCTTCGCTGAATCGCGGACTACATCTACAACACCTGAAAAGAGACAGGCTCTGAGTTAAAGCTAGTCTACCAATATGACTCGATCGCTGGCTCTTCGAAGACAGAAAACGGCCGAGGACTCCGTGCCGCCAGGGGACATCGACGGCGAGGAGCTCAGCCTCCTGGCCATCCCGTACTCGTCGACAACGACATCGAAGCCACCTGTTCGACTAGTGTCAGCCGAGACAGCCAGTCCCTCGACATGCTCGGGGCCGCCATCACCAAGAACGATATCGTGCTCATCATCAATCTACCCCAGCTCAACACACTCGACAATCGTCCCAGGCTCCTCGCATTCCAGCATCGCGCCATCCACGGCCCTCGAGCAAGGCTACTCCACTGGTCCACGCCAGAAAAGCAGCATCGGCGTCGTCAAGGAGGTGTGGGAGGACATCTACGGCGTCTCAGGGTCGACGTACGAGGTCGAGCCTGAGAACGAGCTGCCGGCCTACCTGGGTCCGCACATCATCGACAGCGAGCGCGCCGAGGACCAACCGGCCGAGTTGTTCGCCGTGCCCCATTCGCGCGCGAAGGAGGTCGCCGCTGCCTCCGGCAAGCAAGTCTCGTCGTCCCGGAGGGCCAGCAGGTTCATCGAGACGGAGGCCATGGTGGTGACGGCGAAGAAGAAACTTGGTTTCTGGGCAGCCCTTCGGCTTGGGAGGAAGAGGCACATTGTGCCCTCGTGGGAGGAGCCACCTCATTTGCTGATGGAGAAGACGAGGTCTGGTGCGATTGCCGACGTGGCGACGACGGGCGAGCCGGCGCGTGGTGCGCCTGTGAATGCGGATGCTTGTGAAGCGGGCGTGGATGCGCTGGATAAAGGTGTGGCGGGCGGTCAGTGTGACTTGGAGAGGTGCGGAGCGGGACAGGTGGAGGCGTATCATGCGATTCCGGTCGACATTCCGAGGGAGTCTCGGTTTGGGGAGGAATTCTGGGCATGTTTTACGCGTCGGTTTCACTAATACCATTGAATATCGCACTCATTACATTTCACGATTTCTTGTTTTTAATAGTATATATCTTAACGACGACGAATTAATTTATTTTGTGATGGTGAGCACGAATTTGGCTGCGGATGAGTTGCAAAGGGTCCACGAAGCGTGGGTGGAGAAATTTGCGTTGAGCAGGATGGCAGTTGTAATCATTGTGCTGACTAGAGACGAAAGTGCAATTATGTTATGCTGCACACCAAGAGTCAAACCTACTGTAGGTATGTTTTACTCTGCAAGATATCGACAGAGGGACGAATGGATGGAAAATGCTTGCGCACGCTGTCCGCTACGCCGCCGGTTTTGTCACACAAGGCCAATTCATCACAGGCACCGAAGAGTTCCAGATTGGAAACGGCCAGAGCTACTGCTTCCTCTCACAACAGCGAATACCGAGCGGGATTTCCTGAGCCGTGACACCATGTGTCGCTGGAGCATTGAGCAACCGCCGTGGATGCAAGGTCCGTGGGAACACTACATGGATATGCTCCCAAGCACACCATCAGGCCCGAATACAATTCCCATGACCTTGGCACTGACAGCCCTTTGACTCGGGCTCTCAAACGATTCCATTGCCCGGGATGCCCCCTGCTGGGGAGATGGGATGAACTGCTTCGATGAGCTGCTTTGCTCTGGCGGTTTCATAGCGCAGTTGATGAGTATGTCACATAGATCCGGCCAGTGTTGTACATCAATAGAGACGTTGGCATCAGCAAGCAGGTTCATCCCTTGTCATAGGACGTGCACAGCGATGACGACAAGAACGGATGTGATGTGATGATCTCGATATCTCGTGAAGATGCAGGGAAGAGGGGTAGCGGGGAACTCTCCTTCACGTGACCCAACATCCCTTTATAACTACCATCGCGCGCCAACCCGGTTCCTAGTGACTCTGACCAGCCTGTCATCACTTGTATGACAGTCCGTAAGTCTGATGTAGAGTTCTATCGCTATGACTGTACTGCCATACAAGAGCGTTTACTGTTACGAGCTGTCACTAGGAACCACATTGGCGCGCGATGGTACATGTACCGTTACAAGCTTCATCATCTAGGCAGGAGCAAATTTCGGCCCAACATATGAAACTACGAGTTTAATTGAGACCTTGGGGAGAGGTTTTCTTGCCAAGATGGCCTCATGAATTGGAAAACATACACTCATCATTTTGCGTCTGTGAAATGTGATCCGTGCAGTATTTTCACGGCTCCTTGGTTATGATGCTTGGTTACTTCTCTAGTAGTCTCCTATAGCGGCCCCATTATTTATTACGTAAGACAGCATCTTTCCCCGACAGCACCCTCGAACTTGACCTCGCCAGACGTTATCCTACAACCTGCACCACTTTCATGCGCGCGCTTACAGATGGCGCCGAACAGATTCTCGCTCTGGATCCGAAACCAATTCAATGTTAATCGAATAAACTGTTTTGCGGCTCATTGAGCTCCTGCAATGCCCAAGGCTCAAACGAGCGCGATGAACAGAAGTCGGGTTCCCGATGAGCTAGGATACTTGATGAACGTGTTCCGAGGTGGCACATTTCGTTCCGCCAGGAAAGTCCTCTTATAGACATGTCATGTGGCTGTTTGTATAAACAGGGACCTGATTGCATCGAGAGCTAAGTTTGCTCTCGTCCAATGCAGCAGGTGCCTATCCAGACATACGAACGATAGGCCACCTCGTGCATTTATGCCTTGTGTTGCAACATGGCTGCATTCCCTTGCGAGGATGCACAACCCGATGCTGTCTTTCGGTAGCAGGACCATGATCTCTAGAAGTTGCCCAATTCTTTATATCTCGTGTAGCACAGAGAACTGGAAAGGCACGGTATGAGAATCGAGGATCCGCAGAAACAACGAGCCCTACAGGATGCTGCGACAAGCTTTAATATCTCTGTAAACTACTGGCTTATTCTCCTGCATTCACCCCTGACTCGTATTAGCTAATCGAAAACACCTAGAACGGACGTTATTAGATCACCAAGATCTTGGTGAAACACCACGACTTTCTGTGCCTGAATGCTCCAAAGTCAACAAAGCCGCTGGAAAAGTAGATCCGCTAGGCATTTGCAAAGTTCTGGCTTCTTGCGACTTGGAGACAATGATACCTCCATTTCAATGACCTAGGCACTATCGTGCTTCCCCCCGCCGAGTTTGTGGCTCGACTTAGTCGGATAACACCAACAAGCCATTACAACATGTAAAGTAAACATGAAAGCACGCGCACACTACCGCCCCCCTTGCCCTCAATCCTTCCCTTCGCCAAACCTCGGTGCGGATCCAAGAATGCTTCGTGCTTCCAGGTCGATGCCGGTTGTATGGTGGATCTGGTAGGACTGGGTCGAGGTCCAATGGCTCCTATTCTATTGCCCCGATGGTATGGAGGCATACTGGATCTGGGCACCACTGGATATTGATCATTGGAATTAGCTTGAGTAGCTTAGCGCGTGCCTGTAGCACCCAGGGATGGCTTTCGTTCAACGTGTGCTTGTCGATGGCTGGGAACTCATATGGGTCCTCCAATGGTGGTGACAGGAACTCACCGCCAAGTTCAGGGTCGATAGAGCCTTCGGCTTTAGCAACGAGCCAGCTACCTGTGAGAAGGGTAAAGTAAGCCAGATCCTTCCATCTAGCCACAATGGCCTTCCACCCGCCATCTCTCATGCTTGCGAAGGCTGACGTGATGTGACCTGATTTATCCAAGGAGGACGCCGACCAAAGGTCGTAATATCTTTCAAGTGTTTCGACGTCGTTTGCGTCCACTAGCTGAATATATTCCTCGCCTAGAATCCCAAATAACCCGGAGTTGATAGCGTCTTCCCTTGTCACATGTAAAATGAGAGTTATCAGATAAACCCGGAGTTCTTGGTTCTGGGCCAGGCTTGCTACCACACCCAGATTGGACGAATGGACACTGTTCCTGTGTGGGTATATGAACTTGTTCCCCCAATGCGGATGTTCCTAGTCAAGAGGATGGGATAGACGTAGGTGTGATAGAGACAAGGCAGCATATTGGCGCGTCGTGCTTGATCAAAGAAATCTGCAAGCTTCTTTGCAACTATATCTCTGAGTATTTCCTCACTCCCAACGACCGCGGCTCCCCAGAAGCTGAAATCCTGATGTAGCAAAAGGACTTTGTCACGGAGCGGCTGCCTCCAGGTAGCCCATTCGCCGAAGGTGTATACGTGCCCGTTCTGAAGAGCAACCTGTCGCGATTCATAGCATACTCGGAGGAGAACTGGCGGGAGGTAATTGAGCTCCTGTGCTGTTTCTCTTCCGACACAAAAGTGACAGCCCTTATGTGACTCGAGATCCAGTTCATCGTGCGTGTTGTTGACTTCGAGGACTCGGCAAGGGAGGCACAGACGCCGTATTTCAAGGCGAACCTCTGTGGGGAGTTTGGCAAACAGCGCGAACTGCTGGGCGGGAGCTGTTGCTGTCTCACTGCCGATGGACATGCTCGGGGTTGGAGAGAGTTTGTCTGGCTGATTGGCTGATTGTCCTGTGAGGAGAAGGGGAAGAAGGGGGATGGGGAAGAATGCCTTTATTATCTACTACTCCGGACTTCCTACCGACTTACGATGTAGGCCCTAGTCCCCCACGCGGGTGGAAATTTCGTGATTTTCTTCACCCCCTTGCCCCTTGGGCCCGTCGATTCCACCAGGTTGGCTGACTTGACCTAATTACCAGGCACCTCCAGCGGACAAGTTGGCATTCTCAAGCCTCGAATGATCAATAATTGGGATGGAAACTAGTCAATTGTTTTAAGCCTCTAGTTACAGCATCAATACCTGTCCAGCAAAGAAGATCCACCAACACAACACAACCACATCTCAAGCTTCCGGTGTGCATTCCGTCATATCTCTTCCAACCAAGGATCTACAAACAAAAACCTTGCGGTTGCGTTATTGATTTTTTTTATGAGAAAAAAAAAAATGAACGAAGAAACCGTTCGAGTTCTAACCACAGATCTTCGGACAGAGTCGTGGCTAGTTGAAAAATCTGTGGTCTTGTTCCTGATTTCGCCCCTTTCTTCCTCAGTTTCGGCCTGGTGAACCATGGCGTCTATGTCCACGGCCTCGTACGAACGGGTCAACACTTCGACTGTCTTCGTTCTGAGCCTGTCGCCAAATAAATGCTTGGCTTAGAGGTGGAACTCGAGGTAACAGGTAAGTTTTTGGCTAATAGCCGACAGGGAATTCTTTTTTAATCTAGAACATAGAGATAGGTAATGATCGTAGTGGTAGTGGTAGTGGTAGATGGAGGAGGTGAAGGAGGATGCACGTAACTCGCGCCAGATGATATACATCCAAATGATACCTCGGGAAGCTTGGTTTTGTTTGGATCAGCCTGCTTGCTGTAGCCCCAGACCGTGGCAATTAGGTATGTCCGATTAGCTGCACTCTGGTAAGCAGGCACATCGCCGGGTTCGTGATAACCTGCCCCGATGCGCCAACTATACTGCTGTTGCATACTGTTCATCTGAAGCTGGCTTGCGGTGGCGCTCCCAAGTGTTTCGCTGTCAAATGCTGCTGCCTCTATCAGAAAATTCATCTTCTAATCCATCAAAATGTAGCAAGCAAAATCACGAACCTATGACATTTTGACAGTATCCAAACGATTCGAAGCAACTCTCTGGTATGGGATCCGGTATAAGCGAAGAGCACATAGTTGTGTCATCGGCCACGCCCCAACTTTTTTGTCAGGCTGTTGCTAAGGTCGACCCGACATGTCTCTGATAGAAACGACCATCCGCCACGACCATCCACGGCCCTCTTCACTGCCGGCTTTGTTGGGATGAAAATATGACGGAAAATATACTACGAGGGGTCCATGATCCTTTGAGCAGACTTTAGCTCCTCGGGGACAGAGAAAGCAATACAAGAGAGCACAGTGGTCGAGTTCTGGACCAACTCCTCATCCAGCGGCATTTCTTTCGAGATTGTGAGATGTACGGAGTGGCCATCTTGACTTGCTGCCGGGAACGGCTGCGACTAGTCGAAACCTGACAGGGCCGTCCAGTTGGAAGATACGGGATTTTGGAAAGCGGAGAGAACATCAGCGGTGGCAAGACTCAATATGTTGCGACCGTCCATGAAATACTCCGTCATCCGCGAACACGGGACTGCTGATTCGGTTATCCATACTCGTAAAGAAAGGATGCATTCACTATTCTTCTCCTCAAGGGATCTTCAAGCGCACAGGAAGAGGGGGTAGAGAAAGGATTGGCCGTGAGATGATGAGAAAATGGAAACAAGCTCTTAGTGCCCCATCGGCAAGCTGAACATGGGCTCAGACCTCAGAGCACCTTCAGATGGGTGGACAGATTCTTCATCGTGACATTTTTCCCATCTTTACCTTTCTAGTTTTTTGTTCACATGTGCCCTTGTCTGTCGCAGCGGGCGAGAACTCCGTTGAGTCTCCATCGAGTCTCTATCGACCACCCCGGCCTCCTCCCCATGGTCAACCTCACCTGCCTGCATATTTTTGCCAAGAGACGGCTGGCGAAGGGAAAGCTAATTTTCTAAATTTTCCGAATGAGCATAGTGGCGCGACATGGGGCCCTGCAAAAGTCCCTGGCCTCAATTAACCAACAACTCATTAGCATAGCTACGGACAGAAGCTTTAAGTTGGGCTCAACCCTCACTTCTTCCCAAGGACTGGACCTTGCTGTGCTGCATGAGTTGCCTCGTCGCACTATTCGCATCATACGGCGTCTGTTCTTTCTGAAATCACCTTGTAGAAAACTACCATAATGATGCATACTCGAGGTGATTTATCTAGGCAGTGATGGAGAGCGACGAGGAATTTGCTTCGATCGAAGGGTGGTCATTTCAACTGATTTCCAGTATGGCATTTTAAGAAAGGATTATGGCTCTTTTTTTTTTTTTTTTTTTTTTTTTTTTGGGTCAAGATATTTTGACGGCAGATCGCTCCGAGTCGCTCGCTAACCCTTGCTCTGCGACCATCAATGAACTCGGCGACAACTTGGTTGTTTATGGTTGCTGCAATCATTATCCGAGCGTCAGTCGCAGTGAATCTGCGCGTTGTGTTTCCAATTAAGTGATTGAAATTCCCGAGCGGAGGTGGATGGAAGCGAGTCGGAGTCGGTGCGAAGCAGACTAGAAAGAGCAGTAGTCAGCCTTCAAAGTGCAGGTGCAGCCCACAGTGCCGCCACAGTGCCGCCTCAGCCCATTCACGCACGCTCAGCTTGGTTTCAGCCTCCATCGTGAATTGCTTTCGCTCTCCATGCATCTCCCTGGTCGTCTGATTTTATCGTATCTTGTGTTTCAGATGTTTTTCTCGCTCTTGCCCAGAATCCCGTGTCATCAGCAGCACCCCTATAGCAGCCTTCTATGTCACCGAGAAGGTCGATGGTCTTGGCTCCTGTCGCTTCAGGAGCTAACCTGATCTCTCAGAGATGTCGACCTTTAATGGACTTGTATCTGAATTTCCGGACATTAGAAGTAACATACCGAGACTCTGGACTTTGAAAAAACATTAGAGAACCGTGCGGCTAACAGTCCCAAGTCGACTTTTTCAGGCAGCATCAAGGGCACATGCCTCCGTTAGCATGCTTCTTGAGCCATGTCCACAGCGACCATCTCGCAGGATTAGACACTTTACGATCTCCGTTGTCAGTTTCCACCATTTGAACTCTACATTCATTCTCTTCCCCCTTCTTTACTTTTTCCTGCAAATATTGACTTATCCAGCGTCTACTGCTCCTCTGCCACGAGAGAGATTCTGCTACGTCTGGAAAAGTACGCATGCAGAATCAACTACGTCCAAGGCATCCTAGAGGCTAGACAGCAATCTTACAAACATCTTCGAAAGATCTTGGTACGTTTATCTCTCTTCATCGCGAGATTCGATTTTCTTTAATTTGCTCAAGCATGACTCGAAACAGAAAGCTCTACCTTTGGAAGCGCCCACGGTAATGGAGTTGCGGCCAGATTACGAGATCCAGGTCACACTCTTTGACGCCAACCACTGCCCTGGCTCGACCATGTTTCGTAGGTGATGCCTTCTGCAGCTTTCCTTGGTAATATTGCCTCATTTGTGGACGTAGTTATCGAAGGACAAGGGAAAGCCATTCTCTACACTGGCGATGTCCGCGCAGAACCGTGGTTCGTCAATTCAATTGCCCGCAATCCCGTTCTTATAGAGTACACGCATAGTCTAAAAACGCTCGACAAGCTGTATCTTGATACATCCTTCATTGAGGACATCCCCTTTCAAACAAAGTCAGAAGGTATTGCAGATCTTCTCAAGAAGGTGAGGATGTATCCTCCAAACACGATATTCCACTTCCAGGCCTGGACATTTGGCTACGAGGAGGTCTGGATCGCGTTATCCAAAGCGTTGAACTCCCAGGTGAGATTCATGCGTTTGCTTTTGTATACCGTGGCATTCAGACTGACTTTATAAAGGTTCATGTAGACGATTACAAATTAAGGATCTTTCAGTCTCTTAAGTGCAGACACTCTGACGTAGCTTTCTCAAACGATTATCATCTTACAAGTGGTGCTGCAGCGCTGAGTGGACACACAAACGGGAACAATCAACATCCAGGTTGTCTTACTTCAAACCAAAATGTCCGCATACATAGTTGTGAGAAAGGAAATATGTGCTCTGTAGCCAAGAGGCCCGAGGTGGTCTCTATAAGACCTGTAGTGTGTCACCTTCCTGACGGCGAGACCATGATCGAGGCTGGCGTGGGCGGCGGAGGAAGAGATTTCTCTCGAGAAGCCGAGGTGGACTTGATTGCAAACGGCAATGTCAGAGAACTACTTGAATCGTACGGCCCTTTGCTCCAAAGCCCTTGTTTTCAACTAACATGTGTCAGCATACCAAGTTTTAATTCTATGGGCAGCCGCGTCAAGGAAGAAATCACAGCTGCATTGAAATTCAAGGCAACTAGCGGTCGTGGTCTTTCTCTGGAAATGACTATCGACGATTTTGAGCATGGTCTTTCCACTTCTTTGAATAAGGCTTTCCATCTCCTCTGCGACAAGCTTCGCCAAGGATCTTCACGGCCATCAAGTGAGGCCGAGAGGGAAAGAGACGATGGACTGCCCAAGATAATCTTATTCCCATACGCACGGCATTCTCCCTACCGGGAGATCTGCCATTTAGCAAGCTTATTTAAACCCAGAGATATTTGGCCATGCACAGTAGACAAGCGATGGAAAGAGGCAGGTATGACAGAGACTAAATGTCATCTTCGAGTGGAATTCTCAGTTAATATCGTTCGTGGCCTTTAGGGGCTAGTATCCGATCACTATTCGGCAAATTTTGTTCTGGTCAAATCTTCATGCACGATCAGGAAATGGCTCCATATTCTAAACGAGATAAGTCGAGGGCTGCGGACTCTGATTCCCAACATAGTCCCAGTGATGGTCCAAGTTTTGGCCAACCGTCAGTAGGCGGCCACGTCACTTCAACTGGTGCAACAGAGCCAAACCGATTCGAGGACGATGCCTCGAGGGCATCATCAGACTTCGCGAGCGCCTTACGCTCATTTACTTCTATCATCATACCAGAAGCTGCGCCAGGCACGCATACACACGATCCCTATTGTCCCTTTGTAGCCCAGGATGGTTTGAATCCCCGACCGTCAATAACTACCAGTGACATTTTTGCACGTACGTCGAAGAAACGGCCATGCCCCGACACAACTAACGATAGCGCCTCCTTCAAAAACGACTGCGAGCACGACTCTCAGGAAACAAGGACGTCAACTGGGTCATTCCCGTCACCGAGTCGTACCTTGACACGACATGAAGCATACCAGACAATGCTTGCTGACAGCAGAGGGGATGAAGTATGGGTTCCTATAAGCCTTCTCTCGACTGACGGAAATCATGGAGTTGCAGACACGGAACTCTAAGCAGATTCAACGACACTGCATGACGTCCAGCGTTACCGGATCTGGCATGCATGGAAGTGCTGGATATTCCGTCCATAAGAAGAGAAGGAAGGGAAAGTGTGCTACGCAGCTCTTGCTTCTTGTTAGTTGGCAGCGCTATTATGCAAACGTCGTACCCCTGCAGCGACTGAATCCCGAACCGATGAGCTTGGCGCAAAACTCATGGTAGCGAGTAGATGATTGACTTGAGTTACGCAACTTCCTTGCTAAGGGTCTTATTAGCTATTACATCAAATTCAGTAGTGGTGCACCGCTATACTCGCAGCACATGTCCTAAATGTGGCAAATCAAACTCGAAAGGTCAACTCTTCAACGCCAATTAACCAACGAAACCCTTAAAGTTGGAGATCACTATTTCTTACAATTTCAGGGCGGGGTCTGGGCCAAGTCTCGAGAACGGCGGGCTCGGACGGGCAAATCTATTGGTACCTAAGCAGCCCAAGTGACATTCGAAGCGCTTGTAGATATACAATTGGGAGTGTTGCCCGGCTTGATCAAGGAAGCACGACGTCATCCATCTTAGATTCGCAGGCTTCTTAATCAGTCCGTAGCACACAGACCCTTTGTTATATAGATTCATATCTTAAATCATACCTTTGCGGGGTCCTAAAGGTGATGCATCGTTTGCTGCGCCACCTCGTCTCCATGGCTTGGCCTTGATGAGAGCGCTTTCGCCAGGAAAGGGTTTAACTAAAGTCGAAACGAACGGACCTCTGTTTATCTGGAACCTTTTATAAGCGCATCATGTTCAGCTTTCAACAGGATGTTGAATGCGACAGCTGACTTGTGGATCCGATACCTGCATCTGGTGCTGTGATACACACTGAATTGGACGTACTGCCGAGCAGGTACGTCGAGGATGCACAGTCAATTCGAAGATGGAATCATTTGCAAGGTAGCGATATCATCTTCTGGTCCTATCAATGCTCGAACTGCATTTATACCGTAAGCACTACACCCCCCAGCCCAAGGTTGTCGCCGCCCAGAAAGATGCCGCCGACAGAATTGCCCCTCTCCTTCAGCAACTGCGCCATGTCGACTCTCCCGCCAGTAATGTACCGCTCGCTCACGCCCAGGTTCACCCTCCTGCTCAGCTCATGCCTCAGCTGGGCCTTCAAAGCCCCCATCTCAGCCCTGGTCAAGGCCGTGGCCTCCTTCTCCTTGCGACGCCTTCCGCCGCCCCGACTGCCTGCGCCCCAGCCACTCGCCTCGGTGGCCTCGAATTCCGCGGCATCGTACTCGACGCCCAGCTCCTCCGCGGCGTTTCGCAGCCAGGCGTCGTTGCTATGGGCCTTCTCCTTCGCCAGCGCCGCGTCGGCAATCCTCTTGGCTAGATCGAGACGGGGGCGCAGCCGAGCCGCAATCCTCCTGTCGATGGGCAAGCTCTCGATCATGTGCTGTTTCTTCCCGGCTGCTTGGGCGCGTTCGGCGTGGACTTTGGCAGCAAGTCTCCTCGTGGGGAGGACCTCGTCCGGGGAGCAGAGGATGATGCTCGCGCCGCTCCGGTCCGCGCGGGCCGTTCGGCCTGAGCGGTGGATGTAGGTGTCTGCTGCGCGGGGGACATGATAGTGAATCACCTGGTCGACGTCCTTGATGTCCAGACCGCGGGCCGCCACGTCGGTTGCCACGAGGATGGAGCTCCGTGAGGCGGCGAACTTCTCCAGCGAGCGCAGGCGGGCCTTTTGGATCATCTGCGAGTGGAGAGGCAGTGCGTTTTGGTTCAGGTTCTGCAGGACGGGTGCGATGCGGCGGACCGCAGAAATGGAGTTGGTGAACACGAGGGTGCGGCGCCCGGGATTGAGCAGCAGGATGGTGTAGAGATAGAGATCCTAGGTTCGAGACCAGTGTTAGTGAGGGAACTGATCCGCGCAAGTGTTTGAGAGGCGTTGAGAAACTCAAGTCGGTGACTTTGGTACCTTTTCCATTGCGCCGCATTCAATGAGGCCTTCGCGGAGATTATCAGCCATCCGGCTGACGGGGTTGACATCGATGAACTTGGGTTCGCCTCTGAACTTGAGGCATTTCATAAGATACGCCATCTGCTCCTCGTCGCTGCCTGGTTGGGACGCCTTGCCCTTTCCAGCCAACTTGGTCTGCAGATGCCGGTCAAAAGTAGCCGAGAACACGAGCGTCTGGCGCTCTGTCGACTCATCGCCGGCGTCAGAACCCAAATCAGCGGAGTACCCGTCCTCGGGTGTCTGTCTGTCCAAGGCGCCGATGATGTTCTCCGCCTCCTTGAACTGGCCAACCTTGAATAATCTGTCCGCTTCGTCAATGACGAGGAAGCTGATCTTTGTAAACTGTTCTTGGAGGCTGGCATCACCGTCAAGGACTTCCCATAGTCGGCCGGGCGTGCCGATAACAATGTCGGCCTTTTCCAATTGTCGCTGCTGCTTGTGAATGCTCAAACCACCTGTGACAACACAGACATACGGCGACGTCGGCAGACCATCGCACACGGCTTTGATATGCTCGCCAATCTGTTTGGCCAGCTCTCGCGTCGGGCTCAAGACAACCGCCAGAGGCGCCTTGGCTTTCTGCTTTGTCTTGGCCCCCTCGTCCTCGTCTTCATCGTCCTCCAAACGACCTTCGTACATATCAAGCCATCTTTCAACGATGGGAATGCCAAATGCAAGCGTCTTTCCCGATCCCGTCTGCGCCTTACCAATCACGTCAGCCCCCGCTAGGATGTTAGGGATGGCCGCCGCCTGGATAGCCGTGGGTTTCGCAAAGCCCAGCTTCGCGATGGCAGATACCAAGCTCGGCGACAGATTCAACGCCACCCACTCGGCCATGTCGGTCTCGTCATCCTCGGCCTTGTCATCCTCCAGCTGCGAAAGCGCCAGGAACTCGTTTGCTGTCCCGCGTGAAGTGGACTGCGGTAGCTTCTTGTCCGCAATCTTCTGCCGGTTGGATTTCTCGCCTGCACTGGTGCTGTTGCCGCCCCGAACATGCTCAGCCGCGGCGATTTGGCCCTTGACGTCCTTGTCGGCAGCATTACTGATCTTCTTCTTGGCCGCTTCGCTACTCGCTGCAGCATCATTCGCGCTCTTCTTCTGAGACTTCTTGCCCGCCACGTCAGCTTGACCACGGCCAGCTTTGCCGGAATCGACATCTTGGCTCTCCACACCGCCGTCACTAAACCCTTCAAAAGACTCATCTTCATCCTCGCTTTCAGCAGCCACACGCTTGGGCCTCGCCGCATCGCCCTTCACGATAAAGCGGACCTTTTCGCCATCTTTGACAACATCCACGCCTGATAGGACTTGTAGCCCGCCGAACTCCTCGCCTACAGACTCCCACCCGAGCGATGAGGCATCAAAGATGGCTCTTGCAGCAGGTGTGGTCTGGACTTTCGCTTTCTGGGTCCTTGCGCTCGTCTTGTCGTTCGCCTTCTTGGATCGCTTCGCCTTCGGAATCGAGGTGGAAGGAAGCTTGCGCTTATTGGAGGGGGGTACCATTGGGAACTGCGCCGCCGTACGTCGTCGATCTGGTCCTGCGGCCGCTCAATCCAACTAGCGTACTGAGGAAGAGCAAAAAATGCATACAGGACTTGATTATGGTCTAGGGGATATGGAGCGAAAATGGCATCAGCACGAGCGGGATGGGATGTCTTAACAAACCCACATAAAACTTTTGGGTCAAGCGTTGGAAATTTTTGGCTGCTGCTCCCGGCGTCGGCGCAAATTGAGGCCGATGGCCGACCTATCTTGACAGGGGGGGGGGGGGGCACCTAGGCTGACCGTTGACCCTAACCCTAACACCCTAGTATGGACATATACGGAGTAAACCATATGTAACGGACGTAGTACTGTACATATATGGAGTAAACCATATGTAACGGACGTAGTACTGTACATATACGGAGTAAACCATATGTACCTAGGTATCTACACTCCAGTGGTACAATGTCGGTGGCGAATCGTCAACCACCACCGCCTCATGACAGCACATCATCTCCGGGACTCAAGTAAATATTATACAGAGCAACAAAAGCAGCAGGGTCCAAGCCTCATCCTACGGGTTCCCATTATCTCGTGCAATATCCCAGATCCTGACTTTTCATCTCATCTAACATCATGTCTAGCTTCCTCAGTGCGCTCCACGTGCGCGTTTAGCACCACCTCCAACTTCCGAATCACCTCGCGGGCGCTTGCTTCCTGGCAGGAAATCAGCGGCGCCGGGGTTCATGCCACCACGTCCACCACGGTGACCACCTCGGCCACGTCCCGCTTGAGGGCCCGCACCCCCTTCTTGGTTGCCGCTTGCTCCACGCTGGCCCGGCGGAATATACGCACCACCGCGTCCACGACCGCCCCCTCTGGGCATTGGAATACCAGAGCCACGGGCGGGCTGGTTTTGCTGGCCCGTGTGGGCCTGTTGGGTTTGTGCAGGCTGTTGAATTTGCGCGACTGGCTTTACAGACTGGCTTGCCTGAGCAGGCTGAGCAGGTTGGGCGGGTTGCGGCTGCTGCTGGCCCGACGGCTCTTGTTCTGCTTTGGTTGCGAAAGGATTAGGAGCATCCGTTTTGGCAGCGCCTGTCGATGAAGCAAAAGGGTTTGCGTTTGTCTTCTGCCCAGGAGTGGCGGCTGCCGCAGGTTTCGATGCTGCTGGCGTCCCTGCATTTTGTTGCGCTGCTGGCGTGGTGGTAGCAGGAGTTCCTTGGGCTACACCCGGCGTTGCCACCGTTTGTTTGACGGCTGGTCCTCCCTTAGCTGGTGTACCAGGTGCTGCTACTGCTGCTGCTGCTGCTGCTGGTGGTTGTGCTGTCTTTGCGATTTCCCAGACTTCAACGACAGGCTTTTGTGGTGTTTGGGTCGCAGCCGTTTCCACAACGCTCAGTTTTGCCGTAGCAGCCTTTAGCTTATTCTCCGTCATATTGATTCGCAACGTAGACTTCTTCGACTCCATTAACTGAGCCTGTTCCCTTGCGGAGGTAATCTTTGACTCGAACTCAGCCTTGACTCTAGCATTCTCTGTTTCGAGCTTCTTTTTGATATTAGCGGCAATGATGCTTTTAACGGTGGCGTTTGTAGACAAAAATTGGCGTATGCTAGCGTCATCCAGCTTGGAAAGATCGGGAGCATTTCCTCCAGCAACACCAGGAGTGACAGGTGTCGCCGGGGTTGGTAGTGCCGCCTTGTCTTCTGCCTTGGCTGGCGTCGATGGCGGTTGAGCATCTGACGTGCTCCTCTCCACAGCACACTGTGCTTGCCAGATCAGCTTCTCTTGCTCCAGGCGAAGCTTGAGATCGTCCTCTTTCTTCTTGAACTCTTCTTCCATCTTGACTCTGCTGTCCTTCAGCTTGTTGTTAAGAGCATCCCGCATCCTATCTGATCGCTCCTTTATAGTTTGTTGTATCTTGCTTTCAACTTCATTGGCTTTCTGTTCGAACTCTGCGGCCTTGGCCTCTGCTACTGCAACCTTCTCCTCCAGACCCTTCACTACCCCGTCGGCCAGACCGTTTAGTGCACCAGATTCAGCAGCCGCTGGTTCAGCAGTCTCGATTGCCGCGTTGCCGCCCTGTGTAGATTCACTGGCCTGAAGCTTCTGGACGGCAGCGTCTCGCTCAGAGATTGCAGCCTGTAATTCGGTGCGGAGCTGCCCAAGCTGTTGTTCCGCGTCATGCTTCTGAGCATTGACGGCTTCAAGTTCCCTGCCGATGGTAGCAAGCTGTTGTTCCAGTTGCTTGACCACTTCGGTCGATGCAATTGCCTCGGCTGGTTGTGCTTCTGGTGGGGCGGCAGTGGACTGCTGGTCGGCTTGCTGTGCCTGAGCTTGTTGGCGAAGCTCATCTACCTGCTGTTTGAAAGATTGAATTTGCTGCTCCAGCTCCGTCTTCTCCAGTCCAGCGTCCTCAGCCAGCTTTTGGGCGCTCTGGAGGTCTGCGTTGGCCTTGTCAAATTGCTCCTGAAGTTGGTTTGCTCTTTGAACTGCCTCATTCTTCTCACCAGTAAGTTTCCTAGAGCGCTCTTTCGCCTGCTCCACGATCTTTGCACGAGTTGTTTGCCAAGCCTGTCGTTCGCTTTCCAGAGTTGATTTCAGCTCTGCGACTTGGTCTTGCAAAGGTCTCTGTCCTTCTCGAAGAGCATTGCGTTCCTCTTCAAGCTCCGTGATGTTCTTCTTGAGCTGTTCCATCTCCACTGGATCAACACGACCATACTTGGTCAAAATGCCCTCGGTCCTCTTCTGCCAGCGATCCCGATCCTCCTGAATCTGCTTGATCTCTTCTTCGAGGTAAGTCTTTTGGATACCAAGGTTGTCGAGCTCAGCTTGTAGTGGCTGCACCTTAGCCTCCATCTCCTCAACTCTCTTATTCTTCTCTGATATCTGATCCTTCAGCTGTGTATTCTCATTGCGAAGAGCAGCGCTGCTTTCACGATACAGGTTGAGCTCATTGAGTTTCTCCATCAAGTCTTTATGCGTCATTGACATGCGACTGCCCTGTGCTGATTGTGTTCGCTCTTGATCCAGTTTGAGACGCGCCTCATCCAGCTGTGATTGTATGTACTCAAGCTGCTGCTGCAGACGCCTCGACTCCTGTGACTTCAAGTCATGCTGTACTTCGAGGATTTCCTTTTCGCGTCGCAGATAACTGTTCAGTTCGCGCAAGCCTTCCAGTGCGTCGCCTACGTTGACAGGCGACATGGCTTCATCGGCACCTTCATTTTCAGCAGATCGGCTCTGCTGGAGGGCTGCGACCTGAGCAGTCAATCCCTCGAGCTGTTGATGAAGAAGTTTGTTCTGAGCATTGACATCCTCTCGCCGGGCTGTAAGCTCGGCCATTTCCTGTTCCAACTGCTGACGACGATCCTCCCACGATCTTTCGCTTTGGGCGAGTGTGACCTTGGCCGACTCGGCTTCAGCTCTCAGTGAAGCCGATTCACTCTTTAGGGCATTGTATTCGGTGCGAAGCTGTTGGACAAGCTTGGCGGCTTCAGCATGCTTGACGAGTTCCTTCTCATAGTCTTGCTGGGCCTTTGAAGCAATTTCAGCCTGTGCCCGCAGATCCTGCTGGTGGTAGCGAGCGGCTTCAACGTGTCTAGCACTGTCCTCTTTCAAACGTTTCAGCTCGTCCTCCAAGATCGACTTCTCGTCTTCGAACTTGCGAGCTGTCTCGCCTTGAGAGTCCCGCAATTGAGATAGTTCAGTATTGGTACGCGACAACTCCTCAGACATGTCCTCGATGCGCTGGTTCAATTCCTTGATCTTGCTGTCCTTTTCCTCGATGAGGGATTCCATTTCCAGCCTATACTGTTCCTGAGATGCGCGCAGATCCTCCAGTGCCTCCTCATTGCCCTGACTAATCTCCTTGTACTGTTCAGCTTGCACCTTGGCATTCTCCAGTTGCGTATTGGCCAAGTCAAGGTCACGCTTCAGATCAGACATGTCATTGTTGAGGTCATGGATTTCGGCTTCAAGCTCTTGCTGGCGTTCGTTCCCGTCCCCACCCAGACCAGGCCGAGCTGTTGGTCGTGGTTGCAGCCGACCAACTCGTTCCTCAGCATTCCGCAACATGACCGTAAGTTCGTCCACACGTGCCTGAAGGTGGTCCCTCGTCGTCTTCACACTGACATGTTCCTCACGAATCTGAGACAAGCTAGTCATAAGTTCATCGATGCGCTTCTGGGACTCCTTGGCTTCAAATTCTTTCCTCAATTGCAACATTTTAGTCTCTTCGGCTGCATTGGACAGTTTTCTCTGTGTGTCTGATAACTCGCGCTCTAATGCATCGATCTTGGCTTGGGCCTTTCGTCGAGCCTCAGATTCGGACATATTCCGCTCGTTCTCCAGGGACTGTTGTGTTGCAAGAAGATGGTTGAGTCGATTCTTTTCCTCTATCAAACTCTCATTGTCTTTGCTCATTCTGTCCTGGATGTCCTTCCATAGCTTCTTCTCGGCTTTCAGATTAGCTGTCTCGTTTCTCATGCTGTCCAGCAAGCCTTTAGTTTCGATAAGCTCCTCAGCCACCTGTTGAGTCCGAATATCCTGCTTCGCCGCTGTTTCTGACAATGCCTGAGCTCTTCGCTGAAGCGCGGCGTTCTCATTCTGCAATGCAGCATAGTTGCTTTGAAGCATTTCTCGTCTCTCCGACTCCAGTCTAACTTCGCATTGGAGTTTGACGCGTTCAGTGTGCAAAGCGTTCCTCTCAGACGACAACTGGTCGATTTGATTTCTCAGATCCTTGCGCACACCGTCTTGAGCGTCGCGGAAGTTGTCGTACTCAGACTGCAGCTTGCGAAGAGCCTCGCTGAGCGAGTCAGCCTGGTCGCTACCCTCAATGCTAACTAATGGTGCACGGTGGGTGCTGTCCAAAGAGCTGCGCATCATGGAGGCCTCGTCAACGCCAGCACCTCGCTGCTGCAGAATGCGGCGGAACATATCTCGTTCCACCTTGTAGCTTTCCATGGTTTTCTTGATTGATCGGCTCTCCTCCACCATATGCTCCAGATCACGCTGCAGTTTTTCCACCTTGTCGTGGTCTTCCTTGGCTTGGTGCTTAGCAGCAAGGGCCTCCTCACTTTCCAGCTGCTCGGCCAATTCGCGAGTGATACGCATTAAATCCTCGTTCTTTGCCTGTAGAGACTTTATGTCTTTGAAGACTACCAGTTTCTGGGTGATGAACTGGTGAGTGTCAGACATGTCCGAAAGAGCCTCTTCCGTGATCTCTCCACGTTCGAGCTGCTGCAGGCGGAATTTTTCCTCCTCGGTAAGCTGATCCACGCCTTTCTCGATAGCGTAAATGTTGAAAACAAGCATCTGAATTTGGGTGCCCAAGTCACGTAATTGCGTTCGCAAGATCTTCACCTCGGACTGTGAAGTTGCTAATGCACCCTCGGCCTTTCGGGCGGCCTTTCTGGCAATGTCTCGTTCCTCGAAACTCTGTTGCGACATCTCTGACATGCGTGCAATCTCATTGCGAAGGGTGTCGGATTCTGCTTCTAACTCTTGAATTTCAGGTGCCTTGGCTTCGAGGGCGGTGATCATGTTATCAAGCTCTTCCGAAAGCTGTTGGTTTCGTCTCTTCTCACTTGCCAGCTGACCCTTCACCTGATAAAGCTGTTCGATAGCCTGGGTGGCGGTTACTGCGGACTTGCTTCGAATCGAGGCAGGGGTGCCAAAGGGTGAAGCAGCCCGAGTCATAAAGGAACCATTTGCGCGTGGAGTCTGGGGTGCCGATCCAGGCGGCGGGCCTTGTTGTAGACGAGCTTGAACCTCGTCCAGCTCAGCCTCCAGTTGTCGAAGTCTTTCCTCCATTTCAGTCGCGGTCTGACGTTCCTGCTCCAGCTCTAGGCGAACTCGTCGAATTTCGTTTTCGTAATTATTCTGGAGACGTTCTTTTTCGGCTTCGAGTTCTCGTACACGTTCTTGGTGTTTCTTGCTTAATTGCTCGGACATTTCGACAAGTCTCCTCTGATCTTCGAGCTCCTGCTTATAGCTCTCCACTGTGGACGCAAAGGCACCTTCCTGCTTCTGAAGCTTTACAAGGGCATCATCTGCCCTGGCTTGCATGGCATCGAGGCGGTCGCGGAGTTGCTGCTCGGATTGCTTCAGGGAATCGACTTGGGATCTCGCGTCTTCACTCTCGCGTTGGAGCTCGGCAATGCGAGCGCCCTTCTCTTTTCTGGATTTCAACGATTCTTCGCTCTTCGATTTGAGCTCTTGTTCGAGCCACTCGCTACTTCGGCGGGCGAGTTCAAGTTGTTGCTTCAGTGACTCCTCCCGATACTTGGCGCTATTCAGTTGACCCTTGGCATTTTGCTCCGACTGTTGAAGAGCAGTTACCTCTCGAGCAAGTTCCACGTTCCGTTGATGCTGCTTCGTGAGTTCCTCGGTAAGAGCCTGGTCTCGTTTGTTATTTGATTCGATGATGCCCAGATTTGTTCTATTCGACGACTGCAACGTCTCAATCTTGTCGTTCAGGCTCTTCACCTCGGCATCATGATCCGAGGTTCTAGCCTTCAAAATTTGCAATTCGTTTTCGATCGATTGTCTCTTCGTCTCTGCAACAGGAATATATTAAAAAAAGTCAGTCGCCGATTTTCAGCATCCATCCGCGTACAAGCAGCCGATGCGAGCGCTCAACAAAATTAGGTGCCGACCAAAGGAGTAGGGCTGGAAAGCCATTCAAGCTTACCTTCCTCCTTCGACTTTTGTCTTGCTTCCTCCACATCCTTCAAGGCTTTCTCCACTGTTCCTTTTGAAGCTTGCCATCTGCTCTCGGAGCTTCGGATCGCATTCTCGAGTTCAATGTCGGTCTGCAGCTTGTCTGCGTACAGCGTATTGAATTCATGGGCCTTTGCTGCAACAGCCTGCAAGAGGATCGTCACCAAATCGACAGTCGGTTCCGTGATCAAAGCCGTCAGGACAGGTTGATCGAGGCCGAGGTGGCCTGCGATAAAGCCCGTGTCAACCTGAGCGGTGGCCATGGTCAAGCCTATTTAGGACCTTGCAAAAAGCTGCCCCGTCATCACTCGCCAGCACACGAAAGTCGGAGTAGTGGCAAGTTGATGCTGACAAAGGAAAGCAATGATGACAATAAAAAAAAACTTGCGAAGCTTCGCCAGCCCGGGTCCTTCGATTCTAGAAGGACGCGGTGCGGCGAGAATCCAGGCTTGATTGAAAGCTCGGAAGGGAAATTGGCTCGGATGGAGCTTGTTCCTTTGTGGCTGTTGGCGCGCGACTGCCTTGGAACAAACATCTCCCCAGCTTTCAACAGCTGGCAGGGGAACAATGGAACAGGCTGTGCGGCGTGATTGGCTACATACACATGACCGTTGGGCTAATCCGGAGTAAGCCCGCTGGGTCGCTACCCTATCTCTCCCACATTTTCGTACCGTCCGGGGCGTGCAACCAATCAAAACATCGCAGTGGAAAGCACATCTATCACCGTACTAATTTGAACTATAATACAAGTACTGGCAAGCATCTCACACGTCTCAAATTCCCCCGTCGGCCCAGGCCAAAAAGTAGTCGTATGAGCATCATAGACTTTTGACTATATCAAACTTTGTGCAAGGTTGAAAGGCTTTCTTTTACATCCGCTCGGGGCGTCACAAGCCCTCCTAAGCCCCCCAATTGCAGTTTCACCAAGGACAAGACAAAAAAGCATTTACTCAGGATTGTGGAAAATTTTTTTTAGTTCATATTGACGAATGACGCCGCAGCGATAAACGCAGGTTATAAATAATGCTAAATGCTTTGCCAAAGCGGATATCTCATGCAGGTAATCGTGAAAAAGTCCCAGTCCAGCCCGCCACGCTATGAATGCCAAAGGTGACAGTTTCAGTATCCATGTAATCCAACGCCCGGACAATGCCACGCCGTGAATCATCAAAGCCAAATGTGTGCGCATCAACGGCGCGCTGGCGCCCCAGCCAGCGTCATGAGGGGGGAAACACAAGCGTCCATGAAAAGCATGATTTAATTAAAAGGGATTGGGGGGGAGATGTAGAGGGGGTATCGACGTGGCACCCAGTGGTGCCGCCATGACAACAACAGAATAAGATTCAAGTTATGTGTCGGAATAGCAGAAAAGGGGGGAAGAAAAACAACCCAAGATCATGAGTTGGATCGGAGAGCTGTGATGCGAGACAATATCCTGGGGATGCTCCCGTGTCGGCCGGGGGAGGAGCTGAGCGACATGCGCAGTGACAGGGACTCTTGTGACACTGTAGTTGAGCAGGAATCCTGCGATGTTCGCCGTGACGAGGACCGGCGCGAGCTGGTGATTGGGTGGGTGCTTGCGGCCGGTGAGGTCGTCCAGTACACAGCTTGAGGCCTGGCTGGCTCCAGCGCAGACGGTTGCAGTTGCGGGCGCTTCTGCTCTGCCGCGGCGCTCAGGATCTTCCACAGGCCGTGGCCCAGCTCGTCCCAGACGACCGGTGCCTTGAAGAGCTTCCTGCAAGCTCTGGTGCCTTCCTTTTCATCCAAGTCCCCGTACGACTCGAGCTCGTTCATGGTCGGAACCGCCTCGCACACAACTGTGATCTGGTCCATCTGCCCGCACCACTCGGAGGCATGGAGGAATTCAACAATGTAGTTCCACGCCTCCGAGCGGGACTCCTCTTCGGCCTCCAGCAGGGCTTGCTGGCGCTGCTCCTGCTCCAGTAACCGACGCAGCTTGCGTTTCCTGTGTGGTAGTTCGTCGAAGAAGTTTGTGCTGCTGTGGTGACGGATGGGGATAGGATTAGCCATGGTGGCCAGCTTGGCAGTCTGAACAGCCATCATTGTGAGAATGTTTCCCCTCGGAGTATGCGTCGCTATGACGATACAATGGTAGTATATTCGCGATGTTTTCGACGACGTGAAAGAAGAAAAGAGGGGGGAGCTTATTGGCCAAAAGTAGTGATGCTGGTATATATCATGCGCAGACGGGATAGGAGATTCGGCCAGTCATGTATATAGAGTTCAGCACACTCCGAAGCGAGAGCGGTTTGCCCGGAAGTCTGACGCGAGAGCCGAAGGTTGTCCGCTCGGTGTTTAATTTAGTCCTTTTTGCAATGGCGAAAAGACGCGATGCTATATAGGCAAGTCCGGAGAGGATGGATGAGCCCTTATGTAGGTATGCAATCAGAAAAGGGCGTGCTGTCTATGCGCAGCGTAGTCAATATACATGTGTCGGAAGAGGTTCCTCAGCTTCCCAGGGACTGAACGAGGCACTAGCGCTTCCTTTTTTAAAACACAAAAAAGTCTGAAAGTATAACGAGATGCAAAGCGCATTCACATACACTTTGTGGTGTCTGATAAAAGGTGGCTGTAAGGGCAGAGGTCAAGCATATGGTATGGCGTCCTGTTTGGTCGTTTGCCGTCTTGCTTCTTTCTCCCCCGGTTTTTTGTGTTTGCGGTTCCTGTTCCAGCCCTATTTTTGTTTACCTGCCCCGTCCAATTCCGCTGGTGGCTGAACAAAGGACAGCAGAAACAAGTCTCTCTTTGAAAGGGGGTCCAGGGAGGGGAAATCGGGCTGTTTTTAGAAGACGGCGTCTCAATCAAGGTCGGTAAGTGGTTTGATGTTGTTTATCCCCACCCTTTCGTCGCGGTGGGAGCAATAGATGGCTCCTGCTTGTGTTTTGAGGTTGAGAATGGGAAATGTCAAATAGTATCACCAACAAAACACCTTCTGGGGGGTGTGGGCGGCAAAGGGTTTCTTTATCTGGGTGCCCTGGGAAGGCTGGCCAAGCGCTTTCTTATTGTTGTTCCCTATGAGAAATATGGCTGCCTGGTGTATTCGTACGAAGTAGTACCGGCGCACTCTCCATCGTGTTCCGGCCTGCCAGTCTGGCAGCCCCCTCCTCGACCCTTGTTCCCTTGACCAGCAAGCTGGTTGCATCAAATGCGTGTAGCGGCATCCCGCTCCAGCTTTTCTTTTCGTCCCATGCCCACTCACTCGTCAGCTAACAACACTCCACACGAAGCCAGGCAAATGTGGGCGTGTGAATGGGGGGTAGGGGGCGTGCTCGTTGCATGTGCCAGCGTCTCTTCCCGGATCCCGGGGGGTTTCGCGGGACCGGGTGAGACAGGGAAGCTTTGACCATCGGGGCAGACAAGCAGAGGGGAACAGATAGGCACACAAGATGGCTGACTGATCTGTTCAACTGTGAACCATGACGGGGATTTCGATCGCTTATGGCGGGTGGATGGTGGTCATACTCTCAATCGCGTTTGATGATCGGCGGCGCTGAGGAACGAACCTCGCGGAAATTACAGAACATCTGCTTGGTAAAGACGCAAAGACAGACACACAGTATCAGCGCCCCTTGAGGCATCACGGTGCCATCATTGCAGTATTGCCAAACAAAACGGGCAGATGATTTTCAGCAAAGCCCGGATTAGCATCGCCAACAGTGCGTGAGACGTCCGGGGTTCAATCCGGCGCCGCGTCTTTCCCAAGAAATGGTGGATCTTGTGTCTATCGCCTTCAACAAGCTAATACCCGGACGTCAGCAGGAGGGACTGTGGAGGCTCTCGTTTGCTGAGCATCTCACCTCATGCTCCTCCGCATTCCTCGCTTGTCTGCGTCTCGGGAGCTTTATTTGCCCCCCCGACACAGCTGTGTTGGTCATTCAGACAAATTCCGGCGGTTGATTCCGCACACAGCACTTGACTCTTTCTCAACTGTCGGTGTGAACCCCTGGAAGGGGGTCGGTCAGAGGCGGTTCCGACAGTTGACGATGATGGCTTGCGGTGGCTTGCGCTTGCTTTCGAGGAAATAGACGGGACATGCTTTGTAGAGTACTTCGCAGATACATAAAAGATCGCGAGGATAAAATGTACGGGACACATCACTTTGTCGGGATGGCGTACGTAGTACTGTACTCCGTACAAAGCATTGTACGTCTTGTACTGCAACTCGTCGGTGCTCGTTGGTGCCTGTAACGATGCATCCGCCATCGCCGCTGCCAGCTATTGTCACCGACAGAAAGGGGGGGGGGGAACGAAAACAGCGGGCTTGGCGGATGAGACCAGCATGCACATCCCCCTCCCCTCGTTAAAGTAAGCGCGCGCGAGATGATGATGCCCTTCCCTCCCCGCCTCCAATTCCTGTTATGCGATACTGGGTCTGACAAGAGATGCTGTGAATTTTCGCTCACGTTTCCACTTATGGCAGAACAGCCCTGCCTGCGCTTCTATTTCTGAGAACAAGTCTGGTACAACAGGTAATACGACTGCCTGCCTGGGACGGTTGCCAAGGGCGGCAGGGCCAAGGACTGGCAACCGTCGAAATATAACCCGACCGACCGACCGACCTGAACTCTTTCTCATTAATTTTAAACCCGTATGTACGTAGCGGTGCCACGAACGCAAGGCTAAGAGTAAGAGACTGGCGGAGATGAACTGTCGCAGCGCCGCAGAAATGTACCAGATTGATGAGTTGACCGTACCCACAATTTGATTGATTGACGCCTTGAATGCCGGAGATGCTCGGTCTAGCGAGGTACTGTAGAGTCTGTAGCGGCTCTTCGGCGACTTTCAGCTTACCTATCGACGCACCAAGTACAGTACATACCAAGTGCCTACCGCAAACTCCGACGCCATTCTGCGGCGTTTTGACTGCTAAGGGGGGGGGGGATACAACGATGGGGTCAGCAGGGCTCGCTTGTTGCGGTCACCGACAGGCTGCATGTGGCCAGCCACTTGTCACCAGTTCAGTTCAGCACATCCGTCCGGTGTCATGGAAAAATAATACCGAGTAAAAAAAAAAAATTAAAATAAAACACTTGGCTGGGCCGGCGCGCAACAGACAGCCACAGCTGGGCCGGATGGCAAAAATAGGCTTGGCAGGGCAAGATTCATCAAAAACCCAAGTTTTGCCAAGTCACCCACCGCCGCTGAGAGCGGCGGAGCGGATGGGATTGGCGAGGGGCGAGAGAGAGGAAGGAGCGAGGCACCGAGGGGACGTGTAGGGAAAAAGCACACAACGCAACGAATAATATGTGATACATAATACATACGGTATCATACGGAGAAGATACAGCACAGAACAGCAGAGCGCCTAACACGGTAGTTGACATGCATTTGGTTTTAAAAAGTAATATTAACAATAGCGGTATAGGAGCGGTTTTTGGTCCAGAGCCAACCGAAGACGAAACCCGGCGGAAGGTTGAGATTCCGACCCGTCCACGCGTGCGCAGACGCATTACGGGCATGCTGGCAGGTTGACCCGGAAATCACCAAATGACCGTCCTTTCACTTCACCATCACGCCAAGCCTAAGACTTGAGATGGACGATGGGGCAGAGGGAAGACGGGAGCGCACAGCAAGCGTTCTCCAAGTCGAAAGATGAAATAACCGACGATGAAGAATAATTCCCCGGTCCATGCTGCTAGCCAGTTGCTCGCCGCCAAGGTCATTCATTCATCGTCGCTCACCGCAATTACTGACCACACGACCCTCCCCCATGGTAATTACAAAGTGTACAAGAAGCGAGCATGTGGACTGGAGTGGCATTAACAGTTTGGGTGCTCCGCAGCATTGATTCGTGCCCAAGTCTCTTGGCCCAACTGAACAGGGTTAAAAAAAATTATAAAAAATAAATAAGAAAAGGGACGACGATCCAAGACGAAACGAAAGTGCCCTGTAATTTAGAGCACCGTGACCTGTGCCCTTGACTGCCGTTCCGCGTGCACATTGGAATGTCAAATGTGATGCACGACATGATGTTCGGTCGCCGACCAACTGACATGACGTGGCTCAAGTTTTTGACTTCCATCCCTTTCAACACTGCATCCGCCAGATGCAAGCGCATCGATTTTCTCAGTTTTCTTTTCTTAATGTTTAAAAAAATGGTCGGTGAGGACATTACTTGATTGGTCCAGCAGGCTAAAATTAGAACTGGCGATTGTGCACGTTCTCGAGATTGGTCTACTCCGTATGAATGTACAGTATTCAGTCCAGCACGCTTATTAGTTTGGCTAGCCGGTTCTCTTCGGCCTACGCTTGAAGCAACCACTAGGAACCAGGAAGCATCAGGTCTCGAATGCGACATGTTCCGGTCATGAAAACAAAAACCCCGAGAAGCCCGTGACCGTGATGTCTGTGACTCCAACTCGTCGTCCTGCCAATACGAGGTTGAGCCAACCGAGGCCACCCGACCCCATCACACAGTAAAGCATGCATGCAAATGCGCTCGAGGATTGGGGGCGTTGGGGCCGAAAACCACGACCCTGTCGACCCTGTCGACCCCCGTTCACGGATGACAGCCGAGACGAGGGTCATATCCCCGTTGTTGCCGCCACAAATTACTATTTTTTACCCGGCTTTGTTGTTCCCTGGTTCTTTATCTCCTTGTCTCTGATGAACGTATCGACTTGTCATGGGCGTCAGCATGCAGCTAGCTCGCTCGCTCGCTCGCTCTGCAGCTGTCTGAGCTTGCAGCAAATAAGGGTAACCGCGCGGTGACGGTGACGGCGTGTCATCTTTTCTCAGTGCAACTGGGGTCACTAACTCATAAACGTGCGTGCGTGTGTGTTCCGAGATAAGCTCACTTCAAAGGGATGTACCGTTCTGGTAGTGCATCAGTCCGCATCCGGATAGGGTGGCAGCCACCTTTCGCAATCTGACGATTTGGTGAGAACTCGACACGTAGGTATGACTGTGAAAATGAATGTTACGATGCAGCAGGTGGTTGTCCACCTATAACAAGCAGCTACATAAATGAAATGAATGACCTGCTCACCGTCCGTCAGCCACGTCGATGATGATTGTCTCATCATGCCATGTACCGGATGTGTGCCTAGGTACCGGGAATGCCGTGAATGTGGCATGGATGTCCTTAAGGTACCGGCCAGCACTACGGAGTACTGCTTCCGTATTAGTGCTGGCACAAGTCTGTGCCATGATTGAAGACCAACGAGCCCAGGGAGGCCCTGAGTGACCACCAAGCACCTCGGGTACGAGAGTCATTGTGAGTTGTCCGCCCGTCCGTGTCATTGTGACTCTGGTGTGGCTTCCACTCCGCCGACGCCGGGTATTGGGGCCCTAACAATTGACATGACATGGTGAAACTTTTCCCCGTGGGAACTGGGAACTTGTCAACTACTGCGGCTATCGTGGGTCGGATCCAGGATCCAGGGCAGCTGGTCCAAACTCTGTGCGCGTGGGGTACTGTACGACGGATCAGTACAAGTCTGGGGTGTTGAACCTCCGCCGCAGGGGGCAGCACAAGCTCAGCAACCCTACAATCCACAATAAACGAGCTGGATGGGATTGAATTTCATGAGCGAGGATGGAAAGCAAGGTTTGAGCTGAATGTGGGACGCCCAAGACTGTTTGTGATGAGAACTGATGAATCAACAGAGAAGCAGAAGCATCTGGTGGTTGTCGAATTCGCAGCAGTTACAACAACCACTGGAGCGGCAAGCATGCACTGCCGAAAAGCCCCAGTGTCAGGCGGAAGTGGCCAGGTGCCAGGTGCCAGGTGTCCCCTGGCACCTGGCACCTGGCACCTGGCACCTGGCACCTGGCAACCGGGCACCTGGCAAGTGTCCCCATATCTCAGCATCTCAGCATCTCAGCCCTGTCAGGGTGGCTAAGCATTTCCGAGCACCTAGGTATTTAACCCTTATGATACAACCGCCCACAACTAATGCATTTGAAGCCTGATTTCGATGAAAATTCAATCTCTAGCTATTTAGTTGAAGCCTCCACAGCAGTATTTGTTCCCGCCCTAATTCAATGACGTGCACGTGCTTGAGCCTCTGAGGCATTGGTTCAATTCACCCATTGATAGTCGCACCGCCCGCC
The DNA here is from genome assembly GCA_001008035.1 of Atkinsonella texensis. Lineage (NCBI taxonomy): Eukaryota > Fungi > Ascomycota > Sordariomycetes > Hypocreales > Clavicipitaceae > Atkinsonella > Atkinsonella texensis. The sequence continues at coordinate 197,707 of KQ061694.1, forward strand.
TACCAGCATGTTTGAACCCCAGCCCGCTGATAGGCCAGGCTCCGCCATCAAGTGCCAAGTTGCGTTACACCTAGGTACTTTTGCAGGGATAATCCAAGCCAATCAGAGGCCTTGTTCTCAGATCATCTGAGATATCCCTCTTGAGCCAATGACGGAAGAGTATAGCAAGCTGTTCCATCATATTAGCATCTTATAGCATAGCTAGCCGCAAGGTTACATCTCCTTGATGTCGAAGTGGCTCCAATCGAGTATCGCTAGGGATCTCTGATGTAATGTGCTCTATATCACACATTTTATAAATCGGCTACAAGTACTAGTTTACCTCGGATAACCGCTAAGGAGGTTGGGATCCCTGTAATATCCTGGTAATTCAGCATTACAGGGCAAGTCGCCACTGTAATCGATGTCAATAGGGCCAGAATGGGCGAATGGGGCGCTGTGGAGTCAAAATACCCGTTTGGGACCACTTTGGCAGCAAGGAGATTATAACCTCGCGTATCGTGTCGAGCGTTGAATTCCCCCTGATATCAAGGGTCGTATTGACATATCGATGTTGCCAAGAAGGGACCAAAAAAAAAAAAAAAAAGGGGGGGGGGGGGGGGGG
>KQ061694.1:198799-228617 GCA_001008035.1 Atkinsonella texensis
GTGGGGGGGGGGCTCAGGGAATGGTGCAAAGAAAGAGCATAGATGGAATTTTATAGTGCTTTACGGAGTACGGAGTACGGAGTGCATGCTCAGCAGGTAGTTAACTAGGTAATCGAAGACAGTAAGAATGCCCAGACGGTCGGGCGATTTATTATCATCTGCCGCTTGGTCAGAGTTCTGATCTTTTCCTGCCAGATCCAATTGACCCGGTCATGCTGGCGACCCGATCGATGCATGTTGCCGCGTCCACCATGCGAAGGGATCGCGAGAAATTGCCATCCTCCAAAAAATAAAAAATAAAAAATAAAAACATTCAAGTACGTACACCGTGCATCTGAACATTAGAAACAAGGGAACCGAATAAAACTACAATATGGAGCGTAACACAAGCTATCGATTGATACTGTAACCACCCTACCCTGGAGAACAGAAAAGGCACCTATCCACTCCCGCGTGGAGGAAAAACAAAAACATCCCTCCCCACGGTGATTTTTCTCCTCCCCCTCCACATTCAATCCTTACTCCTACTTCAAGCAGCTAAGATGGCAAATCCCGCGCCAATTCCCACGGACCGATTCCTGCCCCAAGCTAAGAATTATTTCCACCTGTGGATCTCACTCAACCTGGCCCGAGCATCTTATTCGCCCCCCATGCCCACGGATGCCCAATTTGTCAGGACCGGATCACACTGACAAGCCGTTGAGGCGAACAGAACTCCAGATTAAGTGAAAAACGTGCTATCCGGCCCAGTTCGATGGGTACATATATCCCAGCGGCGCCACCGCATGACGGGGGGCGCATGTTATTGTTTCGCGCAACTTGGCAAATGAGAGCTTTCGAGGGAATCGGTCCATTAGCCTTGGCCCCCTCTTGGCTTCAGCACGCGGGACGAGACAAGTCTTCTTCAGCTTGGCGCGTTGGAATTCGGTGAAAAAATCTGAACGAACGAACGAACGGCTCGGGCAGGGCGCCAGGAATGGGCGAAAAGCATATGGGTGCGCTAATGTAACCCATCCGCTGCGCATCTGACATGAAAGACATTTGTTTCCGTGGAAAAGATGTCGTAATGTGGCCAAAATACTCGAGACCCCCGCCACAGCTTGATGAGACATGTGTACACATGGTGTAAGACAATCTTTGCATGGGCCGCCGTGTAGATAGACGAGAAGCTCGAACTCGCTGCTTGTCTCTGTCTCTGTCTCGTCGGAACTGACAGAGATCCGAATTGTCGAGTGTCGAAAGGGACTCGAGCAGGCTGCATTGAGTTGCTGTTCGTCAGACGCCTGCTTTGTAACGTTTCGCTTTCTTTCAGAACGGAATGTCATCTTTATGTTGGGTGCCATGCTGCATCCAAGACATAGACAAGGTGAGGATGGACTGACTAGCTCACGGAGACTTATCCTCGGATCTCTTGTTGGCAGCTTTCTATGGAACTGCTTCAAGGCAGCAGAGGTCAAAGTCATACTCAGAGATTGGCATATACACTGAGAAACACAACCCAAAACACATAATCACAAATGAGCGCGTCCTGGACAATTAAACGTGTAGGAAATCCCAATGCAATACATCACATGAGCCCAAATGTAGTTTGGTTTAGACATGATGCCTTTGTCAATTTTGATTATAGAGATGGGTTGCCAGAATCGACACCAGAGTCGTTCTGAACTGCAATTTCGGAACGAATTTTTTTTCAATCAGCAATTCATTCATTATTGAATGCGAAAATTCACGACTAACGCAGCATAACGACTACCTCTTCAACCAGTCCCGCTGCATGAAGGAACGATCTCACAGCCCTACACTTTTTATCTTTGCGTCCAAGTTTCTACCAAAAGGGTCATGAAGTTGCTAGAATGACTGACACAGAAGTGAAGGAAACCCAGTTTCTCTGTTGATGCAGATCTAATGACCAAACAGTGGTTCAAACCAAAGCCTATAGTAATACAAGCACTCTGCCCAATAGTACCATGTCGCAACTGGACGCCTTACTCACATCCAGCCTTAAAAGTCCCGATACCTTGTTCACTGTATCTCTCTTACACTTGGCACAGAGTCGAAACAAAAGAAAAGAAGGAGGGATATCCCCCGAATCGGCAGATGATTTAAGCCAGGCTTCTCATCAACTGCCGATCGACTGACGAATGTCCACATGGCGTCGAGATTCGTTGGTCACCCTTTGACTTCGAAATGCGCCATTTCACCTCAGCCTTTCTCCCACTTGCGGTGTCGCAGTTGACAATGCCCGTAACCCTCAGGTCAGTTCCCTCGGAGAACTGCCTGAGACTGGTGACCAAGAGCGTCTTGAGGTCCTTGTCGCCGATAGTGAAAGGACCCTTGGATACATCGGCCGGCTGGACTCCGAGCGTGCAATCCTTGGTTTGCAAGATGGGCGTGAACCCAGCGGCACCAACATTGTCCAGGTCAAACGTTCCGTTTTGCGACGTCCAGGAGCTATAGAGGCTGGCGCACTCTCGCCAGTTGGCAGGATCGGTGCTTGGCGATTCCGCGAAGGTCGAGGGGTCACAGGTAGATGTTGTGTTTTCGGACGGGTGCCATGAAATGCCATTCGAGTTCACCATGACGGACGAGGCTGGCAGCGCCCAGCCTAGGCTCGCCGGGGCCAGCACGGCCACAAGGGCGCAGAATCCGAAATTCATCTTGTCACGTCGACTGTTATGAGAACAAAGTGATCAACTCGACGGGTTTGAATGGAAATCAGCTGGTGAAAGCTTGTGTGTGACGTGACGTCTGCGACAAGTCCTCGTGCTACCGTACGGTGGGACCGATCCGAGGTATCGATGCACAGGGGTGGATCTGGACAAGAGACTTGTTCGAGGTGACAGGATCTTGATCTTGTGACTCTAGCGGATCACACAATCGGACAGGGTATTTCCGGGCGTACGTAATTATAGGGTCCAACTGAGGATAGGCAGCCCAGCTGTCTTGAGACTGGTTTCAGGTGAGCCAACCGCATGCAGAAGAAGCACAGTGCAGCCTGAAGGGAGTGGGAGACGCCTCGGTATTACGGGAGGCCGTCGTTCCTGCCAGATCGCCGTCCCTTGGGCTCTTGCCGTGATAATGCCCGGACGAGAGCCGCGATCAGGTTTCTATGAGCAGGGTACGGCCTTGACAGATACAGTAATCTCGACTCTCCTTAGCTCAGCATGTCGTGCCAGGTTCCCAGCAACCCATTTTGGACTTTGGCGGAACACGGACACAGCTTCTGGTTGTCTGAGGTTGAGGTTGGGCTATTGCCGTGAAATCTATCCAAGACGTGGTCCCTCAGCTGCCCAGGATTCCATGCTCCAGTCAAACTTGGGCGACAGAGCTGATGGCGACCAGCTCACAGAAACTCAGTCACATCAAGAATTCAACTGCTGCTGCTGCGTCTCATCGCCACTGAGGCCAAGTTGCTGGGCTGGACATCGATAGACCAACACAGTACCCCTGACCTTCTGCTGTGCGAGGGAGAGACATAATGTACTCCACACATAATCCTTGATTCTGATCTCTCACAGCCAACCACTACGGCCAAGGCTGGACGATCTTGGGAGGCCGATCTTAGCAGCAGGCTTGCTCGGGTCTTGTTGGTCAAACAAGTAACCCACGGATGCCCGACCCAGCGAGGCCTGAGCCCCGCGATCTGTGGAGGCGCTGATATTACCCTCCACATTTTATTTCCCATCTGACAAGTTTCGATAGCTATTGGAGTGGGGATGTTGGGGTTTAATCTTATTGCCATTTGTTCCTGGATCCATGTCATTGTCTTGATGGGGCCCTTGGTGGGAGTTGAAATGCCTTCCGTCATTGAGCCTTGGCACTGAGCCAACAGGAGGTTGAGCTGGCATGAGACTCCGTCATCACGGAGCTGGACAGGCGATCAACAAAGCAAAGACGAGACGTCCAAGTAAAAAGAAGTATGTCAACCCGCCATATTGTGAGCAGCCTGCTTTCATGACAAACGCACTCGACTCTTTGAGGACTGAAACCCGATTCGCCGTCGTTTCAGTAACTACCTAACCAACTAGTTGGACGTCGTTCGGCATGTTTATTGCTGACGAGAGAAACGCAACATATGGCCTACATGGCAAACTCGACATCGTCGACATGGAACAGGACAATCACACCAATGGCACTAGTACTATCAAGAGACTTGTAAGGCGTCTCAGGGGCAGCAGTTTCAGGGCCGCAACCGCTCGGCGGCGAGACGAAAACATGGCATCACCGCGGACGCCCTCGCTCAATGTTCGTCGCACTCGGCGAATATCCCCGTCACCAGACTCCCACTGCGTGTGCTCCTCCATCAGGAACAGAAGTGGTAAAAACGGCAGCCAAGCCAGGGATGCGCAGCTCCGTCTAGACTCATGGAACGCGGCATACGATGCCCTTGGCAACGATCCGAGCTGCTCGGGGCTGGTCATTGCGTACGAAAACATCATATCTCAGGGGCTGCCAGACCGTCTCAAGATGGGAGGCCTGAACTCGTCGTTTCGCGGTAAACCGGTAGACGAGCGGACCCGTCTCCTGCGAGAGATCACGGCAGCGGGACTCGGGAAACGCAGAGGCTCTGCCGCAAGCCAAGCAGACGGGTTGGCCAAGAAGATGTTGGATTCGGCGAGGCACCACGTAGAATCACTTGCATCGGAGCATACCGCTGCATCCGTTGCATGGGCGGGCTTTTGCACGCTGACGCCGGTGAGTAAAGACGAGTTTTGTAAACGCCAGACGAGGTTGGATCCGTGTTGTGCTGAACAAAAGCAATGTGCTCAGCTCCTACTTGATGCGATAGTGCAGCGTGAAGGCTTTCGAAACGGTCTCATCCACGTGGTTGGGCGCATTCCCTGGTACATGCATGTCGCACAGGTCCTGGTTCCGGGAGCGTGGCATGACGGCGCGCAATTTCGCGAGAACCACATTGCGACGAAAGGACGGCTCGCGAGGCTTTACCGCAAGGTGCTAGAGTTCGAGATGAACTGCGTGTGTGCGGCGGCGAGCGCGTGGAACGCAGCGGCGAGGAATGTGGTGGGATGGACCACGGTTGACGAGCTTGTGGACAGCATCGTCGAGCTCGACGGGCAGGTTGCTGAGGTCGTCGGGCGGCATGGCTCCGAGAAGGCCAGGAACTCGCTTCTTGTCCTGTATCGGGACATGGACACCCCGTTACCAAAGAGTGTCGAAGCGCAAAGCAGCAGCGCAGTGGGAGCCGAGTCCATGGTGTTGCGGGATAGAAGCGATCAGGCCGGAGGAAGCGCCAGGGGGGCCAGATGCGTCACGGCTATATAGGATCACGGCATGGAAAGCTCACCGAGCCGGCAACGGCGCTTGATGCGAAGACGACGCGGAGGACAAGCCTCGTCTGGACCTGGGCGAGATGGACTCAGGCGTGACGGACGAATGGAGCAAGACGGCGTCACGTCTTGTGTGTAGGCTGGCAGGACCGCGTGTTGTCTAGACAGAATAAAACTGGGCGGACAACGAATTTCCCTCATCTTAGCTGTTGCAAGAACCTTGATTGCAGCGTGGATTTCAAAGCAGGCAACCTTTGTTTTCCCCGTGCCATCATTCACAGACAAGTTCCCCAAGTCCATTAGGTTCTTGAATCTTGAGTTGTCCGCAACAAACCAACTGCCAGACTCCAGTTACTACGCGCGGCACCTTGCCACAGCCCATAATTACCTTCCGTTTGCCTGCCGCTAGCTGGATTCGGAATTGCTAGCCAACTTACAGACCCTTTGCAGTTAGCATCGTGGCGGTGACAACCAGCTAGGTCAGCTCGTCCAGGAAACAGGCAGGTTCTTGGAAGTAACAGCCTCGTATCATCAGGGCAAATCAGCCAGTCTTCACGCCCTCAATAAGTTGCGTCCCCGGCCCGTAAAGAAAGTGTCTGGGATCATTGAACGACCAGAACCTAACTCTGATCTACACCATCTAACCTGCACACACACACACACACACACAAAAGAAAGCCTTCAAAATGATGATACTCCGCATTTCGTGCCCTCCCTTCACAGCAAGGGTGTTTAACTTTTGATTCCTTGGGTTGCTTCGATTAAGACTCCATCTAAGCCGTGTCCCTCCACAAGTCCGCCATCGCACCCACGGCAGGATAAAAGCCGAGCAGCGAAACCGCAATGTCCGGCAAGAAGCCCCCGTTGGCGGACCCCCAGTGAACCGTCAGCGGCGCCCACGACAAGTTCCGGTAGAAGCTCTTGTTCCATCTCGCCGCCCAGTCCGCGTCCTTGGCCGCCGCCGCGCCGCCGCCCAGCCTGCGGCTCCGCTCGACCAGCAAGCGAGCGCCCTCCATCGCGACGTACAGGCCCCAAGCCCGGACGCTCAACAAGCCGAGGCGGCCCTGCGTCGCGGCCGTAAGCGGCAGCACCTTCTTGCTCGACAGGAAGGCCACGTTCTCCGAGGCCTGGAAGACCACGAGCGCCGCCATCTGCGCATAGGCGACGAGGGTGTCGAACGTCGATTCATCGGCCGCGTCCTGTGTCTCCTCCTGCTGCTGCTGCCGCTTCGCCAGCGTCTTGAGGACAAGTCTCTTGGCGGAAAAGTACAGGCCGAGGAGGCCCCAGAGCCGTCCCATTGTCCGGGTCTCGCTGATCAGGGCGGACAGGGCTCGCAGGCGCCCGCCGAGCTGGAGGGCCGCTGCTGCCAGCGAGGGCTGCGGTGTCGCCGAGGCCATGACCACGGTCGTCGCCGGCGGGAGCTTGTAGGCCAGCGCGACTAGGCGCCGGGCTGACTGTCGGATGGCCGCGCCGCCGATGCCCTCGAGCACCGAGCCCGCCAGGTGGGTGGCATAGCATGCGAAGAGGAGGACTGTCTCGGCGCCGGTGCGCGTCTGCATGCACTTGGCGAGGTGGGCGAGGAAGGCGTCGGCGCGGGAGGGGGCTGTCGCGAGGACCGTCGAGATGGGCGCTTTGCTGTTCGACGGCAGTGGTAATGATGGAGGGAGGGCGGGATCCAAGCTGCTTGTGTCGGCGCTGGCCGAGGGAGACTCTTCGGCAGTGCTCATGGTGATGGATGGGTTGTGGTTTCTGGATCACGGTCGTTCTCTCTTCGGTTCGGTTCTTTCTTCTTCGGCCTTGACGTTCTTTTGTGCCACTCTTTGGAATTTGGCCTTGCCCCCTTTTTCCTTGGTCTGGAAATGGTACAAGAATTGGTCAGGGGAGATGGACAGATGCGTGATTAGGTAGGTCAGGTTGGGCCCGGATTGCGGCCGTCGGCAGTGACGCTTGGATCAGGTGAACCACGACCAAGGCCGTCGTCGCGGGTGGAACGAAGAGTTAGGTGAAGACAGGAATATCTAGGAACAGGCAGGAAAATAATGTGGCCTTCGGAGATGCACTTAATTTGCCGGCCGTATCGGAGATCAGCCCAGCAACCCCTAGCTGCGTGCTTTGCGGATGATTCGCAGCTTTTCCGCGGGAAGACTGCTTGCTGCCCCCCCCCCCCCGCAGGACACGCAGGCCACGCAGACCCGATGGGTGGCCTCGGCATCGCTCAGCGGCATTCATGCGCAGGGCAGGGCATGCACGGGATGGGATCTGCGAAATCATTGGGGCCTCAAATCACTCCCGTCAGCCGTCAGCCGTCAGCCTACCCTGCAAGCAAGTGCCACACCCTCTCTTGAGCCTTTCCACATCGCACTGGCTACATGTTACTTAATCATTTTGTATTCTCTCTTCAAACCGCCCTATCGATGCAATATAGGGCGCCGGCGAAAACACTCGATCCCCCTCATGATTTCTCACCATGATGCAAATCGTCATTCTAATCGACTGCAATACTTGTCCCATTCGCCCACCTCCTTCCTTCATGCATAACATATACGACCAAAAAAATTATGTAAGAGTCGGAAACAGTTTGATCGATTTCTCTTCCCAAGTGTCGTAAAGCTGCGCGTATAAATCGTGCGCCTACGCCCAAATATCAAGTAAATCTTTTCTTTTTCTTTTTCTTTCGTTCCGTTCATTCTGAGACTCTATTATCAACAGCTCCTCCCGAGACTTCTCCTGAACTTCCCAATCTTAGCCTCGTACGGCTGCCCCCAAGGCACCACCGGTGAATTGAGTTCCGCCAGCTTGTCTTTGAGTGTTTCCACCTGTCCGCGCACCACCGCGAGCACCGCCTCGGCCACCACCGCGACCACCTCGGCCGCGGCCGCCTTGTCGCTCGAAAGCGTTGGATGTGCCCTGAGTCCGCTGCTCGAGCGTGCGCTCATTGGTCTCGATGAGGGCACTGGCCTTGTCGGAGAGTGTCAGCGCCAGCGATTGCAGGCGGCTCAGCTCAACACCCTTGCGGAAGATGATATTGTTTGTGACTTGGTCAAGAGAAGCAGCAAGCTCTTCGTGGCTGATCATCTTGCTGACAACAGCCGCAGTCTTGGCGTTGTCAAGCTCAAACATGGAGCTGAGAGTGTCAAGGGCCAGAGTGTCGTAAAAGGGAGCGTATGTAAACAGATATGTGCGGAGGCCTTCCTCCTGAATCTGTTTGGACAGCATCATCTTGATTTCGTCGGCGTTAGGCATCAACTCCCAGATCTTGATGCTGTGAATGAAAGTCGTTGACTTCTTCCATTCACCCGCGGCGAGAGCCTTGGAGGCCTGCATCACGTGGTCTCTCGTGTTCTCGGGAGGTCCGGTGAAGATCTGTCGCTCGTGATACTCCAGCATACGCCTATATGTCTTGCTGATAACACGCTTCTTGACGTCCGGAGACGATCCGGTCTGGGCCAGCAGAGGGATCTCGAGAAGCATGCTGCAAGTCAGGTACACACACTCCAGAAGCTCTAGGTTGATGTGCATGTGGAAGGGCAGCTGACGCTGTTTCTCCAAGCGCTCCTGCTCAGGGGATACCTGGCTGTATCTTTGCATCATGACACCCTGTGCCAACAGCTCCTTTTGGCGGCCGGAACCACAGATCTCCTGAAGTGTGTTTTGAGCATCGTAGACGAGACCCTTGCGGAAGGCACACAAGCCGACCTGAACAAGGGTTCGATTGTAGAGTATCTGAGACTGCACGTCAAAGTTGGGGATAGTGTCCTGCAAGTGGGACATGAGCATCATGTCGCGAGCCTTGTAGTACTCGCCATGGAGAGCGAGAAAATAGACCTGGGACAACATGGCGCGCGCACGAATAATGCCGTCGCTGTTGCTGAACAGGTAGTTGCAGAGAACGTTGACCAAGTCGCTGGCGCCCTCAGACTTGCTGCGGGGGGTGATGACAGACTCAACTCTGTCACCGGCAGCTTTTGCACAGTTATCCTCGAGAGTCTTGATGACTTGGGCGGGCTATGAATATGCTGATTAGCACAGAATTCACGCAGGACACAGACTCAGTAGTCGAAGAAAAGGACCTTCTTACCTTGAAGTAAACATGGTCGAGGCGTCGCATGATAATACGGTTGACGCTATCTTTTGGGGGCTCTAGAGAATCGTCTTTTCGGAGCTGTTCGTAGTATAGCTGGCCGCGAAAGATGATGTTATACAGAGAACCCTCATCCTGGAGTCGCTCAATGTACTCAGAAGTATGAGGGTCAATACTTTGCAAAGAGCGCACAAGCTCATCATCCAGTCTCTCAACATATGAGACAACACTACCAGCGACCTTGATATATTTCTCACCAGGTTGCAGAGTTGGGGCCTTTTCATCATCATCCCACTCTTCGACGTTCTCAACGACCACGTATTCCTTGCTGTTCTCGAGCACGGTCAGCAGTGTAGACAACTCTTTCTCGGCAGCCTTCCAGTGCTCAAGTGGCATGACGTTCGAGGTGCCGGCACTGAGATCGAAACGAGCAGAGACAATGGCGAGTAAAACTCGAATTTGCTGATAGGGAGTGTTGGCAATCTCGGTGAGTTTCTCCATGATTTTGATCTGCTCAAGACGGTCTGTGTTCTTCTTGCCACGAGACTCCATGATGCCCCGTAGGTGCTTGAAAATACTCTCCGGGGTGTACTGGAGTGTGCGACCGCCCTTTCCAACGGTAGCAAAGCCTTCATCAGCGAGCTCCTCGGCTGGAGCCAAGTCGTCCTCGATCCTGACGGCCTTCTTGGGCTTAGCCACGGGTTCTGGCTCGTCGTCCTCACTTTCCATGAAGCCGTCCTTGTCTGCTCTGTAGGCGTCAATCTCGGTCTGGTACTCCTTGCTTGTCTTCTTGATTTTTTGCTTGACGGCGTTTAATCCACGGGCTTGGGTTGCGTTCATCCTCTTGGGTGTGACCTTGACCTTGGCCAATGCCTCATTCATGAAATCCTCCAACTCGGCGATGATTCGGATGTAAGATTTGGGAGTTTTTCGGCCATCTTGCAGACGGGTGACTTGTCGGCTCAGTTTATCAAATTCTGTTTTAAATCAAACAAGTCGTTAGCATAAATCTTCGATAATAGATTCCCTGAAAAGTTTCAAAAGAATCGTCGCTTGTCAAAGAGAAGACGAAAAGGTCAACGCCCCTCAGCATGTAATTGATTCCACGTACCAGTTGAAATTAAAGTCCAGTCACCATTTTTCTGCCCATTCTCAATCTGCTTGATGGAGGCCTCAAGCTCGTCAAGACGCTTGTCCTTGGCACTCTTGACTTTTGCTCGAACATCCTCTTCTTCACTATCACTGTCTGACGCGGCATCCCTCAAGAAACGGTTGGCACCACCAGCCCCGTCGTCACTAGAAGAGTCGTCGTCGCTGTCATCAGAGTCATCCATGTCATCGGAATCATCAGAGTCATCTTGGTTGGAGCCCGGCTGCGGCTGCTGCTGCTGCTGCTGCTGCTGCTGCTCTTCGTCAGAGTAGAGCTCTTCCTCATCAGAGGAACTGTCGCTGGAGCTGTCCTCTCCACCACGAAAAAATCGAGACATGGTGGGCAACCTTTTGTCCTGACGCTGTTCCTCGGTCGGATATGTGTTGCCTCGACAGGTTCGCGGGCAATGATATAGGGTTGTCGCGAGGTTGCGATGCGCGGGGTCTGGATTCGAGTCAGGCTCGTGAGAGGCGAAAATTGATGATTTTTGGTGGGAGGTGGGGCGCGCAACTTGGGGCTTAGCGAGGAGTCACTGAGGTGCAGGAGGTGCAGTGCAGCACCTGTCTCCTCCGGTTACCAGCTCCCCATCGCTTTTCTTCATGTCCAGATTTTGTGGGCGCTTATGTCAGCTTGTCGGCGTTTATGTTTTTCCATCAGCCCACTGCTGTCAGTTCCATTACATACCTGCGCTCAGCGGCTCGAATCCCTGTGTGACCACTAAATGTCGAGACGTTAGCCGTTTTCGCCTCCCCGGTTGGGCTGATGGAACAAGAGCGCTGAGCCGAGAACTATTTGTTTGACGTTTATTGTCATTTGTAACCAACCTCCCTTGATTTCTCAGCAGCTTTATTGTTCCAAGTCTACATCACCTCAATTAGTGAACACTTTCCCCGGCAATCCATCTGCCATCGCAAATCGCCATTATGGCCAGCCCGAGCTGTGCAAAAGGTGTATCCGCTGCCCGATCATTTCTTCGCATTGCAAAGCGTGGTTACTCAACAGCCACGGCTCAACCAGCGCCTCTCGAGTTCTTGCTCCCGCGAGCTACCACGAGGACCGGCAGCCATGCCAAGGTTCTTTTATCCTCGTCGAGAAACTGCCGCGCTGGCTATTCCCCAACTCGGAAACCCGCCTCCAGTAGTTCTCCCCAACAGCCACAAAAGAGAACATTCACAGCCACAGCAAGGCAGAAAGCCACGGCATGCGTTCTAAACCCTCGAACTGATGAAGACGGCAAAGAAATCATGTTGGAGATCACGCCAAGGGCAGCAGCGGTATTTGTGCTCGTTATGGACTGTATAAGTGCAATTCAACTAACTCTTTGTCGGCAGCGCTTGTCACAAATTATGGAAAAGGATAATAACCCAAACCTAGCGCTCCGCATACAAGTTGAAAGTGGCGGCTGCCACGGCTTTCAATATCTTATGAGCCTTGTGACGATTCCTGCGAAAGATACAGCAGAGTGGCCGACTGCCGTGAATGAAGACGACACGGTTTTCCAATTCTTCCCGGACGGTGAAGAGTCAATTTCATCTCTCCCAGCAGGTGCCCGAGTAATCCTAGATCAGTCGTCGTTGGACTTGCTGAAAGGCAGCAAGGTAGACTTTACAAAGGAGTTGATTGGATCTCAGTTCAAGATTGTGGATAATCCATATGCCACGAGCAGTTGTGGATGCGGTACAAGCTTTGACATTAAAATGTAATACTACACATCAGTCACGGGCGAGCGGAAACATAAGCTATATCATAGTGGTCTTTCAAAGCTGGAAGAATTGAAAGGATTAAGAAGCACACAGCTCAGCTCCACTCATACATATATATCACATCGCTGGATCTTGTCAAACTTGACCGGACCGCGTAAATGTAAAGGTGCCAGGCCAGTAATTGTTCCAGATGTCTTCAAGTCTCATAATGCGCGAAACACTCATCGTATGTCATATCAAGTGAAATCACAATTGGCTTGCGGAACTCTTGTGTTCATTCATCAAGGATATCAATTACCTACGACCCTGTCATGTACCAAACGCCGAGTAACCATGCCATATAAAAGACTTCCATGCTATCCATCCCGGACCTAACCCAACTTGAAACATCTAATTCATCTGGCGGACGAGGGCGTTGATGTGCTCCTCACGGTTGCCAAGGTCTCCGCCCTCAATGAAATGCTTGAACTTGCGGGGACGGAAGCCACCAGTGGGGTTAGACAGCTTGAATGGCCAGAGGAAGTTGGAGGCCTGCTTGAAATTGGGACCGACGGTGTAGATCTCGTGAACGAGATCCTCCATACAGACAATGCCGTACTTGCCAAGGGACTCCTCGATAATAGAGTTGTCAGTCAAGGCAGTGCGCTGCTTGTTGACCTTGCCGTAACCACGCTTGTAGACAAGCTCCTTGACGGTCTTCAGGTTGGGGTAACCGTAAGCAACCCAGGGCTCGACAATCTTCAACATCTCGGTGGTGGCCTTGGTGGCCTTGATAAAGACACCGTTGTTGATCTGCAATAGACGCAAGAGCTGGAGAGTCTTGCGGGGCTTGGGGGGCATCTTGTTGATACCCTTGATGCGGACAACGAAGATCAACTTGGCCTCAGCGGGGATGTAGGCAGAGTCGTTCTCCTTGGCGACGCGGTGAAGGCGGACCTTCTCACGCTCGGCATCGCGATACTCCTTGACGTACTTCTCAGCACGCTTGAAGATGACGCCACGCTTCTCCTTGTTGGCCTTTGATTGACTAGTCAGTAAAATGAACCGTTGCCAGGTGGTGCGTGAAAACAGAGGTGAACCGTTCGGCAAGTATCAGACCCGAAAGAAGGTATAAAGATCAACAGCATCGACTAAGTCTAGTTGATGGGTATGTTGTGCATCATAATGCCAGTGATGTCAAAGCAGAATATACATACAGCCTTTCTCTTCTTGATGGCGTCGGTGCGCTCAGCGCGAGCCTTCTCCTGAGACTTGCGCTTCTTGAGAAGGGTCTCAGGGACCAAGATCTGGTCTTTAGTAGGGACGGTACTACGAATCAGATTAGTTACGAGGTCCGGCATACTTTTTTTTAGTATGAACAAGAGCGCCGTTGCAAGAACTGTAGCTGAAGCGCGACATTCTCTGCTTTGGCTGACTCGAATTTGAATTTAATCGGTGAGTGGCGCGTAGGAGATCCGAGGCCAAGTTCTTGGTCTTCGAAGTTTCCCGGCTGCAACACTCATCCAACAACAGCCCCAAGCGTGAAGCTAAGGAATAGTAGTTGCAAGAACGTTTTTCTCTGGCGTGTTTCAAACAGCGACCGGAATTTTTGTTTGGTTCATTAATGCAACAATGTATTTAAGAGGGAAGGACTAATGTCAATTCTTCATCTCCAACACCCTGAGCATCGTCTCTCAGTTCGCAAGCTATCATTTCAAGCCTGAGTAATAGAGGGAGATGGTCAAGAGAGATCGAGCTGGCAAGTTCTTCAGAGCTCAAGTTTCCATCATGGACGATGAAAGAGGCTCCAAAGATCTCCTGCCTAGCGAGAGGACCACGAACAATCTGCGAAACAACTCGAACCGGGACCATTGTCCATAGTTGGGGGCGTTCAAGGAAGATTAACATACGTGGCACCCATTTTTGCGAAAGGCTGTTGGATTCGCGGGAGTCGGTTAGTATTGGCGTGGATAAGGAGAGAGAGTGAGGTTGAAGACAAAAAAAAAAAATCGGGCGGAATTTCTCTTCCTCGGATGCGGGTGGAGAAGGCTGGTCCGTCCGCGTCCAGCTAGGGTAGGGTTTTCGCGCAGCCCACACAAACAAAATCATTTGTAGTTTCTGCCATGATCCACCGCCTCCAGCCCGCAGTCCACGCCACCATGGTGGCTATCACGAAGACCAGGATTTGGCTCAATCGCCAGTGTCGAGAAACCAACCAGACGCACAATTCACAATGCCTCCAAAGAAGACTGCCGCCCCTAAGGAGAATATTTCCCTGGGCCCCTCCGTCCGCGATGGTATGGTTTGAATATCCTGTTTTTTCTTTGGTGTAGTTGATCTCTCTCTGAGGGCTCGACTGCTTGCTGTGGAAAATCCATGCTGACAACGGTGGTGCAGGCGAACTCGTCTTCGGCGTCGCTCGTATCTTCGCCTCTTTCAACGACACCTTCGTTCACGTCACCGATCTCAGGTTCGTTAACACTAATGGAGCGGAAATTATTTGGGCACTGAATCAAGATTTTCCGACCTTGCGACAAACGGACCAATTTCGTATACTAATCTGCTTTTGA
Organism: Atkinsonella texensis; assembly: GCA_001008035.1. Classification (NCBI taxonomy): domain Eukaryota; kingdom Fungi; phylum Ascomycota; class Sordariomycetes; order Hypocreales; family Clavicipitaceae; genus Atkinsonella; species Atkinsonella texensis. The sequence continues at coordinate 213,571 of KQ061694.1, forward strand.
CAGTGGTCGTGAGACCATCACTCGCGTTACTGGTGGTATGAAGGTTAAGGCTGATCGTGACGAGTCTTCCCCTTACGCTGCCATGTTGGCTGCCCAGGACGTCGCCGCTCGTTGCAAGGAGCTGGGTATCAACGCCCTCCACATCAAGATCCGTGCTACTGGAGGTATGTTTTTTCTTGAGTACTCCGCTATGTGGTTGAGGTTTTTAAAGGCAGGAAGTCTAACAGTTCTCTTCCTAGGTAACGGTACGAAAACCCCTGGACCCGGTGCCCAGTCCGCTCTCCGTGCCCTTGCCCGTGCTGGCATGAAGATTGGCCGTATCGAGGACGTCACCCCTACTCCCTCCGACTCTACCCGCAGAAAGGGTGGTCGCCGTGGTCGCCGTCTCTAAGCGCCATTGCCGCGAGTTTGGATTGGATTTTCGCTATCTGGTTTCTCTTTGGCGTTGAGAAAAACGAGGAGAACGGCCAATATGCCTGGTCTCCATTCTACTGTGCTCTGTCGCACCCGGTTAGCGGGTTTTTTTTTTTGGCGAGTTGCGAGGTACCTAAGGATATGAAAGCGCCGCCCAAAGCAGGCACGTGAACAGTACTCAAGTCCCGATGTCACACGTGTTTTTATCGTGATTGTGTAATGCCTTCTCAAGTCTGCTGTGGCAAACAGCCGATATGGTCACTGATATAACTGGTCAAGGCGATTATCTATTACTCCGAAACAATGTTGTTTTTTACCAGTATTCCACTGTTGAAGGCCGACAAGTGTTCTGTTCCATGGATGGCTGCATTATTCGATGCCTGGTTTCAGTGTCCACATGCCACGCCCGGCACCACCAGCCTTGTTGAGGACCGCCACCCTGTCCAATGCAATTTTGAACTCGTCACTTTGTTTCTTTCCAGGGCAGTAGGTGTTGAAATGATCAACCAGCATCTTGCTAGGTACTCGCCCTCCGTGTCTATTTATGAACGTCTTAATCATGACCTTGAAGTCCTTCGCCTTTAAATTTTTGTCAATCGTCGGTGTTCCAGACCGAGAACTGCTTCCACCGCCAGTATCCAAACCTTGCCTGTGTGCCAAGTTACTCATGATACCAGCTGAGCTTGGTCCTGCTCGGCGTCTGCTGCCACCGGGACGTCCTCCAGAGCCAACTTCACCCGTCCATGTCACCGTTCCGGTCGGGATATTTCGGGCTTCTTCGGCTGCGTGCCGCAGGTGAGCAGCTGCTTGGCGTGCGACCTGGTTGGCTTCTTGACGTAGAACGCTCACATCAGCTGTGGCTCTTTGAGGGCCATTTACGATCCGCTCATGATTATAGGCGCTATTGACTGATCGCGAAAAGATACCCTCCAACATGCGTTTCTCGTCGTGGGTGGACGCGTCTTCCTGGAAATCTTCCATGGCTGCCACTACTTTCATCTTTTGTAATTCTTGTTTTTCGATATCCCCTTTGTCAGCCAGAACGGTATCAGCGGTCGTGGCAGTCGTCTTAGGGGCATCATCTTCACGGTCTCTACCCGAAAGTTCGACCTCGGCGCCTTTGAACACTTCGCTCCGCTGCGCCGCCGCCGCGTCGCCGGCATTGTAGGTGAATAGATCATATAAATCGGACAAGTCGTAAGAACTTCGCTGTTTGGGGTCTTTGAGTACTTTGTTTGTCATAAACTGTTTGAAAATTTGTCTGTGATATATCTTTTCCTCGATTGTACCTTCTGTCATCAGTCGATAAATCTTGACCGGCTTGTTCTGACCAAGTCTCCATGCTCTCTCTCGGGCCTGCAAGTCTGTGGACGGGTTCCAATCCGGATCAAAGATGATGATACGATTGGCACCAGTCAGGTTTGTACCCAAGCCACCGGTTCGCGTCGTCATAAGAAAAACATGAATGGTTGAGTCAGTATTGAACCTGTCAATCATTGGCTGTCGCTGATCAACTGGAGTCTCGCCATCCATCCGGACGTAGCTTATCCCGCAATCACGCATGCACATTTCGATAATGTTGAGCATGAGTTTGCCTTGGGAGAATAGCAGTGTTTTATGACCGTTGGGTATCATCACTTTCTGCAGCAGATCTTTGGTAAGCTGTAATTTCGCTGACAATTTCGGGCTGCCGAAATGATACCCAGGCTTACGGCTTAAGGTCTTGTCCAACAAGTCCGGATGATTGCAAATCTTGCGCAATATATCGATTCCGTAAAGCGACTGACGTCTTTTGTTCAGTATGGCTGACACCTCGTCAGAGCCGAGAAATGTTTCATACGCCTTCCGCTGACCATCGGTCAGTTTGCAGAACAGAACTTGTTCTGTCTTCTCGGGCAAATCAGCCGCCACATCGACCTTGAGACGTTGTAGGAGGTGTTCACTGATCGTCTCTTTAAGGGCCTCAGCACATTTTTCTGCCGTCATTACTTGAAGATTTGATGCATTCGCATATCCACCTTGACGTATAGGGATTTCAAACTGAGTCCGGAAATTAACCAGTGTACCCAGTCGCATGGGATAAACAAAGTCAAATAAAGACCAAAGCTCGGTCAAGTTGTTTTGCACAGGGGTTCCTGAAAGAATAACGCGATTGGACGTATTCAGCTCTTTACAAGATACCGTGATTTCTGCGTTTGGATTCCGAATTTTATGTCCCTCGTCAAGCACGGCGTAATCCCATTCCACCGGCAATAAATCCTCAGCATAAGTCTGTAGCCCAGTGTAAGTAGTCACAAGGACGTGGCCTTTGTCGACCACCCCTTTCACTATCCTTCTCGCAGCGCTAAGTGACTTGTTCACAACCGGCTGATAGTGATCGAGATCATACTCGTCCTCAGTCGTAGGGTTCATCATGCCACTACCAGACGAGTGTAGAATTGAAACTCGTAGGGGAGGCCACCAGCGGTGGAACTCGGTTACCCATTGTCTGAGCAACGTAGCCGGAGCAACAACAATGACTGGTCGTTTCAGCTTCTTACTGTGATGCAATGCAGCAATGAAGGCAATAAGTTGCACAGTTTTTCCCAGTCCCATCTCGTCACCAATAATCCCTCCCACACTTTGCTTGTACAGTTCGGCAAGCCATTGCACGCCGGTTTTCTGATAGCCAAATAGCGAGGGATAAATATCACCGGGCAGCTTCAAGCTATCGTCGATGAGATGGTCCGGATAATCCGGTGAAGGTTTTAGCCACTCGTCCTCATCTCCGCTATCCTCTTGAGCAATATCATCATCCTTCTGTGCTGCTTCTCGACGTGCTCGCCTTGCCCGACTTCGTTTTAATATCCAGTCACTCAATCGTCGTTTATAAAGCGCCTCATCACCGTCATCTAGCTTGCCAAGGTCGATACCATCGTGCTGTTGACCCTGGGACTTCGCCTTCGCCTTGCGACGTTCCTGACGTATCAAGTCGTCCTCATTGCCCTGTTGCCAGATGGTTGTATCTTCAGTGTCCGACCCTGATGATGCAGTGGGTTCGAAGTCCGCAGACAGACTGCGCTCTCGCACTGTCCGCTGTTTTTTGCGTGGTCGTAAGGAGAACTCGCTCGTCGCAGTAGTCCTTGAATAATTATCCTTCCCGTCGTCATCAAACCCTGGTCGTCGCAAGACTTGGTGTGATGTCGGACCTTCGCCATCTTGGTCGAGCTGTTCTGCCGCCGCTTCCTCTTCTGCTTCCAATATTGTGTCGGCCAGTTGACCTTCTATACCTTGCGGCCGGGGACCCCCGATTTTGGTGAAAGGTGTGATTTTTCCGGTTCTGATTAGATAGGCACGGTGGCTCTCACCGGGAAGTCTCTTCGATTTGGGCTGGTTGGCATCTTCCAAAGGATCCTCTTGATGTCGCTTGTCAATCCGTGTCCGGAAATCTGTGATATCCTGGGAAACTTGTGAGGCTTCTTCTTCTAGCTTTGCAATTTCTTTCTTAATATTCCGATATTGATATGGATTGCCTACAACCCGGTCCAATCTGCTCTTTTCTTTATCAAGCTGTCCTTGAAGTCTTCTTCTTGTTGCGTCTAGTTTATTGATGCGATTCTGATCCTTTTTGTCTTCGGCTTCCATAAGTGCCGCATTTGCTTGGTTAGTGATATCTCGTTCCAGGTCATTCTGATCTCTGACGGCGCCGCTGAGGTTCCTGAGGGCGTCTTCTTCCGTCATATTTGTCGGGCCTGTTTCTGGACTTCCGCTGTTTCCTTCCATATTCGCTGCTTCTTGAGTTGCCGAAACCGCTTTTTGAACCAGAGATTTCTGGATCGTTCCAGGAGCACCGTCAGTACTCTGCTTGGTATCAGAATGCATCTTCAAAGGGGACAGTGATGATGCCAGCTTATATCGCGCCGTTGTGTGCAATGATGGGAGAATTTCCCAAAACGTCTCAATGATGACTTGGCTTGAAACGTGGCGACTAGGCCGCATGCTTCCCGCAGCCCAATCACTGCAATCTCGAGTTCATGTCACAGGAGCTTTGCGTGCTTGTTGATTATTGAAGTCACTGCTTCTTGAAGGCCAGTTATACTGCTGGGGCATAAACTCGACCCGAGAGCGAGCAGAACTGCAAAGCATCAAACTCAAGCGCCACAGGTAATAATGAACAACAAGAAGCGGTAAAACATCATCTTTGCCGAGAAAGGGCCTTTTTGATGGTCAGTTTGATGTAGGCTGATGTCTTGAGCGTGAATGAGCAAGGCGCAGGCAGGGGTGACAAACTCAACTCTGATTGGCCTGGCCTCTTCTATGGAGTGCTTGCTTTGGCTAAGTCTAAATCTGGGTGTACATCACGACCCCACCATTTAACCTAACCCCTTTTCGTTAAACCATCGCATAGACTTACCCTAGACCGATCAGTTGTCCGCGCCGACAAAGCCCTGCTTTGCCCTTTCCGCCGTTTGTTATTACGATCTTTCCAACAATGTGCAATAATTGACATCGGAATATGAATTTCTAAGTGCCATTTTGGGGCTGTGGATCGACCGGAACTGCTTGCCTGCCTCATGCAGGAGCAAGGGTGGTTGAATTAGAGCCGCCATTGTCATGGTAAAAGCTGCCAGGTCAGCAAGGCCTCATTCATCCCAGTACCTGCCTCGGGGTTTATGTCTGTATCTGTATATATATCAACCAAAAGAAAAACCTATCACGGCGGTATATAGTCTTGTATATGCAGGCGTTATGTAGTGGGGTTGCAAGATGGGATCACGTGGTGGCCTACAGCCCCACACAACTCCTATTTCAGATAGAACTTAACACATCTAGAAGCTAAACTTAACATCAACACCACACACAGTTTATACACTCCTTAATTAGGCCTCATTATGCACCGCCAAAATGGCCCGTAAAAAATGGTAGCAATTGCAACGACGGCAAAAGAATTGAACCTAGAATATAGGTAACGAACGGATGTGTGATATCGGTCGATAGAGGGGCGCGATATCGATCGATGGAAGCGGGCAGCGATAATCGAAGGCTAAAAATAGATAACGAACAGGTGTATGATATCAATTTGGTGGCTTTTAGTAGCAGCAAAAGCGCTAGCGGCATGCAACAACCGGAGATATTGCTACCATATGCTACGGACCAGTTTGGTGGAAAGAGAGGCCTAATAAAGGAGTGTATAACCTGTGTGCTGTGTGGACATGGACTGCAAGTATACTCACTGCCAACACCGATAGCATGTAATGAAGTGGAATAAGATGTGGGAGAATTATATATCTGGCGGCATGCTGTTGTTGTCGCCCGGTATATAGAGGATGCAACAGTCATGAAGAAGGCACGACGAACAGTTAGTTCTAACAGACTTATTGGGCCTAGCATCAATCAATTCTTCACCACAGACTGGCTGCCTTCCGTATAGATCGCAAGAATCCCCTTTTTTCTGTCAACTGGATTATCTACAAAGAATATATATTCCCTTCGACTAGAGGCGACGCCAAATATCCAAGTATTTAAAAAAAAATATTACCGTGACGCCCAGAGCCTGTAGTTGAAAAGGCAGTAATTTCCCTCGACTTGGCATTCTTTTTGTTAGTCGCTGTTTGCTTTCAACCACGTGCTCCAATATCAGGCTAAACTTGGTTGCCTTAAGTACCTCTCTCATTTTGCTCTGTTTCTATCCAACAGGTATTGAACTTGAACCTGCCTTGAACGCTGTTCTCCGCACCTTGCGTATGACAGATACTTGCGCAGCTTACAATGCAAGCTCTATGTTGATGTATTTCTTTAGAGACGAAGAATGCCGAGCTAGGTATCGGGACGACTCTGGTGCCCGAAAAAATGGGGTGTGCCCAGCACTATTCTAAGAGCGAGACCTGTTAGATCAGAACACTGTAATGATGTAGTGACTTCAATACATTTCAATGTCAAGAAACCATCCAACGGTCGGTTTTATACATACATGATTCCTTCTCTCCTCCTTGAAAAATATCAGATGCGCTCATTTTTGCATTCGTTGGAGTCCGACCAACACTCGTTTTTTGAAGATGCCCTGTTGATGGATCCAATTATGGTGTAGCGTGGAACGAAATGCGGCTCTATGCCAATGAACAGAAATAATACTTCTAGAAGACTGCAAGCTGAGGCAACCGGGGGATAATTGTGTCTTCTCAAAGTGCTCGGCTTTGTGATGAGGAAGAATGTGAAAAGGGGCTTGGTATCGAGCGCGCAAGAGCTGATAGAAATAAGTGATATTGTATGCTATGTGTGAGATCATGATGACTTGTAGGAAGTCATGGCATTGCACTTATGAATTGCGAGCATTGTAGGATGATGAATTAATATACTAAGTGTTGGGGACGACTCAATTGTCAAAGATGTAGGTAGGCGTAAGATAGTACTTAAAAAATGATGGGATTTGCTATCTAAACTCATACACCAGAGCTTTTTATACTTGACATGGATCTTGACGCCATCCGCTTAATATGATGACAGAGTCTCTGATTCGATTCACGCAACGCAGTTGTGTCTTTGTGGCAGTTGCGAAACGATGGCCAGATCGGAGGAGTCCATAACAGCGACCTGCGCGAGGGATCGGACCAGCAGCAGTTCCTCAAACTCGCAACAAAGGGGTATGAACCAAGCAAATCATGAGACGCGAATTATTCTCAGGGTGTTGTGACCTCTCGTAAACTGCCGTCAAGGCTGCCTTTTTGTCTGAAACGTGGCAAGTGCAGCTGTTGAGCAATCGCGCAGGCAGGGAGGTAATAGCAAATAAATGCGGAACAAACAATAGGCGAATGCGCATCAAGAACAAAGCATCAGCATTGAGGTTGGGGGGGATGGCGGGGGAGTGATCTTGAGTTACCTGTCTATGAATCGGCTGGTGAATTCCCCCATTTCTCACCCAAACCATGAATGCTCGAGATGAAGCTTGTGATGGATGGGCCTGGAACCATAGGCGGGTGGGTTACGGCGGCTGGACCAGAACAGACACAGACAACAGACACAGAACAGAAACACACACACAGAAACACACAGACTGGAGACAGGGAAACGCGCCGCGCCCTTTTATGCTTGCTTGCATGCATGCATGCGCGCGTCACTGCCACCAAAAAAGCTGCTGTCCCCATTAAACCTCGTACAAGCTGTCAACCACAAGACCAGACAGCTTCGTCGCCTCGTCTCCATCACCGTCTCCATCCCAACTCCCCCATCATCGCGGCTTCTCCGCTGGCAAAAGCAAAGCCCATGCGACGTGCGCTCTCGATATGCACATCATCAAGCCCTCGTGGCTGAGCCATAGCGGCGAGCAAAAAGATTTCGAGGTCTACAGCTGCCACATCTCCCCTGACGGCAAACGCCTTGCGACAGCCGGTGGCGACGGACACGTCCGAATCTGGTCCACCGATGCCATTTATCATGCCAAAGATGCGAGCTACACCGAGCCTCGTCAGCTCTGCCACATGAGCCATCATTTGGGCACCATTCATTCTGTGCGATTCTCCCCAAACGGCCGCTATCTGGCCAGCGGCGCCGACGACAAGCTGATCTGCGTTTATCATCTTGACAAGAGTGCGCCGACCGTCACATTTGGAAACAATGAACCACCGCCTGCAGAGAACTGGAAGACGTACAAGCGACTCATAGGCCACGAGAACGATGTACAAGATTTGGCGTGGTCGCCAGATTCATCCTTGCTGGTATCCGTTGGGTTGGATTCCAAGGTGGTTGTCTGGTCTGGCCACACTTTCGAGAGATTGAAAGCTATCCCGGCGCATCAGAGCCATGTCAAGGGCATCACATTTGACCCTGCAAACAAATTCTTCGCGACTGCAAGCGACGACCGAACTATCAAAATTTTTCGATATACTCCCCCGGCCCCCAATGCAACCCAGCACGACATGATCAACAATTTCGTTCTTGAAACCACGATTAGTTCCCCGTTCAAGAGTTCGCCTCTGACCACATACTTTCGCCGATGCTCTTGGTCGCCCGACGGAAATCATATTGCTGCCGCCAACGCTGTCAATGGCCCCGTCAGCTCTGTTGCCATCATTGAGCGAACAAGATGGGATAGCGAGATCAACTTAATCGGACACGAAGCCCCGACCGAAGTCTGCATGTTTTCTCCAAGATTGTTTCATACTGTCAGGCCAGATGATGGTGCAAACGGGGATGTCGATGCGGGGCAATTGGTGACGGTTATTGCCTCTGCTGGACAAGACAAGACGTTGAGCATTTGGAATACCAACACCTCACGGCCAGTGGTTATTCTTCAAGACCTGAGTGGTAAATCCATCTCTGACTTGTCTTGGACTCCCGACGGGCAGACCATTTTCGCCTCCAGTTTGGACGGTGGCATCGTCGTCGTCAAGTTCGATGAAGGTGAACTTGGATGGGTTGCGCAAACAGAAGAGAACGTCAAAGCACTACAAAAGTATGGTGCATCTCGAAAAGGCATGGGCATACCGGAAGATGTCGACGGTTTGTTGCTTGAAACTCACAGCAAGGCGGGGGAGTCGAAAGCCGTTCAGTCGAGAATGGGAGCGTTGATGGGGGACTTGCCTTCCGACGCACCTGGAGAATCCACGCCAGCTCCAAACGGCATCAAGCCCGATAATTCGGCGACATACAACGGGAACGGCGAGCCGACCGAAAAACCGCAAGCGGAAACTGAGGATAAGTCTGCGGAGCGGGTTAAAGAACTCAAGTCCCGTGTCACAATCGGCAAGGATGGTAAGAAAAGGGTAGCACCGCTACTTGTTTCCTCGTCAGGAACAGGCCAATCGTCACTACCACAATCACAACTTGTCGGATCTACTGCTGCAAAATCGACACAAAATGATGTGCCACAAACAACGTTGGATCTGAGTAAGCCTTTTGATGGGCTGCCAAAGGGTGGTATTGCCTCCATGCTGCTCGGTAACAAGAGGCGATCCGCCATGGCAGACGCGGACGAAGAAGATGCACCAACAGCCAAACGCGCAGCGAATGGCCCTACACCGATTGTGACGAATGGTGTGGACGGTGTTGAGCCTGCCGCTTTAGCCCCTATACAAAACGGAGTGGTTCCCACTCCCGAATTTCTGCGGCCAGCTGTTCTCAACCCATCTATATCCTTTGCGCAAGTCAGGCTTGCCGTGCCTCGCATAAGGTCCCATATTGTTAGATCCATGGATAAAGGTCTGCTATTGAACAATAATTCACTTGACGAGGCGTCGAAAACACCCGAGGTCCTCATCATGGAGGCAAAAAATGACGCAAATCCTCGAGATCCCTCTCATGTCTTGGTCACCAAGAAAGGGGAACTACTTTGGCAGGAGTTCCTACCTCGAGCTGTGATATTAATTACTGGGAATAAGAACTTATGGGCAGCAGCTTGCGAAGACGGATCAATCCACGTCTGGACTCCCGCTGGCAGACGGTTGCTCAATCCAATCATCCTTGAATCCCAGCCTGTCATCCTTGAGTGCCGAGATTATTGGCTACTATGCATTACGGCGGTTGGGCTGGCTCATGTCTGGGATCTTAGAACGCAATCATCACCTCATCCTCCAGTCTCTTTGGGGCCAATTCTCGACGTAGCTGTTACATCCTTGACCCAACATTCGGCAACGCCCGGCCCAGGTGTTACCTCTGCACATCTCAATACAACCGGCCATATTGTTGTGACGTTGACAAACGGTGATGGCTTCTACTATGCTCGGGAAATGTACACCTGGCAAAGGCTCAGTGAAGCTTGGTGGGCAGTCGGATCACAGTATTGGAATTCAAATGACTCGTCAATCTCTGCCTTGCAATCAACAGCCGTTGGACCGAGCCCTGCAGAAAATAAAGACCAGAACTCAGCAGTCACCGTATCTTCCGGCATTATACCGTTTCTCGAGCGTCATACTACGAACGAATTCCTTCTCAAAGGCCGTGCCTACGCATTGCAACGCATCATCAAAACTGTCATTCAGCGGAAGGAAGCAGAGGACTTGGAAAGCAGTATCAGCATTGCACATTTGGAGAATCGTATAGCTGGTGCTATGCAACTGAGAGCTAAAGAAGAGTTCCGCTTGTATCTTTTCATGTATGCAAAGCGCTTGGGTGCAGAGGGCACTAGACCAAAGGTCGAGGAATTGTTGAACAGCTTATTGGGCGGAATCCTGCAAGAAAAGGAGCCTGGTAATAGCGAAGGCCGAGGCTGGTTCAGCACTGCCGACGAAATTTGTGGTTGGAATCGTATAGACCTTTTGAAGGGTGTGGTTTTAATACTGGGTAAGTTGCTGAACTTACACTTGCTCATTGCAATGATCTTCGCAGCCGCGATTTAGAGCTAATCAGTTGCAGGAAAATATCGCGAGCTGCAACGTCTGACGTCGCAATATGCCAGAGTACTCGATCTCAACCTAGAAGACGGATCAGTTGACGTTGACACAATGGAAGTGGAGACATAAGTCGGGCAGGCACACTTCTATTTTCTTTCTTACGACCATTCCTTCTCGAACGGGCCGTGATCAACATTTTATTTTTATTGTACATTAAAGCCTTCTGAATGCGGAAAATCTCGAGTTTTCAGGCAATGCCTGAAGTTTTATCTCTCCGGCGGTTCTGGATGATGGGTTGGGAACAAGGCTAGGCGTTGCGGGGGTGATTTTTCGAGTATAGCGACTGGGGTTCTTTGGCTGACTTGGGAAGTAAGTGACTGCGTGCTCAATTGAGTCACAATAAACAAAATATGCTATTATTCCTCTGTTAAAACTGTACTAGCTGTATCTCCTTTGGCGGGCCACTTTCCAACCCAGTGTAAGACTAGAATGAAGATGCCTTATGGATCGCTCATGGCTGGGAGATACCGGTCTATGTGGGATGCAGATCCTGAGTCCCTTCAAGCAGAATGTTTTGCCATGGTCAATCTGGGGTTATCAGCACTGCTTTCGTTTGGTAGTATCTACTGGCGTTTCACCTGCGTCTGGCTCATAACGGCCTCAGTCTCAAGGGTCAGAGATTGTGATGAAGGAATGGCCAGTGCTTCATGACTGTACATCTAGTGGCAGCTGGCATGTAAGTGGCAAGATGCCCTCAGCAGCTGCCTGCCAGCTGCAGGGTTTGAATTCAAAGATCTACTACTTCCCTGCCTGACACAGCTACCCTCGGTTTCGTTTCCTTTTATTCTTTCCTCTACCCTTTACCTCATCTTCAAGCTTGACACTCTCCTTCATTGTTGCTCTCGAAAACCGGCTGCCCGGGTGGCGATTCGTCGCTTCTTCTCAACTCTTCCTCTTTTTTTTCCCCCGGGCCACCTTTCCAGCTCGACATTCTTCTAGCGCTCTACCCTCCTAAGCGTCGCTACGTCGAACTGTTGAGATCATTCATCGTAACACTTTGTCTCCATCCCAGCATGACGGGGCCAGGGCGGTACCAGGATGCATCACCCAGTATCGGATGGCTTGTAAAATGGTTATGGTTAGCAATCCTTGTTCCTTTCCCCCCGAAAATCGAGGGCCATGTTACCAGCTCTGTGTCTGGTTTGGATTCCACCCCCAGGGCAGCCCTTGTCACACTTGCCCATGAAAACGACCTAGAACCTTTGCTTTCATCCATGTCCCAATTGGAAGATTCTTTCAACAACAGATACAAATATGACTGGGTCTTCTTTGGTATAGACGTGTTGAGCGACAAATTCCGTCAATTGACCTCTAACGCAACTACCGCTACATGTATTTATGAGGTTGCTCGCCAAAACGACGTCGACACGCGACGGATCAATAACATGTGCCATAGTCAAGTCTTGCCAAGCCAGATTTCCTCACCGGCCCCTTCGCCAACCAGGAACGACTTATCTGAGTCGCTGCAAAGCATTCGCCAAATACAAAGATGGAACAATGGGCCGTTTGCCAACGAGAAAAGGCTCCAGACATATGACTGGTTTTGGAGAGTTGAGCCGGGAGTAAGAATTTTCAACCATTTCCCCCCTAACATGAATCTGAGCAGTAGGGCTGATAGTGTATCTAGGCTCAATTCACTCATGATGTTAACTTTGACGTGTTTCGATTCATGCGAGATCACAATATCGCCTACGGTTCGAATAGAGCCAGTCTACGACCGATACATATGACTTCACTCTCTCAAGATGTCAAAGGATTCTTGGAAAAGCATCCAGATCTATTGCATGCTGAAGCCAATGTATCCTGGCTCTTGGACTCGTCCGATATTCGATATGGAAGCGATATACATTCAGAACACTCTCTCGAGACACCCTACTCTAAAACGACAAGCCCAGAACACGAAAGATTCATAAGGGACTGGTGGCCTTTGAGTTACAGCGTCCAACAGGCCAAGGAAGAGACCGCAAATGCACCGGCAGAAGCATTCACTGCGTGGTTGCGCACTTTTGGTGCCTCAAGCAACATACCCAAGTTCGAGATCGGCTCACTGGCTTTTTTCCGTAGCTATAACCACCAAACGCTCCTAGAGCATTTCGATGGACTCAGTAGTCAGCAAGACGAGGGACTACGTGATTTGCTGGTGCCAACGATCAGTGCAAGTATATTTCTTCCACAGAAGAGCGTCTGGAACTTCCGCCGAAAAGAGCGAAGTCTCCCACACCCACCAGACTCGACTCCCGAGCCAAAGCCAAGGTTGTGGCATCGGATGAAAAAGGTAGTGCGGAACGAATGTTCCCTCAGGCCTTCGAGATACAAGACGGTGGTTGTCAGGGATAACTATGATGCCTTGAGGGATCGATTCGCAATTTGGGACAGGATAGCAGAAGATTTCGACAGACAAGAGACCATACCGGGTCTTCGGTCAGGAAACACGGTGATTGACGAGCGTAACTTCGCGCTTGCATGATATGATGGAGGCGCGCAATCAACTGGACATGGGCCATGGATGTTGATGGAGCTCGATAATGTCAATATTCTGGTCTACGGTACTCGATTTATAACAAGTGAGCATGCGAAATATGGGTACATGGCATCTTAGACTCGTTCTTTTTGGTTTGCAATATTCGACCTGTGCAATTACCTGATCTACCTGTGCCGTGCTATGCCGTGCCGTGCCGTGCCGTGCTTTGTAGTAGTTGACTGTTGCAAGTGAGGTAGCAGCGCCTTGTAGTCGAGAAATTAAACGGGACATCGCGGATAGAGGCGCGATGTCCGGATCAAGCTGTTATTACTTCTCAAGGTGCTCATATGTCCACGTAAATGTAGCCATCCGTGACCACATTTGACGGCAAGATTTGGATACGTGGGGAAGCATCGATGTTTGAGCCACGCCTGACAAGTTCTGGAACGTTTCTTCAAGTGTTCAATATGTAGTAGTAATACAGCAATCGATGGGTGGCACGGATGCTGGTTGATTCATGCCGCATGCGGCGGACTGTCTGGAGTACGTACATACTCTGCATAAATTTGCATGGCAATGCCTGAAGCAGTCTCTGTCTAGGTAAGTTCCGGGGTAGTTGCGTTCAATTGACAGCGTTGATGTTGTCACGCTCCACGTCAATGCTCCTTGGACTTGATTACTCGCTCACCCCTTCCAGCCTGCCGATTGGGTGCCCCATCTGCCAAAAATGTGGGAACCAGGGCGGCTGTTGCCAATCAAGCAGCCGCAACTTCACCGGAGAAATATCGACCAGAGTTTGCCAACGCATGCGCGCCAAGCCCCAGCTGCGGTCATCAGAGACAATCAGTCGAAAGAACCAGACGTCATTCCAACTTAAAAAACTTGCAATTCTGGGCACTCATGCACGGACGATGGCCGGTGGAAGTTAGACTTACCTGTCTTGCTTGCCATTCCGCGTGCAGAAGAAGAAAAACACAGCTCATGCTTATTGATTGCGTTGAATGCATTTGCTACGAGAACTTGGGGAAAAAAAAAAAAAAAAAGACCAAAGCTTCATTACGGCGTACGGGGCATCTATAATCGCAAACATCACCCCGCTGTCCGTTGGCCTCGGCGCAGATGCCTAAAACGCCAAAGCCAAGGTAACTAAGCTTCAGCCACTTTTTTCTGCTTGTGGATGCAAGGCTGTAGGCTTCCTGCGTCTTTGTGTGAGTCGTGAGCCACTTCCACTCTCCATCTCTCCTAGCCAGCAGCTTCCGCGTTGCTGTGACTTATATTGACGTCCTTCCTCTCCCTCCTCGCGCCCCCCTGCGCGCGTAGCCATTCCTTTGTCTTCCTCTTGCAGACGACCATCCGGACTGGCTTCCTGACCCCGGTCACCTTTCCGGCCGAGGTGCGTCCAAATAGGCATCTGGCCTGCCCTGGACATCATTTATTTCGCGGGATCCTTACCAATCCTGAAAAATCAACAACCATGGTGATTCTCGAGACCGCTGCCACCAGGGCGACCGGCACCGTCGGCAAGCATGGCAGTCAAGGAACCGGACTCGTCAAGAATTTATCTTTGGTCCTTGTACGTGACTTTGTGTCCTCGCAATGTGATGCAGCCGGCGTGGCACGCGACTTGCGAGTCGGGAGGGAAACGATGACGCTTGACTGATAATTCTATGCAGTTGACCTTTCAAAATTCGGCCCTAATATTGGTACGCCTGTCCTGAGCTTCCGGGAGCCTACTTCCCAGGTGTCGGCTTGCGCAGTTTGATTCGAGAAAAAAAAAAAAAAAAAAAAAAAAAAAAAAAAAAAAAACC
>KQ061694.1:229043-278580 GCA_001008035.1 Atkinsonella texensis
TTGCCCAGTTTTTTGGAAAAAAAAAAAAAAAAAAAAAAAAAAAAAAAAAAAAAAACCAGGAACTAAAATGAATGCAATAGGTGATGCATTACTCGAGAGTCATGCCCCCCGATGGCGACCACCGATACTTCACGTCGACGGCTGTTTTTCTCAACGAGGTCATCAAATTGGCCTTTTCTCTGACGCTAGCGATGTACGAGACGTCCAAAACTCTTGCGCCTAGTACCCCTGCAACGGTCCTCTTCGAACAGATTTATAACGGCATGTTTTCGAGCGATGGGTGGTTGTTGGCAGGGCCGGCTGCGCTCTACACTCTGCAGAACCTGCTGCAATATGTTGCCGTGGGAAATCTTGACCCTGTTCATTTCCAGGTCCTGTACCAGGTCAAGGTAAAAGCCCTAAGACGATCTGACGATCAATGACACTTGCCCTGGGTTCTATCGCTAACCCCAGTGGGTAGATCTTAACAACAGCTATATTCAGCGTTTTGCTCTTGCGGCGACAACTGGGGCTGAAAGGCTGGGTCTCATTGATAGTTCTCACACTCGGTGTTTGCATTGTTTCCTTGCCATCTTCCGAGAAAGCGACCGATTCGTTCCTCCTACATGGTGTTCCGGATCACTTCTTCCCGCGTTCGAAACACGAGTTAGGCCAGACTGTCGCCGGTGCAGCGATACCTGAGCCGGCATTTCATTTGAGCAAGCGGTCTGCTACATATGAAGGCATCGCCAAGGACCTTCCACCTGCAGACCCTATCATGGTATATTCTGTAGGTGTTTCAGCCGCGCTGATCTCGGCCATCGTCTCCGGCCTTGCAGGTGTCTACTTTGAGAAGTTGCTCAAAGAGAGTTCCACAAATGCTACTGTCTGGATGCGTAACGTGCAACTGAGCTTCTACTCTCTCATTGCTGCCCTTCTGGGTGGCTGTGTATACCAGGATGGGGCTGGCATCAGCGAACATGGCTTTTTTGAAGGCTACAACGCCGTTGTCTGGGCTGCTATCTTGCTTCAGGCCGCTGGCGGTCTGCTAGCCAGTCTAGTGATCCGTGATGCTGATAACATTGTTAAGAACTTCGCAACAAGCATCAGCATAGTTATCAGTTTCATTTTCAGCGTGTGGATTTTTGACTTTACCGTAAACATTACTGTAAGTTCCGACCATCCAGTGGCAATGATGGGAGGCATTTGGTTACGCAAACACTAATCCAAAGATACAGTTCCTGGTGGGCACTTCTCTTGTTCTCCTAGCCACGTACATTTACAGCGTTCCAGAGCGCAAGCTACATCGTCCACCACCCATACGCATCGTTAGCTTCGAGAAGCCTGCCATTGAGCAGACCATGACGCCACTACAGACGCCTCGCACAGCTGATGTGCGGCGCATGAACTTGGACCCGTTCGACGGCAAGCATCTGGCCAAGTCAACCAGTCGACCTGGAAGCCCCATGATGCCTCGCGCCGCAAGTCGGACGCATGTCCACAAAGAGGAGATCTAAATGCTGTAGACAAAGGCTCGGGCAGAGATGTCGACTTGTATACTCACATAATATACTATCGGATGTGAAATACATGGCACATGGCTTTTATGTCGAGGGGCTTTATTCAACAGCTTTGCTGGATGCGGTCTTCTAGAGCTGCAATGGTGTCTGAGGTACGATGATTTGCATGTTGGCGCTTTACGGCACGTGGTTGAATTGTAGACGGAATGGATGTTGATGCCATATAAAGCGAATTAACTTTAGATAACAAACCTGGAGTATATCCAGATGAAGGTCCGACAGCGGATCTCGTTGGATAGGAAGATGTATCGGTGGAAGAATCCATGCAACCGGTTGATGAGGTCGCGGTTGCGCGTTGGGGGATTCTGGCTTCGTAAGAACCAGCGATCACGCGCGCAATACGTGCCTCGATTTCGACCGCTGCAGTTTGAACCTTTGGAGCTTTGTTGACATCCTTTATAGTTTCAGAGTAAACGTGATGCTGCCTATGTTGGCCTGTTCAAATACAAGGAAGGAGCTGGTCGCTTGCGCTAGCGCGGCTGCTCAACGCCAGCGTTTTCCACATATTGGTTGCTTGATTATGACTTGACTCACCGCCGTACTTGGTACTCTCCTCTTCCGCTTCCTCTGTACGGAGTATTCCGTGGCCAAGTCAAGTTCCAAAAACGGTCATTCCTAGCGGAGCAACTTGGCCTGGGCCAGTCAACATCCAGAAGAGAATGCAGGGGCCATCGCTCGTTTGACGCGGCCAAAGTGGTCAGGGGTCGCGGCCGCGGCATCCCAGCCACCCAATTTCGCGATTTCGCGATTTCGCGCATCATGCACTGCGGCAACTCCAGTCACCATTAATTCGTGTTAGCGCTGCCAAACCTCTAGATGACAATGGCCAAGGCCCTTTGAAGCACATGCCATCAAAGTAGTTGAATCAATGATTTCGTGATCCAGGAATTCGGATAACACCAGAGTGAGAACGGGCTGACCTCCGCAAAGCCTGCCTGCGTTGTGCGTTGCAAATTGGTGCTATCACTTCTTATCCTCGCCAGGTGTCTGGCAGGTGGTGCTTCATCGACCCAAGCAACAAGGCTGTCCTTCACCTTCATTTCACTTTCGGCCTCTAGCACTCTCTGACTTCCTTTACAACCTTTGCTAGCTGCAGTCGATTTTCTCAATACTTTTAAGACTGCTTTCCCTATACCTTTTCTCAGCCGTCTTTGAACCTCGCTTCTCTCTTCTCTTCACTTACTGACTGCTTCGCATGGTCGACACTTGCACCTGCGACTGCACATCCTCTTCTTCCCTGTTTTCAGTCTGGCCTCCCAACTCATAGTCTATCCGTCCAAGAGAATCTAGGAGTTTCCTCACATTAGCATTCTCGCCAGACATGGCTTCGTCTGCTCTTCGTCGTCACCGTGGCGGTCCCTCGGACCTGTCTATTAAGCAAGACCCAGATGGTTCTCTCTCAAGTTGGCAGAGCATTCATGCCGTGGAAGAGGAGCCAAACGAGGAGGAATTTGATCTCAGATCCTCAGTTTCCAACTATGAAGGCTCGACGACTGTACCTCAGCCCATGGGCCAGAACAGAAGGTCTGATGCTCGTAAGTCACTTGATTCCCGGACTTCGTTTAGAGATGTGAACTAACTTATGTAGCACCGCCTAGTGAGCGTAGTACGGAGGCAGGCCCTCTGTTGCGGGAAATCAGGAATCGTGTACCCGTTGCTGGTCACGCTGCTACGAATAGCCCAACGCCCAACGCGGAGGAAAGCTTCTTCAACACCTCGTTTCAGGATATCGGCAAGAAGCTGAAGGAGTGCAACGACACACTCGGTGAGCTGCAACAGCTTGGCGTCTCGCATGAGGTGCAGTTGCCCGAGTTGGTTCTAGTAGGCGACCAGTCAGCAGGCAAATCAAGTCTCATGTCTGGCCTGGCCAATCTGGACCTTCCACGAAGTGAGGGTACCTGCACGCGGTGCCCTCTACACATCCGCGTTTCCAGAAATAGCGACTGGTCATGTCGCGTGTGGATTCGTAAGGAATACTCTTACCAACCACCCGAGCGCTCTATCAGTGAGACAGACGTCACTGATGAGGACCCTTTCTTTCCTTGGCGCAAACAGCCTGTCACTTCAGTACAGGAATTCAAGACTATGCACGACAAAAGTCAAATTGAGGAAGTCCTAAGATGGGCCCAGATCGCAATCCTCAATGATGACAAGCATCATAGCTTGTTTATTCCGGGATCTGGAAGCATTGCTCTTAATACGCCCGTGGCGGAAGCGGCAGGATCCACGGTTGCCAAGTTCTCGCCCAATATTGTAGCCTTGGAGATCAAAGGGCCGGATTTGCCAGACCTGTCCTTCTATGATATGCCTGGAATATTTCAGAATCCTGCCGATGCTCGCGATGACTATTTGGTCAATGTGGTCAGGAACCTGTCCAAAGCCTACATTCAGCACCCGTCTGCTCTCGTTATCTGTGCTATGCCTATGAATAGCGACGCCGAGAATTCCTCTACGTTCGGCCTCACACGGCGGCTTGGGGCATCCTCAAGGACGATTGGCGTGCTAACCAAAGCAGACCTCTTACCAGATGGCGGAAATCATGATCAGTGGCTTGCCATCATGAAACGAGAGACTCATACGACCGGCCTGGGTTACTTTATCACATCTCGCCCCCAAGGGAAAGATCTGGACGAGCTGAAGAAATGGGAAGAGTGTGTGTTTGACGACCATGGACTTGAAAACTGGCCTACCGCTTTTCATGGGTTCTCTGAGCGATGCGGAGTGGAAAAGCTGAAAGCATATCTCTCCGAGCGCTTGGGAGAAGAATTTGTCAAAAGGTGAGCAGAACAACGACAACCCAAGTCATAGTAAGATGTATGCTAATTTTTATATGTGCACAGCCTTCCTACTATTAAGTACAAGGTCAAGCAAAAGCTTGACAAGATTAATAAGCAGTTGTTCACATTGCCTGAGTTGCCAGAGAACGTGGAGCTCGAGATACAAACCGGACTCATGATATTCGCGGACTCTTCCAGATTCAAGTTGGATGAGTTTATGAGACGCTTCAACTCTCTGCCACAAAATTTTCGCGACTGTCTCATCGCCATAAAGCCCAAATTCACGTTAAAGGACAGGTCTGACTTTCCCGTACTTGAGATATCTGATGACGAGTCGGATACAGAATCATCAGTCGTTACCAATCACAACACGGCGACACCATCTTCAAAACGTCGATCGACGACGAGCGCCACAGTGACGCCTTCTAAAAGAGCTCGTACAGATGCTGCAGTGAATACAGCTACTAACGGCCACGTCAAGGGGGAAGACCAGAGTGCATGGTCTCTCAGGGGTGCCTCTGCAGGTCCTCTCCGAGCACCAAACGTTGTCCGCGAGGTGATGCTCCCGGAACCGTTTGCTGAATTCACAGACCTGGGGCGTGGATTCCGTACACTTCGTCAAGTGCGAGAGGAAATCGAGTCAAAGACGAAAGCGGGAATGCCCGACCGAACGTCGGATGAGGTGTACGAGGACCTTGCCCTCGAAGCAGTCCGACCATGGAAGGGACCTATGGATGCTTTTATCAGGCAAGCCATGCGGGATTTGCTGCAAGAACTGGACGCAACACTGACAAAGTCCTTGGCAAATCTCAAGAAGAGATTTATCTTCAAAGAAGCAAAGAAGCATCTTCGTAGCTGCCTCGAGGAACACAGGAGAGAGATCGAGCACGACCTTGTTCTTCTCTATCGAGATGAGACGGAGCGGCTTCTGACATTCAACAAAGATGCATTCAAGCAGTACAGAGATGATGAGCATCTTGAACTGACGCGCTTTCGCCACTTTATGCGTCTCAAGGCTGTTCTGCCTGATGCTGGCAAATACGTCCCGGGCGACCAGCTTTCCGAGGACAAAAGGGCACAAGATACGAAAAAGAGAGAAGCCGAGCTGGCTAAGCTGGGGCACGACCATTTTAAGCGTGAGATCGAGGTGATCGCATATGTTAGGGGATATTACCGCCTTGCTGCTCTGCGCTTTGCTGATGCGGTGTCTCAACGAATTGTATGCCGGATGATCCCTTCTCTGCGACGCCAGCTGCCCTACTACCTGGAAGAGCATCTTGGAATCCGTCGCCCCGATGCCACAGCTGTCTACGAGAGGTTGATGGAAGAAGACGACGCCACGGCATCGAAAAGGGCGACCCTCAAGATTGAGAGAGAAAAATTCATGAAGGCTTTGGCTAGTATTGAGGCACTGGTGGAGACTGGATCTGCTCGAGACATGTCGAATGTGTCAGTGTCCATGTCTGACAGCTTGACCGAGGTGGCAACACAGAGAGTAGACCAGCCTATGGTTGACGGCATTGACAATGTTGGCATTGAGGACGATGAAATGTAAGAAACTGTGATGCGGAACATGTCTAGTTATTTTTGTGCGACGAGGGAGGTCATTGCTACAGGAGAGAGTGAAAGGGGCGGGGGAGAATCAAACGGAAAAGTCCTTGTTTTTATTGATGACGATCTATTACGAGCTTGAGGTTGGCTGGTTGGAGCGAGGCGATGTATTACTGTGGATATCCCACTTGACATGACTGGACGGATAACTCATGGATTAGGAATTGCTGTTACGACTAGAGGTTACGACTAGAGAATAGTTTCTTGTATCGGCTGCCGCAGTTTCCGAAGTTGTTGTAACTTGAACGTTAGGCAAGGGGCTGGGGGCTATAGAAGCTTGCGCTGAGATTATTCAAGAAGAGCGAGAGTAGAAATGGAATGAGACTCTTCTCTCCTGCAACCGCGCTGTATACCTTGAAGCTGAGGAAATCACCCGAGATACCACGCAGCCAGCGCTAAGATTATCCTTAAGGAATGCGAGAATAGAATAGAATAAGACTGTTCTCTCCTATAACCGCGCTACATACCTTGAACCCGAGGAAATCACCTGTGTGAGTCTTTCCTGTCCGAGATACCACGCAGCTAGCGCTGAGATTTCTCTTAAGGATTACTAGAATAGACAGAAGAGAATAAGTCTATTCTTTCCTACAACCGCGCTGTATACCTTGAAGTCGAGGAAATTACCTGTGTAAGGCTTTTCTATCTAAGATACTATATAGCTAGCGCTAAGATTATTCTTAAGAAGGGCGATAATAGACAGAACAGAATAAGACTATTCTCTCCCGCAACCGCGCTGTATACCTTAAAGCCGGGGAAATCACCCGTGTAAGTTTTGTCATCCGAGATACCACGCAGCCAAAGTCGCCAACCGCAACTGGATGAGGCCGGCTTGGCAAGCTTAATAGACATGTACAGTCGCAATATCCTGAGAACAATACTGCAGAACAGCCAGATTGCAGGGAAGGAGTGTCGACTTGCCAATTTCTCATGCCACGCGAGGGACAGATTGACAGATGCCGCACCCCATGGCTCGGTCTTCTTACACTCAGGTAGTTTGATTAACCTGTGCACGCCATCAGCCAACTTGCGACAGATACTAAGAGCAAGTACCAGCAGGACGGGCTGCGGGCAAAGCTGATTTAGGCAAAACATTCAAAGTCCTGGACCAGGGGCAGGGGCGCCATGCACGGCAAGCGTAGTCTACACCGGAGCATTAGCCTTGTCTTTGTTTGGGAGCATGGGCTGAAAAAATAACTGGGGGAGCAGCAGGAGGGGATGCGCGGAAATGTTTTATATCTGGCATGCTGCGTTTTGGCAGAGTTGGGGGCAGAAGAGCGGACGAATGAAGCAAGGGGTATATAAGGGAATTTCAAGGGGAGCGGGGTGGAATGACTTGTGTTCTGCTGTTGCTAAGACATCATTGCGAGGACCTGGTATTTAGACAGGTATGCTCTGTAGAGTTGAGATGGGAGCTGGACGAGTCGCGATGACTGTTGATGATGTGAGGACCGTTCTGGACATGGACAGCAGTGATGGTTGCACTGACATGAATCTAGGCTGTCTTCATACAGGATCGTATCTTAGATACAGAAAGGAACCAGGAGAGACGGAGAAGGTCCATGGGATCCTTACCGACGCCTGAGCTCACCTCGGTCACAAGTGTCGTTTCTGGGTTGCAATTCGTATTATCTGGCCAGGACCAACTTGTCTACTTCTCGCCTCGCCTCGGTCATAGTCTGGTACGAAGCTAGCGACTTCCGTTGATGCTAGGGTGCAGACGTAACGGGTTATCCCACTCAGCATTTAAGCAGCTTCTGCGATTCCAAGTAGATAATCACAGTGAAGCACATTGCAATCGCGTGAAACCGTTGTCTTCGCTTCCCGCAACAGCCCAGCCCAGCTCTTGAAAAGCGTCAGTTGCAGGGGTTATCTCCAATCGGTAGCAGGTGGCGCTCTGTAGGTTTAAAGCATATTAGTATTTTACTATAGTGACAGATTAATCAGACACTTCTGCCCGGATTATAAGGATTATTACCTGATAATGTAAACGGCGGATCTTGCGACCTGCGTTGCTCCCTTGACTTTTGACTGTTGTATGGGCATGCGTCTGCGGCCGCTTATTACTTTTCTCGTGGCTGAATTCAAACGCAGGTTGCAAAGGGGTAAGTAGACATTGGACCAGACTTGTTGCAGGACAGGAGAAAGGGCTTGTATTGTAACACAGTCGGAGTAGTTCCTTACGTTCTTTACTCATGGGGGCATGCAGCGAGGCACTTGTTGGATTGTCCAGAGGCTGGCCATGGTATGCACGCATTCTCCCCTGATCCATGTCCATCCGGGAACCCGAATGATAGATACCTCATGGAGTGATAAAACCAGCCTTATTACTGGTATCATCTATCCGTGCTTACTTTTATACGCAGTTTGGTAGCTCTCGCCACCCATCTCGACAAAAGACTGTTCGCATTCCAGCTTAGGTTCTCGCTCATCCTTGTCCTGGGAAAAAAGACTTTTTCAAAAATCAGGCGCCTTAGGAAAAAGATTTTGTCTCCCCCATTTTATTGACAATTTCATCAACAGTGGGCCGGCCCCTGCCCGCGCAAAACCTCCATCATGGTTCATGGTCCGCGCAGCTGGCCCCGAACAGCAGATCATATCCTCGACCATCCGGGACATCATCGACAACACAGCGGAAGAGCCCTGGTTCGAGACAAGTCACCTGGTACAGGGAAACCCATCTGCGCAAGCTGTACGCGCTGAGCATCTTTCTCTCTCCTGGCCTCTGCTGCAACGGGCTGCGATGGCATGCTGGTCAACACCTTTGCAGCAGATGGACCGCCGGAAGTACTACTTCCCGGAGTCTGCCGACGACAACAAGCTTGGTATTCCTGATCAGCATTGTTCAGAACTGGCTCCATCATTGCTTTCTTCATTGCGCCGCATCTGGCCGGCAACCTGGGCAGAAAGCCTGCCATCATGTCGGGACGTGTCGTCATGATTCCAGGTTCTTACATTATGTGCATGACAACATCTTCTCCGGCGAAGATACGGACAATCTTTTCGAGGGTAGGGCCCTTGGTCTCGGGTAAACGAAGAAGACTCAAGAAGCTCGCAAAAGTCCCACAGGATGTAGAAGAGCATGAAGTGCCAGTGCTTGGGCAGGTTGTTCCAGGCGAGTTTATTAGTTTGGCTGAGAGAGAAACTATTGTCAATTGGTACCGTTGAGATAGACGGGCGGCGGAAGTTAGGAAGAAAAATATGCAGTGATTTTCAAAGAGGGGGGGAGGGGGGTCTGACGTGACACGTACTTTCCAATGGCCAGAACAGCCTACACAGTAATGTTCATGATGGCCATGCCCTTTGCACAGAGGTGGGAAGGAAAGACTTCGAGAGTACATTCGACGAGAAGGCCGGAGAACCCAATGTCGTAGGAGATGCCAAAGAACGACACAAAGATAATCTGCGCATATCCAGAGCCAGTGTTCGTGTAGGCCACGCCACTCTTGGGATTATCGGGAGTTGGCGCCTCTGGAACTTCAGAGTTTTCGTATATAGTGCCAGCAATGGTCCGGCAGACGAAGGAATCAACCATACCGATGATAGCAGTAAGAAAGAGCGGGCGAACGGCCAATCTCGACGGTGAAGGCTGCTCTGACGAAGATGACGACATCAAGAACGGCTTTGCCAGCAGCCAACTTACATGACGCCTGTTAGCTTGTCCAGGGTCTTGCCGAACGCATCTAAGCATATTCTACTGTAATGGAGAAAGAGTCACTTGGGTTTTGGGACTCAAAGCCAACTTCTTGCTCTGTTCCTTGATATCAGTGCCTTCGTAAAAATTTTTCCTACATAGTTGGAGAACAAGGGCATTGCCCGAGTACGGAGGAAGGTTGGGTGAAAGACATGATAATGGCTAGCCTCCACCGACTGCCCTTGGTTGAGAATGTCAAGATAGCTAGTGTGCCATGTTGAGCGAGCGATCCGCCAGATGCCGACGAGCTGGATGAATGAGATTAAGCGCCACGACCATTTGTTGTTGATGGGTGCGGTGCCCCAGCCCACAACAGAGACGACGAATAAGAGATATAGGCGATCAGATCAGACGCAATTGGCAAAGCAAGCTGATCAGTGGCCGCAGCTGATCAACTTACTCAAGGAGCCCAAGTTCCAAAGACAGTTGTACTCTGCAGTCAGGGGACCACGGTGCTGAGAGTGGCAGATTTCAGTCAATAGTATAGGAGAGCAATATGCGCAAGGGAGTTGCCGAAGCCGAGAATGAATTCGACCGCCAGTATACACTATCCGGTGAAATCAGCAAAAAGCATCCCTATGTACGCCCAGCCCACCGGTCTCAAAGACAAAAATAAAAATAAAAATGATAAAAATGACAAAATTTTGAGAAAGGAACCAAGCGCAACCTACTCCCATAGCCATTGAAGAATGGCGCAGGTCGAGATGGAGACGCAACTGACTGCCATGCACGGTGAAGAAGTCCGCGAGAAGTCTGGGTAAAGCTTTGCACTCCAACCTTTTCGCGTATCTTTATCCTCGAGACACGATACGCTGGTAATTTTGAGCTAGAGACCCTCCGTACCTGCAGATAGCCTTTCCCCAAAGCCCGTTGCTTGTTCAGTTCTTGATTATGCCGGCGTCTAAGAGTGCCGGCGCGTTAGGATACTGTTATCCCATGTTCTGTATGCGATTCCGCGTGCACGGTAGAGGGGATGGTTGCGGTTGCGGTGGCTCAGCGGGCTGAAGCAGCATGACCAACGAGATGATTGCCGAGCTTGTTGAAGCTGGAAGGTAGTCTCGGCGTGAGACATGTGTTGACACGAGGCTGCGGTCGATCCATGCTGTTTTGAAGCCACTGACGATGGCGTGTATTGATTTTCGTACCTGAACGAGACGGCGCACGCCAGTGAGTCAAAATCACGGCAAATGAGAGGCAGACAGCAAATGCGGATATGTTGGCGTATCAAAATTACTCGGCTTGTTGAACCCAGTGAATCTGAATCTGGCTGCAAATGCGTCTTGACGGTTCAGGTTCAGGTGCAGTCGAGTGCAGAGCGGATACACCCGCTCCCCTACCCGCATCCGCGCTATTCCGTCCAAGGTAAGGTGCAAAACTGGGGACCCGTAATAGTATTGCGTTGCTCCACTTTTTCGCGTAGATCTGAGGATTTTCAACTGAGATAAGATGTACATAGATCATCACACTACGGAGTAAGTTATGTAGTAATTACCTGTAAATCACGCGCACGCACTCCTCCCATTAAAGATTCTGATTACGTCAACGTATCTTTGTAATGCCCATAAGGCTACACGCGCATACTGGCCCACTTTTTCTCGGTGTTTTAGTGGAGCAACTTCGAGTTAACTTCTTATCCCCTTGAAAAAACATTACGCGCTTGCGATGCATTGTAGGCTACAGCCGTGGAGACTTCTTAAGCAGTAATATTAGAGGCCTTTAGCTATAAATCTATTGACAACACCTGATTGCCTGTATTAAAGCCTCCTAGTAAGCGCAGTAAGGAATGCTTCTGTAGGTAGGTGGGGTTGAAAGACAGGGGGGTGTGGGGCAGCTACATTTGTGAAGCCTTACGGTCCTCAAAGAGATAAATAAAAATACCTAATAACACTCCCAAGTTATAAAGAGCTACATTGTATGTTAAGGAGGGCGGGGTGGGGGAACCTCGACTGACCTTCGGTAGCTTTCGCCAAACGAGATGTATGATACTTCTGGTATTGTACTAATTAAGCTATTTCGAGGCACCTTTCATTTCTATGCTTTGATTGGCCCATCAAAGTTCCTAGGTATAGCGGCAATATGCCTGTCTTTAAATGCGGCTATTTTAATTGGTTAAAAGTGGAGCAACTCTCGGGTCGTCCCTCATGTTGTCTCAACGGATCCTTTTGGGTTAGCCATTTCAAGAACGACAGATGAGCTTCATTTATGATAAGCATGCTGAAATAACACAGGGACTCTTATTCTTACTATGAATGGCTACTTTCTCTTTACTGATCTACTTACGAATGGTATAATCAAATCTCATGATTACTCATGCTCTGCAGTGGCCTCGTCTAATGTGTGAACTGTACTTTTCCCGGATAGCAAGAGCAGTCGTTAACATGGACACAAATTGAAGTATTGAGCCTGAAACCCGTAGAAGAAGAGTTAAAAGGATGCAGCTTAGAAAGTTAGCGTAATTATCCCAGTCGAATTTATCCGCATCCCAAGCGCAGGGAAAGCGTCGGAATCAGCTGCTGTTGAAGTTGCGACGGAAGTCGCCAAGGTCTTGTTCATGGAAGAACAAGGTCCCTAGCAAAGGTCCTAGTGAGCCTGTGAATCGCTTCCTTCTATCTCTTTACACAGCAGAAACCCACCGCCTAATTTCGTACTTCAAGGTGGCCGAGACTAACATCTTCACGACTACATCACAATACATGGTTAATTCATCGACCAATGCCGGACGAATTAATAGAAAAACATCCAATGAAGATCACTGGCTCCACCGGGCGCTCTCATTAATAGCAAAGCGGGAAGCCACGCTCCTCCCACATTCCCCTCGCATGATGACGCAAATCGCGGGGAAAGCGCCGCTTCCCCTGATAACCTACCATCGCGCGCCAACGTGGTTCCTGGTGGCAGCTCGTAAGAGTAAAGGCTCTTGTATGACAGTAAAATCATAGTGATAGAGCTCCACACAAGACTTACGAACTGTCATACAAGTGATAACAGGCTGATAAGATTCACCGGGAACCACGTTGGCGCGCGATGGGGTACCTAGGCATCTACTACCTAGCCTAGCAACGATCATGAGCAAAAAAGGACTGTGATAAATGAAGAAAGTTCGAGTGGGCGCCGTTGGGTACCCTTTCAGACTCGTTTCAGAAAACGGGTCTTTTTGGGTACCTAGGTATTTTTAATATGGCAATACGGCTACTCGCGGTTCTCTTCTCTCTTCCCAGACAGGGGGGCCCCGAACAGGTACCCGTGGCAGATTTGGCAATTCTACCCCCTAGTCCAAACATCTCGCGTTCTGGAAGGCAACGTGAACGAATGCTTCCATCAAATCCCTCGCGGTATCTCGAATGAATGTCTGTCACTCGTCGAGGTCGACTTAGTGTGGTTCGCCAACGACGCCTGAATATTGCTCAATTTATGGAGTAAAGATCCCCTCCATTCCCGTACACGAGAAGATCAGAGCCCTTCCGGGATGTTTCCTGACAGCGCGCTCCCAGCACAGTAGCAACAAAGTATTGCTATTCGGGCGACTGAAAAACTTCTATCCAGAGAAAAGAGCGTGCATCGTGAGACACCAAGGGTGGCTGCCTAGGATAAAAGCCGATCAGTGGCGATATTGTCCCGGATGGCAATTCTCAGTCGTCCCGGATAGCAAAACTCGTGGCAACAACCTGAGATGGCCTCCATAAATCACCCTCTTGCCGAAAGCTAGTCCTGCATATCGATACATTTCACGGAGGTTCCTCGGCGATCCAGGAGCCCATGGACTCTACAAACTTACGCCCCAAGCATTTTTCTAACCTTAGGCTCGTGAGTGTTTGGCTCCCCTTTCCTAAAGGGTATTTCCGTGATGTAGCCCGCTGGGGGGCATGATTCATTTGTCATTCTACGAGGAAGCCTGATTGCATGCACGGTAGAGACTTTATGCAGGAAGCACTGATCGAGGAGCAGAGCCAAGCTCGTCCGTGTGGAAGAATTTCTCTACGTTGTAAAAATAGAGTTAAGTCACGCGTGCCTATCAACTCTTGACTCGTACACAACCATCTCCAACCCAAGAGACATCACGGACTTCTGCATTGAACGATGCTGGGTTGCATAATGGTACTGAACTAGCTTAGTGAACGACTTGTCCCACTTGTCCGAATACATAGCCGGAGAGCAACGGGCTGTGCAGATACGTACACCCAATGGTGCCACGGTAAGCTGTCAGTGGCATTTCCTACACCCTACCTTACGACGTTGAACCAACAGTGTGTCAAATGTTATAAGCAAGGGATTACGTAGCAATTCATTTTCGAGGATTCCAAGTATCTTGGGACTCCAAAGAGAGATCTATTGACATTTCTTGCTGAAGCAGGTTATCCCAGTCATGGCTGAGCTCGAGTATCTCGTCCCTCTCCTTTTGAGTGTCTCTGACTCGCAAACTGCCGCGGTGGTGAAACTAAGCCAGGTCTGAGGGCTACTACTGAAGAAGGCAACATTCGCATTGACATGTGAAAGCTCAATGCATATTATCCGCGAATTCAGCTTTGTAGTATTAGGTGGAATGATGAGAAACTCAAATAATAGTTTTAGATAAACAGATAGTAGTCTGTACAGTACATGCCTCCGCACAAACGTTTGAATCTTTAGTCCCCAGTGTCGTTATAATCACGCTTTTGCTTTGTACTTGAAGAATTTGATATGTGAGCTGTAAGCCGCCGCATTACCACTTTCGTATCGACAACGGAGGGTGTGGCTTCTCCCTGTTCGACACCATGCGCTTGAAACCACTGGGGTGTGCAGAGCCTGTACTATTTCTAGGCGGACGAGTGGCGAGCACGGTATTGTACACAGTCGTAACGCTGGTGGTGGAGGGACAGGGGATTGTGGATGAGCCGGAGGATGCTGGGGGCATGTTCTGGTGGTTGCTGACATGGCAAGGTTTACCACCATACTTCTTCCTGCAAGAGGCTTCTCCGGTATTAATGTAAATGATGACAATCTCGATATTATCAACCCCTCCACCAGCAACTGTCTTGGTCAATGTAGAATAGTGATCAACACTCTGGATAATTGCTTGGGTCTGTGGACGTGCGGTCAGAGTCAGTGGCTGAGCTACAGGAAGGCTTGGCTGCGCCGTGACAACGACGGTCTTCGGTCCTTCAGGTTGTACAGTTGAGATGCTGATAGCAGCCAGGGCCTCGGGGCTCGCAGTGACGGTAACTACAACTGGGGGCTGTGGCTGCTGCTGCTGCTGGGCCTGAGATGGCTCACCGCGAGTAACAGTGACAATAGATGGTGACCAAGGAGCCTCGGAAGGCGGCTGGCTTCGGGTTACAGTGACCACTGAAACGACTCTGGTTGGCTGGTTGGCGTTCACCGTCACGGTCTTGGGATTCTCAGGTTGAACCGTTTTTGTAACTGTGGACAGTCCCGGCTGCCCTTCTGTTTGTGTATTTTCGTTAAAAGCAGTAACAGGCTTGGGTAGCTGGGGCTGTAGGGACCATCCCGACTGATCAGGCTGGTGGTGCTGCTGCCATGGCCGCCGTTCCCCATTCACTACCGTTAAGGTTTGCGGGCCAATCTTCTGCGTATGTTCTGCTTGTGGCGATACCGTGACAACAACTTCATTGCCATCCGAAGGTGCGTTGGATAGTGCATTATTGGGGAGGGTGACGTAGACAGTCTGTGCCGGCTGCGTAACGGTAACGATTATTACACTCTTGGTTGGCTGTTCTGGTTCTGGGCAGGCACAGCACTCATTCAAGCTATTGCGAGGCAGGATTCGACCAGATCGAGCTTGCGTCATGGGCGCCAGCGCCAGCATAGTCCAGGGAAGAACACGAAGCATAGCGAGTTTGTCAATCTCAGTACGGAGAGACCCAGCTGCAGCGAATATTGAATAGAGGCAAGGACGAAAAAAAGAAGTCAGAAATTGGTCAAGGCTCTGCGCGAAGGTCTTTTTCAGGACAGAGACCATGGATCTGAAGGTTGCTTGCCGTGACTATCGTATGTCGTGAAGCAAGAGTGACTTTGCTAAACTTATATGCCATCATGAGCTAGTTCTGGAGCCTCCAGAATCCAGCATTCTATCATGATATACTGTCCCTTGTGCCGATTCTGTTTTGAGAGCAACCTTGATAAGAATGCAATGCCAATAACAAGGAGTTTGCAAGCCCCTCGTGCACGGATGCGACGCCATACTACGAGGCAAGACGGGTTTCCTCCGTTATTTATCATCAACATAGGTCTCGCGCCCACATCAAGGGCAAAGTATTGAGCAAGATGAGCACAGTATAGATGAGGGAGGTGAAAGCAGACTGTCATGTGCAGTGCGCTCCCTTGAGGCGGGTCTCAGGGGCAGGCTTAAACAGACAAGGGACTCGACCAAGAGAGTAGTAGTCTTCGACAATGTATCACAGAATACATTTCACATTGCGTGAAGAAAGCTGTGCATTGGAACAAGATATCATTGAAGCTCAATACATGCTAAGACGCAGATTACGCGATGAAGGGCTTCGACTGCGTTAGAAGATGAACAGGACTTTGCACTTGTGGTGCACCCATCGGAAGACACTTAAGAAGCAGGACTTCATCTAGGCTTGGAAGCTGCCTCAAGTTCAGGAGCTGCTTAATGTTGCCGGGTGCAATAACATACTGAGCACTACCAATACCGATTTGGACACGTTCGAAAATCGGCCGCCTCTTGCCATCTCCAACTTAGAAGATAGAACCCATCTTACAAGGGAGGCTTTAGGCGCCCCTTATTAAAGGGGAAGTACGCCGAACGGCGTACTCTGTACTCCGCACGCTCCTACTATAATCCGAGCTCCACCCGGACCGTTAATTTTCCGGGATGAGCCATGTGCAACGACCAACGTCCGGCACACCCAGTGGGGCTGGGCTACGGCTAGTAAACATTAAAATTAAACCTCTAAATCACATCTGCCGCATTCTTTGGGGAGCTTCGCCGTGAAGCCTCCGTAGTTGACGAGCTCTACACAACCGCCATCGTCGAATATGCACCAAGGATGCTACGGTAAGGGAAGCTCGTGTAACGTGCAGCACAGAGCTCAGATACAGAATCGAGAGTAGCGCGCTCCTTGTTTCAACATGGGAATATGTCAGTCGTGCCTTAGGCGGCGCGATAAGGATATTATTGAAGAGGTGAATATCAATTCATGTCGGTTGCAAACGCCCTAACTTTGTTCCATATTGCTAAACTTGTCAAGAGCGAGGAAAACCGCCTTCTATACGACGATGGCCATGGCATGTCGTACGGAAGCTTCCATGACCACGGTATGGGGGGTGATGATACAGTGGAAGCTCAGCGCGAACACGAGGCGCTACAGAGGGTTGTCGCTAGGACGTCTAAGTATGGATATCAGTCGCGTTTCCCCAGGAATCTTTGTTGCTTACAATTTGGATAGTAACATGGTAGATGTGTTCGAGATTGGTCCCCACGACTTCGACCACATGGCCACCGCGACCCCCTTCGCCTATGCAGGACAAGGAGCTAGAGTTGCTCGTTACCAGCATCTAGTGTCTAAGCTGAGCTCCGAAGACGACAACGCCACACATGGAGTCAAGGTCGATTGGCTTACCGACGAAGAAGACAACCTGGAAATGCAGAGTAACCGAGCGGCAAGCATCACAACGCAGGAAGACGAACTTAGTGGGCCGCTCGTGGGTACCTTTGCCGACGCTGCAGAAGCAATGAAATAACGATGCAGATAATCCCACCGAAGATACATAACGGATCCATGAAATTATCGTCCGCAGTGTCGCCTCTCGTTGGACTTCTCCCTTTCGCTGAGAAAACTTGTCTTTCAACGGCTCCACATATGCTGGCTTGTCACGTCAGCAGATGTGACTTCGATAAACTTCTGAAAAGGCTTTGCTGTCGTTGCTGCTGTTGTCACAGGCCTATCGAGAAGTAGCAGTCAAATCAAGTTCTCTAATACATGCCCCGCCTTCTCTTCTTTTTCCTTTATACCCGATTCTATTTCATTCATGTGGACATTCTCACATTGTACACCTGGGTCTTTTAAACTGTACGCTTGTACTTCAATTTGTTTTATATGACGCGCAAGGGCTGGAATGTGTATCAAACGACCCAGAATATGAATTCAGAGAAGAATTGGTTGAAATGGATTTTTATTTTATTTTTATTTTTATAAAACCGCTGATGCAGAGAGAGACTAGTTGACTTTAAATCACTGATCACGAAGCTGTTACTTGCTTGCAGACAAGGCGCAAGAGGCGTCATTTGCGAGATTGGTATTTCATTTTGCTGTCCGCCGCAGCCACAACACGCACCCTCTCGACTCGCAAGGATCCATACGACACTCTGTGAAGCTATCCACGCACATAAGGCACGTGGGCGGCTCGTGGTGGAGTCCCACTAGCCCTGACCTGACGAGGATGTTTCAAGCCGTGCCCGTTAAGCTGGTCATCGGCTTTGTCATCTCCCGTCCTCGGCTCGCACCGCTTCTTTAGTTCCTAGACCACCCCTGTGACGGATACAAGGATCTTGCCGCGACTCTCTCCAAGCCGTCGGGACGGCGCGCACACAGAAATGACATTATCAACTCACTATGGTGGAAAACACCGATGACTATCAGCAAGGCGACTTTAATTCGGAACGGTACGAGATTTGATTCTGCTTTGACGCAGTGGGTGTTTAGGCCGGGTTTGTGGGCATTCGGGGAAAACTCCGCCTAGCTTTCATGGAAACGGAACGGTCAGTGGATCAATGATCCTGGCATCGTTGGTATTTACTTGCAACGACAATGAGCTGACCCTAAATGGACTCGGGCAAGCCCTCATATACTCCACCTCTCGCGCAGACAGCCCGTTATAGTCGTGTCTACAATCCTCACGCGTCACTCGGCCATCACCATACCTGGCTTCCTCACTCAATCATGCACCTACGGGCCACATCCGCGTGGTCCTGCAGACCGAGCGAGCTTCCAGAGACCGAATTCAAGATATTGGTTGCTTCCACATGCCGACGTGGTGCGACGTTGCCCACCAAAAAACAACATCGTGCGCATTACATGCCTGCAATGCTGACCATCCCGGGCCGTTTCACAAAACAACGACCAAATCATAGGTCAGATAAGCGAGCGCAGACAAGCGCGCGCACAAACACAAACACCCACAGCGAGAGAGAACAAAGCATCCCAGCCGCACACAAAGCGTTGAGTTGAAGAACTACTCGAGTTGAAGAAAACGTGACCCATCCAGCACTTAGAGTCCTACTAGAGTTATAGTAGCGACCAGCCCCCCCTCCCCCTTTTTTTTTCTTGTGCAACTGCTGCTTAACCGTCGTCGATCCTGGAAAGAAATAAGAACCAGTCAAAGCACTGTTTCTCATTAATATTAACGATTGAAGAACGGCGTCCCCGACATTTTGTATTTCCGCAAGCTATTGCCTTCTTCTGAATGACCCGCAGTTCATAGCCAGCGATACTGCATTCCCTTTCCAGCCATTTAATGCCTAGGTATTTGAAGACGGGATGCAGAAGCTCAATCTTCAATTGGAAATTCACAATTCACAGCATGCCCGCTCGCTACTATTGTGCACACCTTTTTATGGGACGCAGTTCCGACATGATGGCGTCAGCAAAGGGCTTCGGAACTATAGCAATCCCAAGGCACTTGATCCACCAAGTGGAATATGCCTCATGATTCCTATTATATAGGTATTTATGAACCCTTCCTAAATGCAAGCAGTGTAAGATGTGCAAACTTGTCGACGACAGTCTAAATTAAACTTTGTGACCGCCACAACGCCGATTTTTGAATGGGAGAAAAATCCCAGTGTACATAAAGAAAGAGAGTTTTCATTCACTTCTGAGCTGTATTTTCCGGAGGAGAATATCCCCCCACTTTGGCCTTTGCGTCATATTGGAAGCGTATGGATGCCGGTACAAAAGAGGTCCAAAATATGAGAATGCAACAATAATCTGGCGGTTTCGCTCATAGTTGAGCTTTCATAATTGCAGCTGATGCTGGCTCAGGATATCCTTGGAACAGCAACAGTGTCTTTCCCTTGCCGTTCATCGTCATTATCTCTCCCTGCACGCAGCCTTGTTTCGATTTCGGGTTCTGTTTCGGCTCGGTAGTAGCGCGAATCGCTTATGCTTTTACTCGTCTCGTCACTCGCACTATTCGTCGAAAGATTCCTAGCACCTCCTTCTCGCAGCAATCGGGTCCCTGTTCACTGTTCAACCATTAGCACACAGTTGTATTTCTATTTTGTCGCCCAATGCTTCGAGAAGGGGGCCTCCCATTAGTGACGTCGTTTGGGTCTCGATTCGTCCCCTGTCCCACGCACCTGCCCTGTCTTTTCGCTCCTGCCTCGCTGATTCATAGTGGACTTGTGAGCAGGAGCAGGAAAGCCAGGAGAGGAGCGGGCAGGAGCGGACGGGCGGGGACGAGAATGAGGACGAGAACAAGTAACATAGAAAATTTCATACCTGGCCCAGCGATTGTAGTCTGTGCTCGTGCTCTTCGCGCATCCGGTAGATCTGCCCAGAGACGTCTTGCATCTCGCCGCATGTGCGTTCTATGGTGGCACGCCTATTTCCTTCTTGTTGCCAGCGCTGTACATCCCGGTACATCTTGTCATATCGCCGCTGCTTCTTTTCTATGTCGTGGCAGAGCTTACAAACATCTCTTTCTACCTTGGTCTCATAGACCAGCTTGAGTCCACACGTCTCACCCATTCGATATTCCTTGTTGCATTGCTGGCGGAAGTGTCCCCAGCGCCAATAGCCGCAGCTCCAGCGAGTTTGATCAAAGTAGCACATGGTCGAAGCATCGGCCAGCGGCGCAGAGTGACCCGAGGTGAGGGAGGAGAAAAAAACCTGCAGAGCCAGCAACCGTCGTCAGCCCGGGAGCCTGCAAATGGAGACGCTACGGTTTGCCGTGGCCCGAATGAGAAACACTGGCACCTATTGTGTATTGTGCTCATGCTTCAGTCTCGTGGATTGCCGATGCGACGGCCCAACTTCCAATTGCACCCGCACGGACAAGGTGTTGGAGAGCATCACTTACCAGATTCTTCAGCCCCGTCGATACAGTCAGCAAATTAAACTGTTTTCAGAATAAAATGATTGTGTATGCAGACCCCTCCGCTCTCTCGGTTTGTGTCGATGCGGCACGACTGGCTGATGTTGGGCGGTCACCGTACTTGTGTCTGAGCTCACCTTCGTGGCTCGAACAATCTAAAATGTCTTTGGACCCACGACCGGAATAGAGCTGTACAAGGCTCATCAATTGGGCTCACCGAAAGGGATACACATGCTAACTTATACCCGATGAGCCCTGGTTGGTGACCCTTCGACCACTTGCCCTCTTGACTTTTCCATGGCATGCTCAGGAACTTGATCACAGTGGGACTGTTCCATGAGCGACGAGTACTTTTCACGCATGCCAGCCAACAACAATCATCACTGTCATATTACTTCCTGCGGGATAAAGAGGCTTTGATACGTGGAGTCGGGTATCCTTACCTTTGCTCCATACGCAGCACCCATCATCATGCACAGCATACACGCCCCCTCAAGACCCCCCTTCTGTTCGCACTTGACACCCCCTGAAAGCGAGCGGCGTGGCAGGCTTCCTGATTGAGGGACGTTGGTTGGTTGGAGGGATTAAACCAGCTCTATCATCTTT
The DNA here is from genome assembly GCA_001008035.1 of Atkinsonella texensis. Classification (NCBI taxonomy): domain Eukaryota; kingdom Fungi; phylum Ascomycota; class Sordariomycetes; order Hypocreales; family Clavicipitaceae; genus Atkinsonella; species Atkinsonella texensis. Next base: position 250,343 of record KQ061694.1, read on the forward strand.
CCCACATGCCCTGCTGGTCTCTACTGCTACGCTCCGGAGAGCCGAGGACTCCTGGAATGCCCTGTGCTCTATTAAGGCTATTGAGGCAGGCAGTGCCATCCCGGACGGCTGCGGCGCTGGAGAGAAGTGGACAGGCTAACTACTTCCTATTTTGCTTTAGAGAATAAAGGACTCGCAGGAAAAAGCTTAAGACACGTGCCACGTTGATCAGGCCTCAAAAGTCCGCCCTGATTGCCAACATGCTTCAAGCCCTCCCCTACCCCCGCTGAGACAAGAAACTCTCTCGTTTTAAGGCTTCCAAGGAAAATAAGGCTATGCAGTTCAAAGCTGTATCGTGGTGAAAGCCTATGTTAGAGTTAAGGAAAGTATAAATCTTTGGTTTCACAGCTTCTCACGTCTTACCTTAGATGCCGTAGCACCCATATCATTATTGGGCATTGACCTTTTTCTCCTGATTTCATTTCGGTGCCGGTGCACACTGGTGGTGTACTTAAAATGCATGAGACGATTCTGACCATGCCATTCCTAGTATTCCAGGCGTTCTTTCCCGCTGCAGGTTTTTTTTTCATGGGCCTCTGTCCCTCGGCCAGAACAAATGGTGACCAGGTCTGCGGCCGTGTGGGGTTTGTGGTTCGTCCCAAGGACGGACAAGTGTCAGCAGCCAAGCAGGCTACTCGAATGGCAATTCGAATGCGAATTTCGGTGTATACTAGGGTGATTATTCGCTTGGTATCCTGGAAGACGCCTCGTAACTGTTTGCACTGTTGGAGTACCGCTGCAGATTTCGTGATTCCCAAATGATCGGGCCGCGCCTAGCGCTCCTCCGCGTTGCACGACTTCCACCCATCTTATAGCCTACTCTTTGTCGTCAATGCCTTCTTTGTTATATCAACCTCAATCAATACGCGCGGACTAATATCCCCTAGCCTTCCAAGAGGGCCAAGGAGATCAATTGCAGCCGCTGTGTACAAGCCTAAGTCTTATCCTTCGTCATTGTTGAAAGTAGAAGCCTTATCTATTCTCCGCATACTGCCACAGAAAACTGACATGAGCCTCTGTCTCATTTGTTATTTGAGCCTTTTGGACTGTCTTGTTCTAGATCTGGATATTTGGTTACACCAGAATGTCGATAATTGACATGCATACTTGTCGGCAGTCAGTGCTGGTCACCACATATGTCACGGCTGCGGTACTTCTCCAAGGGCACGGGCTGCCCCTCACCCCTGAGGATACTGGGTGACCTCGGAGTGCAATTTATTCTTCAGTTTTATTTTACTACGGGCTGAGAGCGGTGGTCGTGAAGCTGTCTTCTTCTTGAAGGCGACTTCGAGACGGGTATAGTTTAGTGACGACATCGTAAGTTGGGACTGACAAGAAACCCTGCTTCCCAAGAGTGAGAGTTTTGGGGGAAAGTTGCAATATTATGGCAAGAGCTAATTCTCTCAGTTCCCCATGCATAGTTTCCGCCTCACATGAATGCATTAACATTGGAAGACGCATGCCGGATAGCGAGGCCCTTCTAGCCGAAACCAATGGGATATCTGGCAACGACGAATTAGCAGGGTTGAACACATTGGGTAGCACTTCAGGTTTGGACCCAGAGCAAAATTTTGTTCAAGGTTCTGGGAAAGAGATGGAGGAGGGGTGGGACAGCAAAGAAGCTAGGTTTTGCCAACGTGTCCGTGGCCATCTGGAGCGAGGGCAAGAAGCACCCAAGGAAAAACAAAGAGAATTGCACTCGAATTCGGACCTCCCTGAAAGGAATAGTGGACACAATTTACTTGTGTGTTATTTTTTTTCCATGACAGACAGGCTTGACGCTGCTTTTCGTTGCTAAACCACGTCATCCCTTGCCCCCAAGCCCCTGCATTTAGGTCCATCCGTTGCTTGTCCGGTGGCTTGGGATGGATAATCTTGGGGAACAAAAACTGTGCGTAAGAGTACGAGTAATTTCACGGGTCGCAAAAGCTAAATCTGTATTCGCTGCAACTTTAGCGGGGAGAATCTGCGCACTCGGGCTACAACCAGCGTGTGGATAGATATCCTTGAAGTGCCTTGGCTGTAAACGCAGGAGTGCGGCAGCGTGTGGCACTTTCTGCATCCAGGTGCAGGTGAAACCTCATATCACTGACCTTGGAGATTCTCTTGCCGTGGGTACTGTACTGTCTGGCAAAAGCGTAAGTGGTACGATTGAGGTATTTGCCCCAGTACCGCTGCCGACCACAGACAGATGTCCGCACAAACGGTCGATTGCCCGGAGCAACTCGACATCCCTGTTTAGGAATGCGATTACAGTGCAGTTGACGCCCAGAAATTGTCAGTTTGGCCACCTCCGGCAGCAGTTTATACCTCTGTCGGACCACTCGTGGGTGATCGGGATACAGTCTGCGTATGTCAAGTGGACGAGTTACATTGGTGAAGGCATAAGCGACCACGACATGACGACATTTTAGCCATTCAACTCGATACTTTGGCTTGCATGTTCTGGGCACCGCCATGAGGCACTATAGCTCACTGCAGGCTGTAGAGATGGCCTTTCAGTTGCCGGACACAAATGACGAATATAACAACCTTATTGGGAGTGGAACGTACTTTTTTTTTTTTTTTGGTTTTCTACCTCTTTCAGTTGGCTGGAATTGCGAAAAGCGATTGCCATAGTTTTTACGATCATCTTTTTGGTGTCTTTCAACTTTTTCCAAGACCAGGAGCTCGGCCGCGCGACCGGAGCAAAATCTATTTCCGGGTTACACAATATGGCCGTCTGTGTCGTCACCAAGCCGAGAGCCAACCATCTTCGAGCGAGGCTAGAAAATGAAACCGGAGCAAAAAATAAAAGATGGTCAAAAGAGGAAAGCCATGGGGATACTGTCAGGTAATCTGGATACTTGGAACTGAATGCACTTGGACCAGTCCCCTCCTACATGCAGGCCGTTGTAACCCAAAACTAGCGCACAACTCTAAGCAGGAAACAACATCCTATGGCCAATCAGTCCGTCAGACCTCTTCTACAACCAAGTGGAAGATCATTCAGCCCTTTCTGGCCGGCAAATGCAACCTGGCGGCCTGGCGACCTGGCGCTTTTGTCTGGACTAATAAGCCAAGGGGTTGGGACACGCGCCCCCGCACCCGGCCTTGAGATTGGCGTTGGCGAAATAAAGCAAAGTGGTTCTGGCAACGGGCTGGGCCGTTTCACGTAAGCGAAAGCTTTTTGGTCCCGCCGGCCCGTCCCGAATTAGTCGGGATTCTGATTAGGATCAACAGATCAGGCTCAGCATAGGCTCAGCACGGGCTCAGCACAGGCTCAGCACAGGCTCAGCACAGGCTCAGCACGGGCTGAAACAGGTTCATGCTCTGATATTGAGCAGTGGCCAGACACAGCGCGACTTGGGTGCGGTATAGCACTTTGAGCTCACAGTCGGAGTCTAGCATGCCGAATGCTGCTTACTCTATTGACGGACCAAGTGCTTCAGCGATATCACATCAAGGCTCCCGCCGTTTGTGGTGCGCCTTATCTTGGCATCCGCACCACAGCATCCTTCGCAGGTTGCACGATGCCCGTCAGCAATTCCCCGACGTCGTGACTCGTAAACACCTCATGTTTTGTCCCCCCCCCCCCCCCAAGCCAGATACCGACTGCGACCAAGAGATCCCTGAACCCTGAAAATAGATGACGCATTGGACTTCGGGAAGGGGCTCAATGCATACCCGTTGTCGCCCAGCTGTCTTTCACACCATTTCTGGCATGTGTTTTGCTTGTCATTTTGGCGCGGATCTGTACTTCAGATCTGAGGCGCAGAGCAAAATGCCCCGATAGGATGCCTTGCCTATCTCCTGAGGCCGGGTCGGGGATTTGCACGCAATCGACTTGTTTCCTGCACAGCAAGAAGATGACGACAAACCCATCGTGCTGCAGCTCAAGCTCGTAATGCTGAGCTTCGGGCCCTTGGTCCAAGCCTCTCGCTGTCTCCCGCGCAAATTCTGCACCATAGGAACGAAAATTCGACAATTCATCGTACGAACGAACCATGAGAACCACGAGAAAGAATTGAGATTGAATATTTCAAAACGCCCGCCGTCAAAACCCAGACAAAAGACTCACGATTGAGCGGGCTGTAGGAATTCAGAATTAGCAGTCCCGAAGCCGATTTTCTGCACCATTTCGATCGTGTCTCAGCTCCATGGTAATACAACATGAAGGTGCACAATGATTTTTGCAATGAGACCCTGCTGTTGTGTGTCGCATGATGCCATGACTTTATTTTCTTTTTTCCTCTCTTTTGAAAACTACTAGGGTCCCTGCACACTCCAGCGAAAGCACTAGGAGCCTCAACACGTCTTTCCCATAACCACTTCTTCATGCATCAAAACCAAGACGCACAGGGAAGACGTATTATAATCATCGCGGAGCGACAACACAATACCAAGAGGCTGCATTGGGGTGGGATCGTGGTCCATATGCAATGACTACGGCTGTCTTGTCGAGAAACTTTGTCAACCAGTGACGAATTTCTGCAATCATAAGCAATCATCTATATAACACCGAAAGGTTGTTGCAAACGTCGAAGTGAACATGAGAGTGTACGTCATGCCTGGCGAGGGCATGCTTCAGCTTGGCCAGACTCGGTCCAAGGTACCAAAGGGGCCATACGCATACAGAGTACATATGAAATCAACCACAATCTCACAATTAGCTACAATACAGGGAACATACGAAAATGCGTGTCTTAGGCAGAATTGGAGGCTAGAGGGTATTCAAAGACAGAAAACGGCAGAACCGTTGGCTACGGCATCTCATGTCTTACATGTCGTGGCTCCATGTGAACAGAGTCTCCCACGCCGGCTGCAGATCAGCTGGACACGCGCTCTTGGCAGAGCTAGGGAAGCCGGAGGATGATACCTTGGGCGTGGGAGACACGCGTCAAATGGCCCCAAATGGTCGCGAATCAGCCACTGCACGATGCTTGAATGGCTCAAAGGCAGCATGATAGCCATTCTCTCCCTGTACAGACAGACACATCACCCATTCTGCGCCGCGGGAAGAGGGTCAGAAGTAATGAAAACTGACACAAAGCCACCGACCTCGCCTCGATGCTGGCTCGATATACCAGATGCCGACAAGCCGGGCTTGGGGTTAAGGCCATGAAAATAATAGGGGTCGCTACGAGTCGAACTTGGACTGAATGCGGCAGGCTGTAGCGATTCAAGCAGGCTGCTCGATCGGCCGCAGGAGGCCACGCATGTTTGCTGCCTCGACGCTAACTTACCTCAATAGTCTACGTGCGCACCTTACTATGCTGACGATGATGAACCGGCTCACTGGCAAGAATTGTGCCGTTGAGGGGGGGTAAAGGGGGGGGTAAAGGGGGGGGGGCGTATTCCGAAGCCTGGCCAATATGAGGGCGGACAGACACGAACAAAAATGATGGATCACGGTGATTTGGCCGTTGTCATTTCGACATGGCTTGGTCGTTAGTTGCATGCTCGACACTGGACACTGGACACTGGACACTGGACACTTGCCCGGCGATGATGGCTCGTACAGCTTGATAGCCGTTTCTGGGCGTATCACGAAGGGGGAAGTGGCGCGGGTGGTATCATGCATGTAATGCGCCGTAGGGCCAAGACATATTTCCCAAGCGATGGCTACGGCATTGCTGCTGTCTTGAGTTCATGACGCCTCGGCGAGGCGGCCACCATGACCGTTGGCCTATTTGCTGGACTGTTCTCGGTGTTGCATATGCCATCGTCAAGTGGGCTGAACTGAAAGTACTGGTTGGTACCGTAGCCCGTTTTCGGCTGGCGCCCCACCCTCCCCCGACCAATGACTGAACCATTGACCATGCCAAGCGGTCGACAAAGCAAGCAATCGATGAATGAATGAATGGAATGGCACTAGGCAGTGGCCCTTCTTCACGGCGGCCCACCGGCCTAGCGGTTTGCGGTTGTTGCTTGAGGGTGAGGGATGGAGATGTTGAAAATGCGTCGTGGTGTTGTGGTGCCTGGCCAATCAGCGCCCGCGTCCCGCATCCGGCCTTGGGCCACGAGGTACATACCAACACTCGACGGGCCGCCCAAATGCGGAATCGTCTGTGTAATACTGCTCAGGGCACCGTCGGTGTCGGACTGAACGCGGAAATGTGACGCCAATACACATGGACACATGGCTGCGGACGGCCCAAACCAAACCGCCGTGTCAGACCCAGTGGCAGTGGCAGGTTGTCAGACAAGATTTAGCTGCTACGAAATTCCAGGTACATCATTGGCTACCCTATTTGGATCTTTCTTATTCCGCATGCATGATTGGCCCAGCAAATATATACGGCTAAGCCCAGCGCGGGAGGCTCGCAGCTGGCAAGCCCCCGGCTCACACCCCCCGTTCGTCAACTCGTTGCCCCAGGACTTCGACCCAGGCCCGAGACGTCCATCGAAATCGACCTCGTCCAGTTCCTCCCGTCCATCACAACAGAGCTAACACGACTCGTCTCTGGAAAAGAGAGAAAATATCACCACCCCCTTGCATCTTCTCGTTCGAGCGCCGTCTAGTAAAAGCAACCGGTTACCGCTGACCAGAAACGCCTGCGCAAGGTCAATACATAGGGTGGAGAGGCTTGCCACGAAGGGCAGATCACGAGGGCACGAGCTAGTGGCCTTCGCACCTGCAGTGCTATCATATAGCCCCATCACAGACGGACTCGACCAGCTTTGAACCAAGAACATCGCGCCTCGAAGCGCCCAATAAGTCATCACCGGCTAATACTCGTCGACCTTTCTCCGGCGTGATAGGACGTTTTCTGCATCCTGTACTTGTCCCGACGGAAACCATTATCAACTGGCGTCGACTTGGTCAAGCGAGAAAAGCAGAACAAGCCGGCACAAGCCCAACACGGCAAATGATGTGACTCCGGGGTTATGACCGCGTATACGGCCAACGTCAAGAGATACTTTTAGTCTCGACTCCGTCGCTTCCCGTGTGGATTAGACAGTACCGGCTGGTTTGGGGTTGTTCAGTCAGTTTCATCTATCAATTCAGCTGCCGGTCTTGTCAGCCTGGCCCGGCCTGGACCTGATTCTTTTGCCTCAAGGGAAAATATTGGCTCGCTCCTTTTTAGTGCCGTACCACCTCATACCGCCGACCGCCGACCGCGCCGCAGACCGGATTCATGGCCTTGTCGACGCTTCTTTGACCTCGATCCTAGCAACCGTTCTGCCGGCATTGTAGTTGCCCTAGTCATCCTCAGGTAACCTGGTTGAGGACTACTACGACTGTTGGCCAAATCGGATCCGAACCCGCGGGGGTACAACGCCAACTGTTCTAAAGTCTGTTCCAAAGTCGTTCTTTCGTCTCTCGAGCCCCAAGTCACTCTTTTTTGCTGGCAGAATTCGCACAGTTTGGGGGCGGTTCTGGATTTGCCCGTACTACCAGAGGTCAACCCCTGGTCCGCAAGCCAAGGTGACATAGAAATTATCCTCGGCCGGGGTCTTTTATTTTGGCAACCCGTCCTTCGAGTTTCTGTTCTTGTCATCATGCATCCATTGCGCCCCGCGACTCATCACAATCGCCAGCTAATAGGCGCAGTTTCACTAGGCATAGCCTCGCTGCCGCCCTCTCTAGCCTCGGCGGCATACGAGGGTGTCCAAATAGAGGAAGCCGTGACCGCCGCACCCCTTTCCCTGGACGATGAGCCGGCAAGTCCTAGCCCATTGACGTTACCACTGGCCACTGATGCCCAACCTTTATCCAGTGTCCATCCTGACTCGCGTGACAAGGCGGGGACAGCACCAGGAGACTATCGCTTAAGCAGCCAAGGTGACGGCGATGACGATGTGGCATGCGGTGCAGCTATCGATCTCGGCGATGATCAGTTCAGGCATCCAAGCAGCACTAAATGCTGTAGTGTGATCAAAACTTCTCTCGTAAACCGGGGTTCGCTTGATTCGCTCCCCAATGAGATCCTGCTACATGTTCTCAGCTTTCTGGATGTGAGTGACCTATTGGCTACTTCCAGAGTAAGTTTCTCGCTAAAATTCGTATATCACACTTGGAATGTGCCTAATTTGCATTTCTGAACTCTGGTTTTTTTTTTTTTTTTTTTTTTTGTCTTTTTCCTGCCTTTGGCGCATTGAAAATCTCTCCCTCCTTTTCGGGAATCGTCGGTACGATTGAACCGGGAACTTGGAGCTGGGAAGAATACTGTACTATTTCGATGGGACTCAAGATCTTACAATGAATACTCACTTCGGTAACAGACGAATCATTTGCTTCGAGGAGTGTCACTTTCACCTATCCTCCACCATTATCGACTCCAACGTACTCGCCAGATTCTATCCCCTTTGCTGTCTTCTCCGGCTCGACCCACCGTCGCTGACCTCATAGCTCGTTCCATCTTTCTCACACACACCTCAGTTGTATCCCGACGCCTCGCTCGGTCTCTTGTGTCGATCCGTCTTTCAAGAAGACTTGCTGCCCGCCCGCCTGCCGAAGTGCTTGTGGAACGCTGCGTCCTACCGAAGGAATGCGTTCCTGGGTTGAGCTCAGTGCACGTGGCTCCAGGGCTGGTAGCAAAACGCAAGGCTGTTGAAAGGGAGAGGATCAAGGATGGCCTGCGGCGCTGGATTGCTGGCAAGTGGAAGGGCGAGGTGAGGGAGCGAGAGGAGCAGCTGAAGCGCTGGCACGAGAGCCTGGGAGTGGGCCGGGTGTGGAAGTTGACCAAGTTCTGGGAGCGCGTGAGTCGTGGAGATATCCTACCTCTTAGCTGAAAAGCTTCGATGCGGGCGGGCGGGGAGCGCGCCTCGCAGCATTGTACAACAGGTGAAAATTTGTCATTTTCTCTTTTGATCTGCGGTCTGGGAGCAAAGGCTGGCCGGTAGGTAGTAACTAGATTTTGCGGCTGATGAAAGCTAGGAGGCAGGTTGGATGTTCTGTCTGGCAACTGAGTCCCAGAGGCTTCTGTTCATTCCTCCATAGTCGTATGTCGAGCTGAGGTTATGCTGTCGGTGTACCGAATTGTACTCCATCAGCCGAATCAGGCGTCAAGGTTAAATTGTGCCGACAGGATCGTCCCCGACTTAGAACAGACCGGTCACGATCAACTCGGATAGCTCTGCGTGAAGTCACAAAATGGCTCGGTTCCAAATGCAGTCCAGGAAGTAGATTGGACTTCTATCTTACGAGCTGTAGGCAGCGGCACTAACGCTATGTTCTTCTGTGCGAAGAGCAAAACAATATGACTGCCCGTGGAGCATTTTGATATGTACATGGGTATGTCGACCGATTTGAAATATTGTACAACTGAATCCATGACGCCTCTTGATGCAATTCTTCTCGTTCTGTTCCTCGGATATGTCCCTTGTATCATCTCAAGCCTCATCTTCGGAATCGGAACGAGCCCCAATCATCGTCCTCCTCATCCTCGTCTTCCTCAACCTCAACCTCATTCATAACACCATCACCGTCCTCAGAGGGAGGTTTTCGTTCCCCAAGGCCAATACTCTCGCTCCTCTTCCGCAAATACTCCGCTCTCATCTCCTTCAACTTGCCCACCCGCTCCTCCAACCCCCTCATCTGCTCAAACTCCTCTTCCAGCGCCCGCGCCGCCTCTTCCCTTTCAGCCTCAATGTCCACATCCGCTTGCGATTTGCGCTCCGCACTAGCCGCCGCTTCGGCCTCCTTGGCGGCAGCTTCCTCGGTGGTCATAGCCGGGGCCGAGATGACGGCTGCCTCCTCGTAGGGGGCTGTCGCGGCGGCAATGTCTGCTTCGAACGCGGCCCATTCCGACTCATCGACCTGGGCGGCCGATGTTGACGCCGGAGCAGTGGCCTTTGAGGGTGCCTCCGCTGCTGCGTCTCGTGCACGGGCGGGCGCAGCGGGGGTGGACGGGCCGTTTTGAGCTTGCTGGGTGACAGAGCCTGCCGACGACGTCGACGCAGCGTCTTTGTAGGCTGGCGTGGCTGGCCGGGAGGGAATCTGCAGCTCGACGCCCTGCGAAGGCGTGGTAGATAGCTTGCGCGTCAGGCCAGGCGGCGTCATGGTGCTCTCCTTGCTGCCTGCGCTAGGAATTTGCTCCGGCGTCAAGGTGTCACTCTTGCCGTCCCCCCCGTTGAACGACGACGACAGGCCTGTCAGGGGGATCGTGTCAGGCCTGCCTCGTTTGCTGCGCCCTGCGTCCCCCATCTCCGCATCCTCTGAGAAGTCCGCCGAGTCTAGCTTCCTCTTGGTGGACCTGCTGTCGCTGCTTTCGAGGAGTGCGGGCGGGCAGGCTTCTGCGCTGCTGGCGGTCGCCTTTCGGTGCTGCTGGAGGCGCTGCTTGTGCGTCTGGCTGAGGAGATGGGCGTCCCATAGTGATTCTGCTTTGAGCTGCTCTCGGCACAGTGTGCAGAGCAGCTTGCCGGAGTCTGAGTAGGCGGCGTGGGCGTGGTCGATGCGCCGGGCTGCGCGGTGCTGGCGGAGGAGGGACCGCACGTCTGACGACATGATTCTTTTGGCTTCGACGAGGTTTGGGCGGTGGAGAAGCGGAGGGGATGGATGTCAAGCCGACGTTGCCATTGATGAAATTTTTTAAAAAATAAAAAAAATAAAAATAAAAATAAAAATAATTTTTTTTTTCCCTTGGAAAGCGCTGCTGCTAGAATCTGGTGTCGGTCGACGTGATGTCTGGATCTAGGGGCTGGAAATGAGCGTTGAGATTGAGATGAGACGAGGTGAGGTCTTGATATGCTAGCTAGTACGGATCGGGGTTCAAGGTGAATCGTTGAATTGAAAATGTCCCACTTATTACTACTTCTGACAGCGGTGGCGTTTCTAAGGTAGCGCCGTCGGCCCCGGTATTTACCCGGCGCAAAACAAAACAACCCAAAGCAGCTTGGTCGCATGTACTCCGGATCCGCTATACATCGACAAACCTCTGTCTGTGTCTGGCGAAAGCCGAAGCTGCCTCGCAATTCGTTTCACGCCGTGGGCCTATGGCGACAGGAGACAATCTGCCATCACAGCAACAGCCATGGCTGAGCAGGAAGCACACTCGCTCGCCTCGACGTTCCCCAATCCGCCTCCCTTCTGGAAGGCCTTCACGCCCGACCGAGTAGCGCGCATCGAAGAACTGCGCACCGCCTTCGCCGGCGCAGGAGACGCAGCTGCATCCGTGGTCCGCATCCCCGGATTGCCAGAGGAATTGACCAACCTGCAGCCCCCGCCAGAACCAGCCGATGGACGATGGCGAGTATTCGGCGACCAATACATTGTTAGTCCACGTCCATGTCCATATCCCACCTCGCTCTTCCACCTAGGTTTGTCTGCTGCTAATGAAGGTACTCTTTCTTCTCAGCTCGACGACAAACTTCCCACCCTCCAAGACCAAGGTATCACGAACCTTCCCAACTTGAACCTGTCGGCCTCCAAAGACGCCAAGCACTACGACCGGGCCTTCGAGCTCAAGAAGCTGGTCAAGTCGCTGCTCCTCAACTTTCTCGAGCTGTCAGGCACGTTATCCCGCAAGCCGGATAGTGCAGAATCCAAGATCCAGGACCTCCGCACGCTGTTCATCAACATCCACCATATCCTGAATGAGTACAGACCTCATCAGGCGAGAGAGTCGGCCATCGCCCTGATGCAGAACCACCTTGATAGGACGCAGAGCGAGACGGTGGCGATCCGCACGCAGGTTGATAAGGCGAAGAGGGTGCTGGAGGGCCTGGGTAGTTTGGGGCAGGGTGAGCCGGGGGGGATCTCTGCGCCGGGGGAGGTCGATGCAGGGAGGGCGGAGGAAGAGGCGATTATGAGGAGGGAAAGGGAAATCTGGGCTTCTGTGGATGCGGATTTTGCTTAGCGGGCTGCCGTTTTTATTGTGAATCATCACGCATGATTAGCATGGGGTTTGGAAGGCGTTGGGGCAAAACCTGGGTTTCTTGTTTTCTAGACGGGACAGCTTCACGTCAGTTGTTTCGTGCGCATTTTGACTGGACAAGACGGCGTTAAACGGAAAGAACAATAATGTAGATCATTCTCACGAAATACACAGCCATGATATAGCCGAACAGTGACCATAAAAGCATCCAATTCACTTCCGACCCGACATCACCACGCAAACCCAGCAGTGACTCATGAACTCATCCCCTTCAACTTGCCCCCACCGCCATCGCAGGAAATTCAGCCCTTCACAAGATCGCACACGGAATAGGAATGCAGCAGCACTCTGCGTCTCCGCACTGAACACATGGCGTCTGAACATCAGATTTGATGATAGCCTCGGCTGTTGATGCTGCTGCGCTGCCGGGACCGTTGCTGTCGACGAAGGTGCGGTGGAAAGCCATTATGACGTCGTATTGATGTGGTCGGTTGGAAGCTGGCAATCTGGCTTGGCGGGATTTGTAGTGGGATAGATCTGGATTTCTAAGACGGACAGATGAATCGGAACTAGTTGTTGTCGTTCTTTGGGAAGATTGTGGTACTCTGAAAGTCAAGGAAAGGAAAGAGCAGCCCCGCGGGATCAACGTCGTGCATGCCTGTATGTGGTCTGTGGTGTGTGGACCATTGTTGCGTAGCGTCACGACTTGGGCCCATGTCGCATCATATACGTCCATATGAAAGCATTCCGCCATGCCGTCGACACAGAGGTCAGGCTTAAGCTTAGCTGTCATTATACACATTTGACACATTTGACACATTGCATACATTGCATACAGAACTAAGATATAGAGCTACTACTAGATGGCATCCCCTACTTGTCTACTTTGATCCCCGTATTGTACTCCAAGACGCCTATCGCCGTCCATCAAGATCCTAAACAACAGCCGAGATATTTATGGTTACAATTGTCACAAGTCATTTTGGTTGAAGTGAAAGAGGAACTCCAAAGCTGCGGCGCCCATCGTCGAATTGCCCTTTGTCCTATGCTGGCTTTCCTGCACCGGCTGCCGCCGCATTACTTTGCGCCGGTTTCTCGGCCCCTTCCTTTTCCAGTATCTGACCAAGGTACTGCAGATCGACTCGCGCCTGAGGATCTTTCTCGTAAATTCGTCGAACCACCTCCCATTCTCGTCGCGTCATCTGATGGGCTTGAGGCAGGATGAACTGCACTGTCGGGACCCTGATCAGGTCTCCCAAGATCTCTAGCGCGGTTGCCTCCCCGGTCTCTTGGGCTTGGAATTTCTGTGCTTCCGTCATTCGACTGACAGTCACTGGCCCTGGATGCTGTAGCGGAGTTACGGGGGTCGCAGGTGGTGCAGGTCGCTGCATGTGAGGTGGTTGCGGGATCGGGACTGGAGTCGTGGACTGACCCGGTGCTCCTGGTTGAAGTTGAGGTGCAAATTGACCCTGTGGCGTTGCCGGCGAGAAAGCTGGCCCTGATATGGAGTTGGTTCGTGGACCACCTGACCCCTGTGTTGGTGAAGCAGTCACATTCGTAGGTTTTGGTGTCAGCGTTGGCGTTTGTTCGTGGACTTGCTTGAGTTGGTCTGGGTCACTGCGCCACACAAATACGACCAAAAGCATCGGCTCGGTTCTTGACTTGGGGATATAATTATCCACGAGATTGAGCATGAACTCTGGGTGTCCATCATCTCCTGGTGGTACAGGAACAAGGTATGTGTCTCTCACGTTACCTGCTACCTTATTCCCAACCACACCATACCGACTTTTGCTTACAAAATAATCAACAAGAGCTCTGAATTCCGCTTGGGAGTCCACAGAAGTAGGTGTAACGCTAACGACGACAACATCGGTGACACTGCTGTATCGCAAGCTGCACAGATATTCGGTGGCACTCTGTTGAGCGATGCGTCCAGCAACTATCAATCTCTTTGGTATGAGTTTGGACCAAGGCGCAAATGTGCCAAAGTTTGCACCCCCCACGTGTTTTGCGGTAGCTGGGAAATCAGCAATAGTACTCATGGCCAGCGAGCCTTTCCATATCACATCGGGGTCTTGGGTTTCTTCCGTTGGTGAATAAGGCGGCGATTCGGTCTCATCTTGTAGCATTCGATCCACATCGGGGTCGAAGCCGGGTCCACTTGTGTTCAGGACAGGTGCCGTAGGTCGACGATTTTGCGAAGCTGTTGGAGACTTGACAGTCGAGAACACCTTGTTGATGTCAAAATTGGGCTGACTCGGTGAATTTTGCGCCATGTCGGTTTGTGACGGAGACATAGCTTTCTCATCGCTCTGATCTCCTCCTGTTGATTCGCGTTTGACGAGCGTGGGATGCTGACCGTCCTTGCGTCCATCACCTTTAAAAGGACCTCCTGCCATGGGAATGGGAGTATCGTCAATCGTGTTTTCGTCCTCCACAACTTCTTCGCCCTTGTGCGTTCTCCGAACTCGAGGTCCGGTGTCCTGCATGTAGAGAATGGATTGTTTCTCAGCCTTTGCCCTCATTTCAGCTGTTTGCCTCTGCATCTCTGCTGATGCAAGTTGTTCAGATGTCATGACGGCCAAGGCCGGTGGCGTATGTGTACCGTGCAGCAGGCCTTGCATCAACTCCAGATTGTTCTTGAGATTGAACGTCAGAGATTTTATCTGCTGCCCGTACTCTTTCTGTCCCTTGGTCGCTGGATGCGTGTCATACACAGCACGTTCGATCTGCAGGGCAAATTCTTCTGACACGTTGTCTTCCGAACTACCTTCTGGCACTTCATAATCGTGTTGCTTTACTATGGCACTTAATGCATGAGAGATGGACTTTTTTAGAGCTTTGGCAGGACCTGCTCGTCCCGCTGCGAGCTCCGAGGTCGATTTCGCCAGATCGTCAGGTTTGACGTACTTCACCAGTCCAGGAGCAGCGTCACGCTGAGACACGCGCCGTAGTTTAGTTGACTTATGCATATCGTTAGCAAAATATTCTTGCATATGTAAAGAAAGAAGAGTCGTGTAGAACATGAAATTGAATCTTACCTTACAATCAACATCTTGAGACTCTTCTCGGGACTTGCGTTTGCCTTGCTTTGAGGCAGGTTCCTTTTTATCTTTGGCATCGGGAGTTGGTGATGCCTTAGCTTTAGCTTTACTGCCGTCCTTATCCAATTCTTCCTTAGGGTCGCTGCCTCGCTTTCCTTTTGCTTTCCTTCCTCCCTTCTTCTTCTTCCTCTCGGCATCTTCCTCCTCGTGTGCCTTCCTCCGCGCCTCCCATGGCTTTTCCCCTCTGGTAATACCCTCTAAAAGCTCTTTGTGGTCCTCTGGTCGGCATTGTTCACACCAATAGTTCTCCGGGATCTCGTCTTCGAACGAGCTTACACCCACACATACATTATGTTGCCAGGCGTAACAAGTCTCGCATGAGATCCAAGCTTCTCCCGAGTCCTCGTCCTGCTCTGTTGCGCCGCACACGCATCGAATAACCTCTTCAGGTTCTTGGGATTGATCTTTCTCTTGCGCCTTCTTTGTCTTCTTTGTTTGTCTTCGCTTCGGTACAATGGCTGGCTCAAGTTCGTCGAACGATTTAGTGTGCTGGCCCTTGGTCGCCCTCACTGAGCGCCGCGGTTCTGCTTCTCCTGCGTGTTGCATGTCAGTTCATGTGAACTCGTGAGTCGTAGTGCGTGTGCCGCCGCACGTTGATCGTGTTTGCAACCACGGTACGAGCGATCTTAGGTTTGAATGAATGGACCTTGTTCGGCTTACCAGACATTGCGTCTTACACTAATGGCAATATTGTTATCTTTCTTCCTTCTGTTTTCGAAGTTGCGACTGGCAGAAAACGCCTGCGAAGGGCTCTTGCGGTGCTGTTGCCTCGACTGTCCGCTGACGATCTACTGCTGCAGGAGAAGGGGTTCCAAGACTGCTCAGCCTTGGGCAGGCATTTGATATTTACGAGGTAGACAGGACTAGAGAGTCACGACTATAACGAGGCCAAAAATTCTCTGCAGACCAAGATCTTCAACACCACAGATTTTTCTTTTATTCCGTGCGCGCGGCTTGTCAAAAAGAATGAGCCTCCGCGAAACGCCTCCAGACTTCTAGCTGGGGATTCTCACGCAAGTACGTTTGCTTTCTGGCTGCTCCAGTTGGTGCGACAGAAAAGCGGGAAAGGGAGGGGGAAAAGATTTAAAGTGGTTGAGCAGTTATTCAGAGTGGACTTTCCAGGAGGAGTGGGTAACCACGGATAATAATGCGTTGAGGAGGTGGGAAAATCTAGCGCCAAAGACGAAAAAATTGGATCATGCTGAGGTTTTAAACAGCTTCTGCGCACGGGTTAGAGTACCATGTGGACGCACAATGTCGCAGATGATGCAGCTATCCAGAGGCCGTTAGTTAGGCGATGATGAAAGGAGGATGAAAGGAGGATGAAAGGAGGAAGAAAGTCAAAAAAGGTTGTCGGGACCAGCAATGAGGAATAATGGAAGAGCTTGGCCCGTGTGTGCCACACTCACAAATCGACTATTCTCCCCATATGGCAAGTCGTGCCTTCCAATTTTCGCCGAAGCTCCTTCTCAACCGAAGCTCTCTGATGAGTCAGCATTCCAGATCGTTGGGGATAATAAAAGAATAGCACGCGGGTGACAGTTTAATCCGACACAACGGGGTGGGCGTTGATGGTCGGGTTAATCTGTCAACACCTCGTTGTTAACACCTCGAACGGGCAAGGTCATGCATGGGTTCGTGGCGGCCTGAGGTATCCACATTGAGCGTCTGAACAAGCTCAGTACGCGGCTAGCTTGTGTGCCTGGAGCTTCAGCGCCAGCGAGTGACGCCTGCAGTGCAGCGTCTCAACCTGCCATCTGACCACAATACACGATACTCGTCGCTTTTCCGACTTGCCCTGCCTCCGTTTCCGTCAAAAGTCTATGTCGGCTTGAGCTACGAAACAGACTGTCCTGTTATTTAAGCTCTCCTGACCTGAAGACAGGGTTAATTTCTTAACCATGTCTCGCCGCTACGATTCCAGAGTACGTACATCCTGGAAACCTTGGATTGGCATCAGCATCTGACCTCTATGACTTGATAGACAACCATCTTCTCACCCGAAGGTCGTCTTTATCAAGTAGAGTATGCTCTCGAAGCCATTTCACATGCCGGAACCGCCATTGGCATTCTTGCCCAAGATGGAATCGTCCTCGCTGCCGAGCGAAAAGTCACCTCGAAGTTGCTAGAGCAGGATACATCCGCAGAGAAGCTTTACGTTTTGAATGAGTATGTTTGAGAAACACCTTTAATGTAGCTACAATTTTTCATCACTGGAGATGTGTCTGATTTTCTTCATCTGCAATAGCAATATGATCTGCGCTGTTGCGGGCATGACTGCCGACGCCAACATTCTCATCAACTACGCTCGCCAAGCTGCCCAGCGATACCTCCTCAGGTACAACGAAGACATCCCCTGCGAACAGCTCGTCCGTCGCTTGTGCGATCTGAAACAAGGATATACCCAACACGGTGGTCTCCGACCCTTTGGTGTTTCTTTCATCTATGCTGGCTGGGATCCTCGAAGACAATTTCAGCTGTACCTCAGCAATCCGTCGGGCAACTATGGTGGTTGGAAGGCCACCAGTGCGGGAGCCAACAATGCCAGTGCCCAGAGCTTGCTGAAGCAAGATTACAAGGAGGATTGCACTCTTAAGGAGGCGTGTGGCATGGCGGTCAAGGTTCTGAGCAAGACGATGGACTCAACCAAGCTGAGCAGTGAGAAGAGTAAGTGGTAGGCCAGAGGGGGATACACGCGAAAAATTATACAACGCTAACCGAAACTACAGTTGAATTTGCAACAGTGGGACAAACTGAAGAAGGCAAGATCTATCACCGACTGTGGAGTGCGGACGAGATTACGGCCCTGTTGAAAGAGCATGACCTAGCGAAGAGCGAGGAGACTGAAGAGAAGTAGGCTTTTGGGCGTGTGAATGAATAGAAAAGGTCGTGCTAGAAACGGACCGCACCAAAGTGGTCTATGTAATCATACCATGAACGTACTGGATAATGCTCATCGGCCCAACTTGTGCCATGTTGTAAGTTGTACTTTGTCCCGTCCTAAGGGCAGTGGGACGCGAGACAGCAGAGAGTTGAGGATGCTTGGCGACAACATGTATTTGTACTGATAACGCTAATGCACATCTCTATTAATTTTGGTACAAAGAGAATACGGCCAAGTATGGATAAGTATGCCCAGATGGTTTTGGGCACCCAATATACATCGACAATTGATGGGACACATCACGGGAGCAACCGGCCTCGCTAACATGCGGCATAGAACATCGGTTCAGGAGGGTCGCGAGTGTTGTAGTTCATATTCCTCACAGATGGTGGTGCCAACCTCTTCTTCATCACGAACTCGCTGCCAAGCAGCCGACTGTTGACTGGTGCCTGGTCGCGGATAAGGCTCGTCACAGCATGAGCTCGAAAGCCTTGGCCAATGCCTCCTGTAGCTCCAGTACGCAACAGCCATACCCAACGCCGATCCAACACACACATCATACACATCATGCCGGTAGTCCTCGCAGCGCGAAATAGCAATGAGCATAGCCCCAAGCAGCGGCACCATGCACAGCAGGGCCCGTCCCAGATCTCTCCCGCCGACTGGATGATGGAACACATGCAGTTGCCCAGCGATATACAGGCTCAGGAAGCCTAGGCCCGCGAACGAGAATGAGGAATGGCCCGAGGGGAAGGAGCGCCACCCGTCCTCCAGCTTGAGCGAGTCCCTGGCCTCGCATACCTCGATGCTGACGAGCACGTTCGGCTTGGTGCTCCCTGTGGGATGGCACCGGTCCAGGAGGTCTGGACGGGGACGGCCGACGGCGTTCTTGACAAGGTCGGTGAGGAACAGCGTGAGGGCCATTGAGATCAGAAACGGCAGGTAGGTTGCTTCCTGCTTGGCGAGGGGCGCCCTGGTGATGAGATTGGAGAGGGCCAGGATGGTCAGGGGGGTGAAGAAGGCATATGCGAACAGCCAGACTGGAACGTCAGAAATCGCAATGCGGTATTTTCGTGGGCAGGGCGTGGGACTTACCGACGGAGACTCTTTCGTGCAGGGCATGGGGATATGATATGCGGAGGTCATTGATGTGGAACATGCGATGGAAGGGCGTTGCGAACAGCGTCAGCTGTGGGAAGTCGTAATGAGTTATACGCATGGCTTAGGTAGTTTGAGGTGTCTCGGGTACGTACCGCTGCCCATACCCCTACAAGAATCAGTAAGCCGACATATTCAGGCGCATGTGTAGTCTATTTGAACATGTTAGCAATTGGAGTCGCGAGCACTGGTGGTCGACAGCTCACCTGCCACACTCGATTGAGAGACGACAGGAGCCCACCGGGGACTACGACTCGGCGTGACGCCATGTTGCGCTGCTGTGGTCGGGCGAATCCCTTGTTGGAGGACAATCTCCGTATGTTTTCATGAGGACGATCTGGTTCCCCGTCCAGTGATATCTGGGTTGTGAGATTGTTGTTCGTGAAGGGATGGGACACGCTGGCTGTCTCGCAATTAACAAGTTGCCAATCCGAGCTACGCTCGGGCTCCGAGTCGACTCGTGGCCAAAGTCAGCCAGGTAATTAAAAGCAATTAAGGAATTCCCATTGATCCATGTAGATGGCACTATCAGACAAGTACCGTTCCATTTCAATTAAGCTTTTGCCACAGGGTATTCTCGCAGGTTGAAGTGACAACGCTGGTCGACTCGACGTGCTGCCCCACCACCACAGCTTGAACTTGCACATTCTGGACTCGAATCCTCAAAACCACCACCCGTCCTTGTGTGAATGGCAAGCTTCGACCCATCGCCGGTCAGCCATGTTGAAATCCACATACAAGCCGTCTGCGGCAGCTCCCTTACCCCCCGGATGGACGGAACACACAGCTCCAACAGGCCATAAATACTACTACCACGTCGAGACGAAAGAATCAACATATCTACGGCCCGGTGCACCCGCAGTCGCTGCCGAGCCGTCGCAGGACGCCTGCTCTCCTTATTCTCTCCTCCCGTCCCTTTCCGACCCCCGTGTAGCGAACGCATACCTTGCGCAGCTCAATCCTCAGAGCAGGGCGCTTAGTCGAGGCGGACACAGCGGGCGCGGGCGAGGACGAGGAGGACATGACGGCCGACCGAGGCCACAGCCTCACGACAAGCCGAGGCGAGCGGAGAAGATTCCCGGCTGCGAGCCATGGATGCTTGTGTATACGAAATATTCTCGGCGGTTCGCGTACAATCCCGTCAAGAACGCAAGCTACTGGCGGATCCCCGAGAAGCTCACCCAAGGCATTCTCGAGCTGGACAAGGCGCGCATACGACAAAAAGCATCTGCAGACGCAGACAAGAAGGAAAGCCAGCCTTCCGACGACAAGGAACCCGTTAAAGATACCCAGCAAGAACAGCATGACTACGATAGCGACGAGTACGAAGAAGTCGAAGTGGAAGTCACCGATGAGGAAGGCGACGATCCTCAAAGCGAACATCCATCTAAACGAAGACGAACAGAAAACGCAGCGCAGAATGACAATGAAGCTCATCAACAAGAAGAGGAAAGAGAAAGCGAGGAAGAACCTCAGTCCGAAGAAGAAGGCAGCCAAAACAACGGCCCCGTCGAATTCACCGAGGCCGACATCGCCGCCCAACTACAAGCCATGGGCGAAGAATATGGTCTGGAACCAGGCGACTACGACGACGGCAACATGGACATCTGGCCTGAAGGCACAGATGGCGTAGATTTCTCCGAAGAAGACGCCAAGCTGCTCTTCAAAGACCTTCTCAACGACCACCACATCAATCCCTACAGCCCGTGGGAGAAGCTTCTCGAGGAAGGAAAAATCATGGACGACTCGCGCTACACAGCCCTGACTACGACTCGCGCCCGCAAAGAATGCTGGGACGAGTGGACGCGCGAGAAAATAGCCCAGCTAAGGGACCTCCGCGCCAAGCAAGAGAAGAAGGATCCTAAAATAGCCTACTTCGCTCTGCTGCAGGCAAAAGCCACCCCGAAGCTGTACTGGCCCGAGTTCAAGAGAAAGTACAGGACGGAGGAGTCCATGAAGGACATGAAGCTCTCGGACAAGGAGCGCGAAAAGGCATACCGCGAGCACGTGGCGCGGCTGAAGATGCCACAGGCGACGCTAAAGGCAGATCTCATGGCGCTACTGAGGGCGCAGTCTGCGAAGTTGCTCCATAATCAGTCCTCTGTTGAGAATCTGCCTGCGCAAGTGTTGACTGATATACGCTACGTGTCGGTGGATCCTAAAGTTCGGGATCCTCTTGTTGAGGCGTACATCCAGACTCTGCCTGCTCCTGATGCGGCTGCCGAAGAGGACGACGGGGAGGAAGAGAAGAAGAGGGAGGCGAGGGAGAAGAGAGAGCGGGCTTTGGGGGAGAGAAACCGTGCCGTGGAGGAGCAGAGGAGGAGGAGGGAGAGGGAGCTGGCTGCTAGTAAGGCCCGGCTGAGGGAGGAGGAAAGGGAGCTGGAGGTTGCCATGAGGGTGGGCAGGAGGGGGTTGCAGAGCCAATTAGCTTCTGGAGTTGTGAGGGATGATACACAACCGTGAGTGGTGGTGACCTGATGAGGCGTGGTTCGGGCCAAAAGAGTAGATGGTAGCGTAATTCTCCAGATCACTACTCTCTGAGAGCAATGTACAGTTTGCTCGGCTCTCTTTCCAGAAGCCAGTTATTGGAGTCAAATGGTGGAATCAATTACGACAATGACGAGGCTTGGAATTTCTTTGGATTAGTCGATTATGACTGCAATCCGCTGATACGAAGCACGTAAGAAGCATATAACAAGCGTTGTTTCATCTAACTGATTTCAGAATTACTGAGGAATACGTCTGGGACGGCTTCTTCTCAGGAAATTGCAGGAGAATCGAGTTCTCCAGAGCAGAAACAAAACATTCGTGCTCTGCCAGGATGTCGACGTGAATAATGTGTATAGATATGTAAATGCCAAAACTTGGTTTGTGACCCTGCGGTCATGATACATGTTTACTCCTTTTTGCTATTTAAACTCCCCACATTCACAAATTCATAGATCCCTCGTCATCAAAATTAGTGCAACTCGCCTGTCATTCATGATTATAAATATTGTATGTCGGCCCACTTGTCGCCCATCCATGTCATTAGTTCGTCGTACAGCAACGGGTCGTCTCTGAATGGCACAGGCGGTGGTGGTGCTTTTTGAGAGTCGATGCGATGAGTTGGGACAGGAGCAACTGCTGCAGCCATCCCCAGCATGGGGTCGTAGCCGATAGGCGTAAGTAGTCTCTCAACTAGCCAGCGTAGTTCCCTGAGCGTATCTGCCCATGCCTGGTCATTGGTGTTACCCTCGAGCATTGTCGAAATGCCGTAGTCGACGTCGTTCGTTGCAGAGAGCGCGTCTTCTTGTAGTGATTCCTTGAATACCAGAGGTCTCAGAATGAGACAGAGTGCAGCATTGAAGATAAAGTGCCGTTCAACACGATGCTTCTTTCCGTGAGTATCCAGCGTGGACACGTGACGGGCAAGCATCATATTCCGAGTAGCAGCTGCCACACAGCGATTCAAGTGCTCTGTCTGCAAATTGCATTCTATTGCACTTGTTTGGACTATTAGACGATCTGCCACAGCTCGTTTGACTGCGGAAAGGAATAGAGGTCGGATTGCTACAATCAGTAGTTGATTGTATCCCATATGCAGTACACAAACTGCTGGGTCTTCACTTATTCCATCCGTCAGCTGAACAGTCTGCGGCAAAGCAGATTGCCACTGCTCAAGCATCCAAATAGCGTTTTCAGATTGCCGAGTCCCAGCTTCTGCCTTCTGTCCTTGGGATGTGTTACTGACAACGTGGCCCAAGATGCGGGACAGCTCAACGTGAGCTCGCAACCCAATTGCGGGGGGCATCATTCTAGAAGAAAGCTTGTCAGCAAGGTTGTCTTGTCCGCTCGTCTTATTAGAGCCATGTTAAAGACAATCACCTACGGGTCATCCGCTGGCAGGGGCAGTTGAATAGCCTCATCTGTAATAGCAGGCGGTCGTCCAGTACGACAGCTCAACCACCTGTCGAAGCAGTACACTGACCAGAAGATTCTTTTCCCTCGTTCGTTAACCCAGCCGCGATGCGCGCCAAGCATGATGCTTATGTGCATGGCGGCACTAACGTACATGTATGCAGCATCAAAGCGATTGGCCTCCACGAGATACAAGCTCATCATGGCAAGTGAAGCTACGTCGCCAATGGTGCGGCGTTTGATCTCCAATGGGTTGCCCAAAAGCATTGCCGCCCGTGCATAGTGGAGTTCACTCAAAGAAGAAGAGTCCCAGCTTGGCAGAGGTTGTGTCGTCATACTTTGGCATGCCACAGCCAACCCAGCATGGTAAAATGCTAGATGTCGATAAGCCCCCAACTCAGCATCTGGCGAGAGCGATGCTGGAGCACGAACAGGAATCGATCCCAAGTCTCCCCACCAGTAGATACCTCCGCTGGCCCATTCGCCGCCTCCATCTTGGAAGAAATGTCGCAAGTCGGATAGGGCAACGATGATGGTACTATCAGGTGGCAGCCACAGTGGGTTGACAGCATGGTTAATAGGACTTTGGTCATCAACAGTGTAGTTTCCCAGGCTCGACAGGAAATTGCTGTGACCAAAAGTTGTCGGGCGGCCGTGGGGTGACGTAGGCAGAGCAGCACTTATCAATTCCTTGAGGTTATCAAGGAAGTTGGCACCCGCGGTTTCCCCCATATACCTCCCCATGCCTTCAGCATCTTGGAGCAGACGTCCTCCGGGAGTTGATATTCCATCATCTTCAATGGCCCCTGTTTTCAAGAAGTCAGCTCCCGAGGGCTGGCTGTAAGCAGTATGGCCAGTGTTTTTGGCTTGTTGAGCCATGCTGGCGAACGGACTAGTTGATGACGATGATTCAGGGCTGGCAGCTTGACGGAGAAGCTCTTGTCGCCTTGTCGGGTCTGCCACAGCATCTTGAAGCGCTTTCTCATAAACCTCAATTTTCTTTTTCAAGTCGTCCAGTTCGGCCCGAGGAAGCGAGACTCTCTCAACAACGGCCGGATAGACGCAGTCACGAGTCGTTGACGAGCATTGGCTGCAGGGGCGCTCACCAGAGCACTTAATTCTGCGCACATTACAGCTATTACATCTGGATTACGCATCCATGAAGGGGCCCAGTCAGTATACAAGATTACTGTTCCAGAAAATGCGGCGTTACTCTCCGTTTCTCCCGATCACTATTCGTCCAATCGTGCCAAAGTGCGGCTGTGGCCACAAAAATCAAGGTGAAATCACGGTGAGGCGCCGTGGGGGTTCTGATCGAGGATAATAGGGAGTAGGCAGCACGGCAGGAACAGGATGTCACTCACGCAGTTGCAACGCGTTTTCGATTTTCGGGGGCTACCTTGTGGCGCCGAGGGTTGACAGGCAGTCGTTGTGAAGGTCGACGATGGCCATGGTCAAGTTGCATCTTTATCTGAACCAGAGGCATCTAAAACTTCCCACCACGGAGGGTAATGCAGAACGAGCGTGAGGAAACAATAGGAAGATTTGTTTGTTATCAATTTGGAGGAGGCAATGACCAAGCCGAATCATCTGCCCTACTTCGGCAATGGTAATGAGATGTGTGTCTGGCTTGGCCGGAGCACGCTGGACTAAGATGCTTCGACGAGAAACTGCAAGTAAGCTGACCCCTCGTAGGGCTGCACGCACATCAACGGAAGTGGCAGTGGTAGTACAGGCGGAACCAGGCATCCGCGGTATATGAGAATGGTCTTATGGGTGTTATGGTGGAAAGCTCGCCGTTGTTGGATGAGGATAGTCCCATCCCAAGTGGTGTGCAGACGTTGCGCAACGCAAGCGTAGACGTTGAAATTTTGCTCGCCAAAGTTGTGTGGGTTGTGCTGATGAGTTGGCTTGGTGCGGACAGGGAAGCGAAGGGGGCAAAGGGACAAATTCCGAACAAAATCGTCTTTTTTTTTGGGAAGGAGGTCTTTCTCTTGCCGCCTTTTCTCTACGTATCCGCTATCCGCTATACCGCACTCGTGCTTGGAACCAAGCCTAACAAGATTTCAAGTTTGCACACTTGCCTGCCTGTCCAATCTCTGCATGGCATCTCTCGAGACGGGCGCAATAGCAGACCTGGAAGCTACACGTCTCCATGTCGCATCGCGGCATGGGGAATAGCTGGGCGAGAAGGCGTTGAAATTTGTGGTTTTGACGGCTCAAATCAAGCCCCCCAAAGTTGAGGTCAATGTAAAATTGCCATGGGACCCTATTCCCCCCGTCCCCGCGAATGCCCCCCCTTTAGGATCCATGGGTCCTTTTAGAGGCGTAGAGACGTAGCTGCAGACCTACGAACGTCTTGGAATTCGCTCACCCCAAATTCTGATCTCGGGGATATTAGCCAGGTCACTCGAAGCAAACACAACCATAATGCCGACGGAGTCCCTCGAAGACACCATTTTGCATGGATCAGATGCTGAGTTGGAGGCGCTAATTTCGCAGAGCCCAGGGCTAAACACCTATGGCAGCATCGTGCTGTTGTCAAGCTGTTGTCAAGCTGTTACCTCGTCAAGGTATATAAGGCGGACAGGACAGCCTTGCCGACGCGATGAAAGCTGTCGAGGTTGCATAAGCTGTCGGCAAACGAACACCAAAACTGATTCGTTCGGTCCCTTGTTCAGATGTGGAATATCTTGTTATGGAACGAATTAAGGGCAGGACAATAGAAGACGCTTGGCCTAGGTTAGGCTGGTACGCATCTCTTCGTCTGGCCTTGCAACTTCGCCGATTTATATCTTCGATGCGGTCTATCACTTCGGAAAATGCTGGATCGCTTGCCACTGGCAGTTGTAGGTTGTTCTGGTTATACGACCGTTTTGGGTTACTCGCGAGGGCGACCATCAAATACGTGTTGGACTTCCTGGCATTCTGGACGGATTTCCGATCTATTAGGCATGAATACCAAAAAAATAGCCATGATCATGCAGCTTTGAACGGCTCACCGGATCTTAGCGCGAAAGCTTTCGTGCTGACACATCATGATCTTGCCCCTCGCCATATCATGGTTGACGTATCAGGGGATGCATGGCTGATTGATTGGGATCTCGCTGGATTCTATCCAGTCTATTTTGTGTATGCGTCTATGTCGAATGTCAGGATGCCGGAAAGCTGCGGCCTTTTTGACCGGGTACGATGGTGGACTGTTACATGGCTTGCCGCTGGACGCTATGAAAAGCAGGGCAAACAGCTTTGGACGATTCGATCCAAGTTCTTGCAGTTTCCGGCAGGACGCCGGCTCAATACCAAGGCGAAAGTCACGCAACCGAGATTTAAGACGGTTTTAGAGTCGTCTGAGTCGTCGGATTCAAGTAGCTACTTTATCGCTTCACTTTACAAAGGTACCTTGTCTATATTCCCGCTGCTGCATCCGCCGAGGGTGTGTTTAGTACCTACCTAGGTACCTATTTATGTGTTTTTGTGAAGGTCGAGAACCTATTAAAAGTATATATATGTAAATAAAGCTTTTATTGGTACGTAAATTCTAACTTAGAGGTTGTGGGCAGTACATGCCCTAAAGTAGACTTCGCCGCGTGATACAGCCGAAGTGGCCATGATTGGCTGTGGGAATCGAACAGAGGAGCGGTAGAATTGGGGAACTAGGTGGGGTCGTCCGATAGCTCGTGCTTGTTGCTCGCACAACCGACCATGAGCCAATTGACTTTTAACATACCGCCAGTTGGCAGTAAAGCGCAGCGACATCTTGATCCTCAGACGCTCCTTCTTCTTTGGTGTTTTTTTTTTATTAATTTTTTTTTTTTCTTCAGATCTTAGCAGTCAACCGCTGACCACACCATACCATGTATGTGCCTGGGCGCCGCCGCTAGCTAGCCATGCCCTGTTAGGGGAATAGTGGACACGTGGCGTGGAAGGTGGATCATCTTTTATATTAGTAACTTAGCCAGAACATGCATCCATAATCAATCCTATGTCTCAACTTGATTTACAGGTCCCGCGCCCGCACGCACGGCCATCCTTCCTCCCGGACCGAGGGATCGAGCCGACGAGTTATTGCCGGGAAGCGCGGCCAGGCTAAAAAAGACAAGACCAACAAAGCCTCGACAAAAGTGGCTACTAGGTACCTGATAGCTCAGCTGCAGTATTTCTATCACTTATCTGTCTGTGACGACAGAGAAATGGCGTATGACTCGACCTCCCAGACTAGGTTTAGCGGCTCCTTTAGCGGTCCCACTGTCGAGGCTCGTCCAAGGCCTCCTTTTGCACTTATCCACGCGTGCAAGCCACGAATTGCCGTCTTTTGCGCCGACGCTTACTCCGACGACCGACCGTACGCGCGGCCACGTTTGGGTTCCCGTTGCGGGGAGCCTCGGGCTGAACTACCTACCTAGGTAGGTAGTCAAGCAGCAGCAATGCTCGAGCCGGCTTCACCTGGAGCAGACGCTGTACTTGTGCTCGGCTTGATTTGCACCTGTTGTCATCGGCTCGTCAATTGTATGAACAAGGGAATGAGTTTCAACATGATGCTTTCTAACAGGTGCGATGCTGGAGCGTGGACTATAGATTTAGTACACTGTGTCTTTCTACTGAAATGAGGGCATGTTTACGCCTGAGTACGCGGTAGGTAATCTTGTTTGACTTCCAGGCCTGGACATCTGGGCACCTAAGCTAGTGTGTTGTTCCATGGTGCGACTACATAGTATCGTCTCTGTGAAGCACATCAAATTTCTGGATGCAGATATTCAAGCTGTCATTCTAGTTTTCTTCTTGTATATGGGGTTCCGTCGACTTGTGGTGTTTCGGGCGTATCTGTAGGACTTCTCATCAATATTCCAATTTGTTAAACTTCTATCATGACGAAAGTTCATTTAACAAGAGTGATACACCAATACTGAAATCTACATATATAATTTCTATATGTGCTGCGCTTCATACATATCTACACATTTTCGTAAGTGAAGATAAAGGTGCTACATTAGGGTAAGCCGGATACAATTGACAACTGGCTGGTTGATAGGACACCCATATTCACAATACGCTATCTCAGCAACCACTTCAACATGCAAGAATCAGTCTGTACGCTGTGGTCAGGACTTATTAACTACCAATATACTCCATCATAAGAATCAAAAACTGCTACAAGTCGTAGCAATAGCATGATGTCAAAGAGACATTATGACCAGAGTCTACATGCGGCCACCCAATGAAAAAGTTTCTACATATCCATTCGTCTCGTAAAATCTGAAGTCGGATCATGAACAGTAATGTCTCTCAAGAGTCTTTCATTAGCTAGATCTATAGAAAAAAAAAAAAAAAAAAAAAAAAAAAAAAACA